>OZ038001.1:25984989-26039989 GCA_964035705.1 Porites rus
ATAAACAGGAAGAATATTTAGATAAGAAAGGAAAGAAGAAAAAAAGAATAGATTACTCATCAGCGCCAATTATTTATTCAAAAGTTATTTACTCTGAAAAATCAAAGAAAATTCTTTCATTATTTAAAACAAAAGGAAATAAGGATTTAAATCCTTTCAAATATATTGATCAGTATTGTAATGTTAAAATGGCTTTGATTGTTGAAGGAATCTTTGTTAGTAAGACTGTTAGATCTTTACAAATAAAAGTATATGAGTGCTATATCAAACCATTAAAACCTAGAGAATCTTTACTAACGATTGAAGAGGAGGAGAGTGACGGTGAAGAGTTAACTGATCAAGTAGTTGAAGACTTAATTTTATCTGATGAAGAAGAAGATGAGTAAATAATAGGATTTTATTTTTAATACAAATTTTGTATTAAAAATCAACCAAATCCTTTAAACTTACCCATGAGTTAAATTTATCAGGATATCCACTCCATTTTACTAATGCCATTTTTTTCTTATTATTTCTCCTAATAATCTTTTCTATTCTAAATGTTTGTTGTTTTGCTTTCTGTAATTCTTGATCGTAAAAAGAACCTTTAATCTCTTCTCCCATCAAATCAACAATGCTATATGTAATAGGTTTTGTTGGTAAAACTTTATCAATTACAAATATTTCCTCTGTCCAGTTTGGTGTGTAACCTTTATCAAATACCTTTCTCTTATACTTAGAAATTCTAACACAATCACCAACCACAAATTTTGATTTACCAGGTTTTAAATAAATCAAATCACCGTATAAATTAGACCAAACTTTACTTTTATTTTTCTTTTTACTTGCTTCAACAGGAGTCATTTTTATACTAGAATGTCTCGTATTATTGTAATCATTAACTAGTTTATCTAACTTATCCCAGTAAACAGTGTTATTATTCACAGTAAACATTTTCCACATTCTGTTTTTCATTGTTTTATTCCATCTCTCAACAACACTAGATTTTTCTTCGTTTTCAGTGTGGTATAACTTAATTCCCTCTCTTTTTAGAAAATCTTTGAAATGTTTACTGATAAACTCAGAACCTTTATCAGTCCATAACATTTGTGGTTTACGTTTACTTTTGAATATGTCATCAAATGCTTTACTAACAGTTTCAGTTTTCTTATCTTTCAAACCTCTAATCCATCCATACTTGCTAAACACATCTATTACCATTAGAAGATATTTTATCCCTTTATTCCATTTACTAAACTTTTGCATTTCAACCAAATCAGCAGCCCAGATATCATCAATCCCGTTTGAGATTACTGATCTCTTCTGAAAGTTTCCTGTGATTGGTTTGTGAAGTTCGTCGGCTAATTGTTGAGATCAATCACTACTCAACGCCGACTCGCGTTTAAACCAAGTCCAAGTTTTTGTTTAGTATTAATTATTGTTCTAGCTAAAGTATGCCCCCATTGTCTTTCTTTCCAAGGAATTGCATCCAAAGATTTTACCATTTTAATATCAGCTTTATTTTTACACTTTCGGTCATCACCACAAACACTATAATCAACATCATGTTGCATAGCTACAGCATCAGTTGGTCCAGTTGGTTGATCGTAAATTTCTAGTATTTCACCAGTTTTTGGATTGTATCTTATTTGGTTTTCAAGATCATTATAAGGGCCAGTATAATTATGACCTGGTAAGGTCCATCCACCTTTTGGTTTTGGTAATTTACCAATCTGTTTATGGATATCTATTGCTCCTCCAAATCCTGGGAATGTAAAAGACGGTTTTCCCGCCCAACCCTTTTTTTTAACGAAACTTGTATACGATCCCTTGTAACCATTAGCTTTAGCTTTCTTGTATTGCTCCTTGTAGTACTTAACACGAGCTTTAGCATCTTTGATTTCATCACCACTTGGCTGTTTAAATAAATCAGGGTCAGTCAATAATTGGAATCCTTTTTTAAAATCCACATGATATGGAGATCCAAATGCACCTGATGTTAATGCACTATTAACTATTCCAGCACCGTCTAAATCCTTTCTATCAGTTTTATACTTTTTATTTGGTCTCACTTTTGTTGACAGCTGGTCCATTGCTGTTCCAACAGAATCTTGAATAAATGGAGTGAGTTTACTGATTCCATAATTTACAGCTTTCTTCTGAAGATTTTTATTTCTCATTAACTCACTTACTCCATATCGCCCCATTTCAACTGCTTTTTTACCCATCCAAGGTAAACCATAATGAACAAATCCGTCAACTGCTGTACCAACTACAGTATCAAAGACGCCCGCCCCTTCAGACGGGCTGATGAGTTTTTTGACTTTCGTTTTCTCTTTTTTCCACTTCCAGTTTGAGAAGCTGATCCAGTTTTCACATATTTAACTTTTTTATTTCCACAAACTGCACATCTACAAAAGAATTGAGTTCTACCTCTTTTATCAGTTTGATAACCACTTGGCTCTGTGCAAGGAGTTACTCTTTTATCTACAATACAATATGATTCTTTCATTTAATATAATGTTTAGATAAATATGTCTACTAGATCTAATTTTTTGAGAAGTGAACTTCAAAAGATATATAACAATTTAAACATGAGTTCTGAATATGCTGATTTTGCTAGATTGGAAAATGACACTAGATTTATAAAAGTATTTGAGTTGCTTATGGAAATAAGTGAAAAATCAAGTACTCTCAACAAAGTTGTAAAGGGTAATTATCTATTCATATAACAAATGGAAGCCAAATTCTTTTCTGAAATTGAAAAAAAGATGGATGTTAAAACACTAAAAGATTTTGAGAAAGATGTGCGAACACAAATAAATAATGAGTTTGAGTCTCTTAGAAAGAAAAATGATGATCTTTCCAGAATACTAGTGGCTGGTGAATGTGAGATGTGGAAAAAGATCAGAGATGAGGACTATTCTTGGTTGAAAATAAATAGTGAAAAAAAGAAAAAACTTTATCGTCTTATTGATATTTATTGTAGTTTTGATGAAATAGTAGATAGTGTTAAAGATTTAAATAAAAAAGTAGAGAAAGTTAAGCAACTAAAGGATACGCCAGCGGATAGTGAATAAAAAAATAATATTTAATAAATATTATTTTTATCCTCCAAAGTATGCCTTTATAAAATCACTGTTGTCATTATCAAAATGTGGGTTATGTATTACATTTAGAATACTACTACCCCTTTGTCTCTCAAACAGATAGTATAAACACCAATAACCACAGAGAACAGTATTGCGATTTTGTATTTCATCCATTGAGTAAACTATTCGTTTTTTAGCTGTATGAAAATACTTTAATGCTTCATTTGGCATTAATAGTCCAAATGGATCAAAGTACTCAACTACATTGTCTATATTTCTATAACAAACCCAATGTGTTCCAGGACCTGTTATATCATCTAGATTAATTATTCCACATTCTTTTTTTATCTTATTAGGTAGTCCATCGCGACTATAAATTCCTCTAAAATGCTTAATACCAAGTCTTTTTATCCAATCCAAAAGGTCAAAGTTGGATAGAGGTTTAATTACAAAATGTCTTCTAGTATGGGTATTGAGTTGAATGGGCTGTTTTTTCCTAGAAGAAGACCCTTGCCCTTGGACTTTTTTTTTTTAACTCCCATTCCTATTGGGTTTTCCCATTTACCAATAAAGGGTGGTGGAAAGTGATAAGGATAACCTTCACCATGTGTGGGTGGTGGAGGAGGTGGAACGTAAACATTTGATGTATTAGATGATCCACGTCTATCAACCTGAAGACCCCCACCAAACATCTTAGATACTAAACTAATTGCCATTGGAATACCAATAGAAGCAAGAGTTCCAAGAAATCCTCCTTCTATCTGTTTACGAGTTGGTTTATAACTAATCGACCTCCTGTTTGATACATTTTGTTTATTAAATCTATTTGTGATTTTGTTAATTCTCCTCTTATTGCTGGTAACATTGGGAAAAACTTTTTTGGAATTGTAATTCCTTTTCCAAATATTTTATTTAATCCAATTTCTCCAAGTGCAGTAGCAGCACCAGTTGCTAATGCAGGAACAGCTTTTGAAATTCCTTTTATTGCGTAAGGTAGTACTCGCGCTCCAAGAGATGCGAGTGATGAAAATAAGTTTCCACCATGTTTTACAGAACGTCTAATCTGTGTTTTACTTATTTTTATATCTGATCCTGTACCATTTGCAATAGATTTTTTTATTTTAGAAATTTGTCTTTTTGTCAACATTAACTCATCAGAACCTCGAAGATGAGAGTGTTTTAATCGAAGAGTTAGTGGTGATTTATTTAATATTGCAGAAGCCAGTTTTGACTTTTGCCCATCTGTAAGTGTTACACCATATTCAATATAAGATGTCATTTTTTATTATATTATTTAGATAACAAGTGGTTTAGGAAAATCAATTACATCCCATATACTTTTCTTCTTAGGTTTAGGTTTAGGTTCTTTATATTTTTTTAGTGAATTTTTAACAAAAATATCAATATCAATTTTATTTTTCAAATTATTATTATTTTTTTCTTTCTTAGCATTTTCTTTTTTTAAAGTCTCAAGTTGGTTTTGTAGTTTTAATTTCTTTAATTGTTTTGCTTTCTTAGCATTTTCTTTTTTTAAAGTCTCAAGTTGGTCTTGTAGCTTTAATTTCTTTAATTGTTTTGCTTTCTTAGCATTTTCTGTTTTTAACATCTTAAGATGGTCTTTGGATCTTTGTTTTATCAAAGAATTATTTACCATTTTTATTTTATTCTTATATTAAATCATATGTGGTGTATTTAAGGGATCCATTGGTTCACTTATGCTCGAAGCAATAGTTTTCCATCTTGTTGTGATATTTCTGCTATTCTTTCATGTAAGACTAATGCGTAAATATTATAATCAGCGTTTGGATTAGCAGTTAATTCATAATGAAATGCTAATTTTGTGACACCATCTTTGATATCCATTTTTTGTTTTGTCAGGTCAAAATAAACAAAAGGAAATAAAGATTTGAAATTACTTATATTAAGTAATGTCCCACCTTGATAATCATTATTTGCATAGACGTATGACATTACATTTCTAAAAACTCTTGACATATCTGTAGAAGGTCTAAAGTGAATATCAGGATATTCGTTTCCATTTGCAACTTCCAGGTGACATCTTGATATATTAGCATTATTTGGTAGATTAAAAGTGTCGTATAAAAATGGATTTGCTGTTTGTGCATCGATTCTTGCTGTATCAATTCCAAAAATAAATACATGCCGTGGTTTTGAAATAGCATTTGTAATTCTAAAATGACCTGTCTGTTGCTGTGTATTATTTGATCTTTCAACTACTTCATTCAAATCTGTCCATTTGTAAGGTTTAAGATAATTTTGCATGTACAACTTTTGTCCTTCTGAATTAAACGTAAGTTTTGGAATAAAAAGTTGTAGTCTTGTTATAATAACTCTACAATTATCGGCGGCTTGAAAAATTAAATTTGCATCTTTTTCAATTTCGATATTTAGCTCAATTTTTGTATTAGGAAGTAATTTGTCTTCCAATGCTTCAAAGAAAGAATATCTATTAAGAGGAATTTCACAGTTTACTGTGGCTGATACCCCCAATAGCGTTTTTCTTGCATGAAAACCTTTATTATAAGTTGCTTTTCTTTTAGCTAACTGATTTGTGCCACTAACTTCAAATTCTCTTTCCTCTGCATTTCTTGATGTATCAAGAAAATAAAATTCATTTGCAGCAACACTCTGTGCATATGAAGGATTATACTCAAGAAGATTTTTAATATTTACAACATGATTTGCGTAGTTACAACTATAAACTTCTCTACCATTTGCTAGGATACTTAATTTTTCTATAAAGGAGTTACTACCATTTACAATTCCGTTATGGTCAGCAACCGCAATGTTTCCTCCATCTGCCAGCTTATTTACTTTAAAATCCATTGATAGTCTGGCGTTATACCAATCAAAAGTAGTAGTTTCTCCTGTATTATCAGCAACAAATCTAAGACCTGTTTTAGTTTGGTGAGCGTTATTTGCTGGAGCTGTATCTAAAGACTGTTCCAGGTCAAATACAACATCTTCATATCTATCTAAATATTTTGGATTTCTAAATGACTTCATTTTATTTTAATAATTATATAATTTTCTCTTACGTGTTGATCCCCCACTAAGAAGGTTATTCAACATTTGATCTATCTCTTGTTGAGTTATTGTTTCAACATTTTTATTAAAATTAACTTTTTTAGTTGGTTTTGCTTTTTCTTTTGATAACAATTGAACTATCTTATCACCAGCCTTTTTACCAACATGTTCACCAGTTTTTGTTGCAGCTGCTGTCACTGCTTTTTTAGCTCCTTTTTTAACAGCTGATTTAACTGTTTTTCCAAATAATTTTGAACCAACTGATTTAAACACATCCATCATTCCTTCACCATAAATATGTTGTCTTGTATATCTCCCCAATTCAGGGTCAAGTTTCATTTTAAACTCTGATTGTCGCTTCATTTTATTTTAATAGTTATATTACATCGAGTGAAGTATTAAAGTCATAAACCAATCAATACCGTTAAAATTTACAGGTCTTCCAAGTGAGTCTGTAACATAGATTCTCATTTCATCTATGTGAAATGAAGAGACATCACAATACAATGGTCTTTTAGGTTCAAACGTAAATGGATAAGACCTTGTGAGATTGTCTGTTGGTATTACAGCAATGGTATTTGTATTTATTCCATTTACAATGCTATTAGTTATTGCGGTTGTGTTGATATTTAACACATCAATCGAATTTGTTATATTTGGTAGTTTTGTTCCATACTCTGTTTTTGTAATAAGTTTCTTTTCAAATCCAATTAAGTCTCCAAAATCTGTTCCTCTTAGATCAAGTTGATAATCACCATCAAGTGATACAAACACTCGATAGGTAGATAGTATAAAAGTTAGATTGATTGAATAAGTTTTTTTCCCACCCGAATCTGTTGAGTGATGAGACTTTTGAGACATATATTGATGAATGTAATCATTAATATCTGAGTAGGAGTACATTCCATCTGTAAAAGTAATTGTTTGCCAAGTCCTTCCATCATGAGTGTATTTGATTTTATTGTTTCCATAATCACTTCTAATGTTGTACCAAGAGTAGGTCATTGACAACCGATCAAGAGCAAGTTGGTGTTTTTTTATCAGGGTCAAGTTTTAGAGATGGATTAAACTTTATAGTAAAATCACCAGGTCTGTTTTTTCCTCTTTTTTCCCTGTTTATAGAGGAAATGTGGATAGCTCGTTCTTCCATTTATTTAATTGATATATAACTTTTTAGTAGATCGTTAAGTTGTTTTTTTGAGATTACTTTCATTTGGTTAAGAAGATGTGCTATTTGAGAAAACTCAGGTATTACACCATTATTCCCAGCTAGAACTGAACCACCTAGTAATTCAAGTCTGTCTAGAAGTTGATGTGGGTTGTTAAAGTAAATCATTCCAGAGCCAGATTTTGTTTTATAATACTTAAGATTACTTAAATTTGCCGCATATATGCTTAATATGTTAAATTTATTTATAAAATTTATTGTGTTTTCATGTGGTTTTTTACTTATTGGTTTAGCTAAAACATAACCGTTTGGGTCACGTGTAAAAATTGCAGTATTTTTTATTGCTTTACTAATATCTTCTAAATCTTCGTTAACATCTTCGATTACTTTATCAATAGTAGAAACATCCTCTTCAAAATACTCAGAAGGGAGATAGTGGTATTCATTAACTTTGAGTATATCTTGTGCTTCTTTATTCATTAAATTTCTATCGAGGTCTTTAGGTGTAAATTTTGCTATTTTTGGTCCCTCATCTTCTTTAGACTCTTCAATTGATTCAAAACCAGGTAATTGAGCCAAATCCCATTTTTTTACCTCATCCATTTTATCAAATCCTTCAGTTATAGCAAGTCTGTTCTGATTAAGACCTTGTGTAAGAGCAAGTTGATTAGCTTTAAGTGTCATTGTCTGAGAAAGTGTCCCAGGGGCCAAAAGTTGTGGTCAACCGATTTGGCTGAAACTTGGCACAGAAGTTGGGTATAATGAGATATTTCAAAAGCCACTTTGGCTCACTTCTCTGAGTTTTAGTTTTGGAGTTACAGGGGGGGTCTCATTTTTTGCCCTTTGGGCACCAAAATTCCAGCCTTCCAGGGGACATTTTGAAAGTGTGATAAGACCCCACTGGTAAATTGTGCTGCCAAATGAATTTGACCATGAACTCTACTATAATAGAGCTTTCAGTTCATACATGTAACTTTGTCCTCAAGGTATTGTACAGAGAGGAGCCTGGGGCTAGAGTTTGGCCAAAATTGATGTTAAAATTACAACCCAAAATAGCCATTTTTCAAAATTTCACTATATTCACCTGCCTTCTTGCATAACTTCCAAACCTATACCACTGTTTACTTTAGTCACCCAGTTATCAAAATCAGTTGAGAAAAATTTGGCTTATTATGGTTTATTGAATTTTTGGAACAAACACTTCATGCCCCTCTAAGGCAATGCAAAATGGAATTTTGAGCCTAATTCAGGCCATAAACAAACCAAATTGTTGACAAGAAGCCCTTATTCTGTATTTGGTAAGTGAAAATAAATTGTCAAAGCCAAATCAGTTTAGTTGTTTAGAAATACACCGATTCTTACCTTAAAATTGATCTAAAACAGGCCTCTGATCAGCGCAACAAACACATAATTTAGCAAAACAAAGGTGATTTTATTCTTTGAAAACCTGGTAAACACCATATATAGAACACAAATGATGATGTTCTGGCCCCAGTTGTTCAAACGTTGGATAGCGCTATCCACCGGATAAATCACTATCCAGCGGATAAGTATTTGGGAAACCAATAACGCTACCGATTCGGTAACTGAATTGTGCATTGCATGATAAGCGTGTGCACGTGACAAGCTTAATGAAAACAAGCAGCTCGAGCAGACAAAAAACAGCCTTCTAGTTATTCTTATCGCACTTGTTTTTTTTTTTTTGGACATGAATGTTTAGTGCTCTTCCTAAGGACCCAGGATATTAACATGGGAATCAATCAATCATAAACAAACAATTTGAGACGACAATATCGTAAATTGCATCCCGTCGTCTCTAAATCTCTCTTCAGTCAGAAGAGTCCCCTAGATCACGATAAATGCCATTTGTGAGCGTATATGATCCCTAACTGATATTTTGAATCACCTGTAGCTTTGGCATCACCAGTTCTTCCTCTTCTTCCCCGGACACACCTGAACCCTTCTACTTGTGCTTTAACCATGCAGTCATGTCACTATCGCAAGACAACAAAGGAGGCATTCCTGTTTCTTGCACAGCCCATGACGTGACACTGCACTGGTCATTTACCCCTCCAAAGGAATAAAGTGCCATCAAAAAATTATCCTGAAACAGAGATCACTTTCTAGAATTTCGAACACACTTGATGAAAAACAGAAAAAATTCCCGCGAAACGGGAGAAGGATTGGACGGGAACTCGGTCCAGTCCCCACACTCTTCAAGTCCAAAATGGCGGGCCAGCTAAGTGCATCATCTCAATGCAAGGCTTTGTTTCGGTTATTTTCTTTATAAAAACAAAACAAGCTTTTTGTTATCCAGCTCTCCTAGCTAACCGTGGATGGATGGTTTCATTTTTTCAGCTCTAAAGGACTCGGAAAATCACAGTTCACCTCGATACTACTCACTGAAGCACGTATATGTCTGTGTAATCTATGTATGTATGGTCATGCTCCTTTGCTGATGTGTCTTTAAAACAACTATTCAGGCTATTACAAGGTCAGACGAAGATTATATGTTAACAAACCTTTTGATAAGCTTAATTTATCTGGTAAAAATGTGAAAAAATGAGCCTGACAAAATATGGAGACTTTCCATGCTTGGAGTAATGCTTGGAAATATGACGTGAAACTGACTATAAATCAAAGAAAAATTTAAGCATCTTGTAAAAAGATTGTTATCTGTACATCAGAACATCATCATTTGTGTTCTATGGTGGTTACTAGGTTTTCAAAGAATAAAATCACCTTTGTTTTGCTAAATTATGTGTTTGTTGCGCTAATCAGAGGCCTTTTTTAGATCAATTTTAAGGTAAGAATCGGTGTATTTCTAAACAACTAAACTGATTTGGCTTTGACAATTCATTTTCACTTACCAAATACAGAATAAGGGCTTCTTGTCAACAATTTGGTCTGTTTATGGCCTGAATTAGGCTCAAAATTCCATTTTGCATCGCCTTAGAGGGGCATGAAGTGTTTGTCCCAAAAATTCAATAAACCATAATAAGCCAAATTTTTCTCAACTGATTTTGATAACTGGGTGACTAAAGTAAACAGTGGTATAGGTTTGGAAGTTATGCAAGAAGGCAGGTGAATATAGTAAAATTTTGAAAAATGGCTATTTTGGGTTGTAATTTTAACATCAATTTTGGCCAAACTCTAGCCTCAGGCTCCTCTCTGTACAATACCTTGAGGACAAAGTTACATGCATGAACTGAAAGCTCTATTATAGTAGAGTTCATGGTCAAATTCATTTGGCAGCACAATTTACCAGTGGGGTCTTATCACACTTTCAAAATGTCCCCTGGAAGGCTGGAATTTTGGTACTCAAAGGGCAAAAAATGAGACCCCCCCTGTAACTCTAAAACTGAAATTCAGAGAAGTGAGCCAAAGTGGCTTTTGAAATATCTCATTATACCCAACTTCTGTGCCAAGTTTCAGCCAAATCGGTTGACCACAACTTTTGGCCCCTGGAACACTTTCTCAGACAATGACACTTAAGTTGAGCTATAGTTGCGTTTTGTTGCTCATCAATACTTTTTTTAATGCTATCTTGAGATTTAATAAGTGGTTTAAATGTTTCTTTAAAACCCTCTCTCATATCTTGTTTTTGCCATTTTGTTGTTTTTATAACATCTCTCACCTCTCGAGTCAAAGCATCAGCTTCAATTTTATTTCTTGCAAGTTTTTTGTATTCTTCAATATTCATTTATATATTCTTTAGATAAATGGAAATACCAAACTATGATAGTGGTGACAACCCAGATAAAAAATATAAACAGTTATTTCCTTACATGCCCAAAGATACATTTCGGATGTTAATCTGTGGAAACAGTGGAAGTGGTAAAACTAATCTGCTGTATCATATGTTAATTAAACCTCTACTATACTATGATGAGATTTATCTTTACGCACGTAATTTAGAACAGGATAAGTATCAAAAGCTAATTCAAAAAATGAGGGAGTTGAGTAGTAAACTAGGATATGAAATACTTCATGTAAGTAATGATGAAATAATCCCAGTGACAGAAATGGATTACGAAGACAATCAAAAATTTGTAATATTCGATGACTATGTTTGTGATAAAAACCAGAGACAACTGATTGATTATTTTATTCAAGGACGACATAAGAATTGTTCGGTGGTGTATCTCAGTCAATCGTTTTATAAAACACCAAAGGACATTCGGCTGAATTGTTCTCATTACTGTTTATACGAATTTCCATCATCAAGGGAAGCCAACAGAATATCATCTGAGTTGGGAGTTAGTAAAGAAGATTACAACGCAGCAACTAAAAAACCGTATTCATTTCTATACATTGATAAACCAAGAAAACGTATTGCAAAAAACTTTACTGGTAATCTAACCTAATAATAAAAAAAAATGGGAATATTTAATGAACAATCTCTTGATCATCCCTTTGCTAAGGGAATACAAGGAGCACCAGGAGTTGGATTTAATCTCACTTCAAGTGGGGATTATGATATGATAAATAAAAAACTAAGAAATGTAGGAGCACCTAGTGCTAATACTGATGCTGCTACAAAAAAATATGTTGATGATAATTCCAGTGGATCACTCAAAACATCACGATTAACAGTTGACTCAAACATTGATATGAAAGATACATACCGTATTCAAAATCTTATCACACCACTGGATTCTAAAGATCCAGCAACAAAATATTACGTAGCACAGGACGAAACAACGTGTTTCCGTATTTTGTAAACTCGACTGAAACGTGAAGTTGCTTAAATCCGTCTTGTTTCCGCCCTGCGGAAACATGGTGATCTAGTTTTCCATGGACGGGACGCGTTTCCGTTATGTTTCCGCGTCGGAAACGAACGATCATGTTTCCGCCACATTTCTGTTATCACATTTCCGTTCTTTCTTGTTTCCATTACGTTTCCGGTGACCCATGCGCCATGGCCAAGATCGCATGATAAATCTTTCAGAAATTTTGGCTTTGCGTACAATCAAGGTGAATAAAGGTAAATTTACTCTCGAGATCGGGCCATTAAACGGTCAGGCTCATGCATTAAATACTCGCGCGCGTTGCACTATTATCCATGATGCAACGACTGTGAAGTGCGCGAGGCTGCCACTGTTTTCGATTCTAAGTGATTAAAATGGCAGAGAATACCAACAGCTGTCGATAGTTGCCAGATTGATCTCAATCAGTACTGGCATAAAAATAAAATGATCTTAGACATCTTGGACTGAGAAAACAAGACAGAATGGGGAGAATGGGGCCTAGAATAGAGCGAAGTGCTGGTCAGCGGACGTTCTTTTGCTCATGCTCATTGCGGTCGTTCTTTTTGGCGTCCATTTTGAAAGTGGTTGCAACGGCTTCAAATTTGTCAGCTTCTGTAGGTTCAAGGAGCGTGGAGTCTGTATATTTTTGCTTTCCGATTGCACCACAAGACATCTAACGGTTGTTATGTATATTTGTCGACCCATCGGCCTTCAGTACTCGATCGCTTCCCTCGTAAAGCGACCCTTTTCTGACACAGTTGAGCAGGATGTGAGACAAAAACCTTGTGATGGCCAAGAGTAATTTGAAAGTTGGAGTGTTTGATTGTGCCAAGGATATCCAAGACTAAATATTGTGATGGAGAATACAGATAGCACGAGGAGGTAAGCTGCCCTGATACCAAATCTAAGTTTCTTTAACCACTGATCAATAACTACTAGTACTTAGCAACTTAAAGGAGCAGTGTCACGAAATTTGTCAAATTACAGCAGTGGAAACCGCCACCAATCTCAGTGAAACATAAAAAATACTGCTCATAACATGAAAAGAAGTTTTAAGTAACAAAGCAAAGAGCAAGAATGAGTGCAAATAAAGATTTTCGTTAGTGTAAAAATGAGGAACAGATGGACAGACTTAAAGAAAATTGAAAAGGATGGCAATTGGTCCTTTTGAAACTTGTTAGCCTGACAGTTTTCCAGATTTCATTTTTGTGGTCTTCAATGTTTGATATAATGCTTGGGAGACATATGTTTGTTGACACAAAGCTGTGATTGATAAGTAGTTTCTCAAGTTTCATGGCAAATGCGATATGGACATGTGTAAGTGTAATTACAGTTGATTTCACATGACCTTACTGCACCAAATTGGTAAATTGGATATTACGTAGCAGAATAGCTAATACCATGGCGAGTTAGGGAATCAAATTGTGAACTTTGAGTCGTAGTTGTCAACTTTGGTGCTACTGAACTTCATGACTTCATATCTTTTTTTAAAAACAGGAAACTGCAACGTAATGAACCCGAATCCTTTTACTAAATAGGGTAAGGGTTACCGTGTGAGGCCTGTGAAATGATTGACTGTAGACAAATGGTTAGAGGGTTCGAAACCATTCCAAATAGTGCACCAGTTTAATTTACCGAGAAAGACAGTAACAAATATCATTGATCAATAAATATTTGTACATACAGGAAGGCCCTACACAGAGTTTTGTGAACGGCAAAGATCAAGTACAGTATGTATACTACGGAAATACAAAAACAGTTCGTCAAAAATTAGGTTATTGGCCCCCAAAGGTTCAATTAGTCGTGTAGTGACACTCGATTTGTTTTACTCATACAAAAAGTTGACAATAGTTCCAAAGGAGTGCTCATAATATAATAATGCTTTACTGAGAATGCTCAAGAAAAACTTGAAGAATATTTAGATGTTTGCAGTAACTGTGATCTCAGGAATGGGGACTTTTTTGACAAGAACTCAGTGACTTCTGGTAATGCAACTGGGAAAAGAAGTTACTCTAGACCCGGAGTAGTCAATCGATAAAACTTGGTATTGATATAAATCGAAGGCAATCAAGTGATTTTTATCGATTGATAACAGAAATCGGTTAAAATCGATAAACTAAATTGCTGTGTCAAATTGATATTATTGATTTTTCATGATTTTAACAATTTATAACAGTACTTCCAACATTGTTGTTTTCTGGCATAAGTGCAGCTGAGAAAACTCATCCACGAGTAACAACTGATCAACAAACATGAAAATAAGAAATGTGGAAACTATTACAGTCACAAGAGTCTCTCTAAAACCGTGACCCTTTTGTACATGATAACAGGAACGGTTCGGTTTTATAATTATTACATCAAAGGGATGCCCAAAATTCAGACTAAAAGATTTCTCGGGATAGCTTTTCACCATTTTCCGTTATCAATCGATAAAATCACTTGATCGCTAACTATTTTTATCGATTTAGTTTTTTATCCATTGGCTACTCCGGGAAGTAACTACAGGCGGAACTGAGGTTATTTTGAATGGGCGGCAGATCTATATTTTGAAAAACTGGGAAAAATAAAAAACCTGGCCAATATCAGCCATCCGAAGAAGACTTTAAAGCAGGTTTTAAGGAAAAGATTAGGTTTTTTACAACTTTATTTTTTAAAAGACTAGTGATACTAAATTGTTTGATCCTTCGACTCTCAATTTTTGCAACTCAATTGTCAACAAATTCACTGTTTGTGTGAAATCAGTTTTCATTTTTGGATGAGCAGGAGAACAGATGTATCTTCTGATAAAAAGTGATGAAATCGGTAAAATCTAGATAAATCCATAAACTAAATGAGTGTGTCACAGATTTCTACCAATTGATCAATACAATCAATGTCAATCAAATCAGATTTACCAATTTTTATTGATTTATCAATTGATAAATTGATACCTATTTTTATCGATTGACTACTCCGAGTGTTGAGCAAACTTGTGAAGTTCAGTCGCGCCAAAGTTGACAACTACATCTCATAGTTCGCAGTTGATTTCCTATAAACTCGCTACGTAATTTGGCTACTTCATGATGTGGTACCCAATTTCCAAATGAACTTCGTAATGTGGCGTGGTAAATAGTGTAAAATTAACTGTCACAGAATGATACTAAAATTGTGACACAGCCCCTTTAAGTCTTCATCTACCAGCAGTGAAGTTAAACTGGTAAAACTGCTTCTATTATCCTGTATTATGCTGCAGGTCTATGCAAGCATCATATTAGTGAGTTTACACAACAGGACGGCAGGAAGAAGAGGACGGCAAAACAGCTGTGTGTGACAAATGTGACAGGGCTATCACTTGTGGGTTTTGTCGTGATCTTCACTTAACACCAAGGTTTTCTGGTCCTTTACAAAAAGATCTGTTTAAAGGAAAGTAAAGTTTGGCGAAAAGTTGTTTCAAACAAAATTATTGTCACGCTTGTCACACAAGGTTTGCCATCTTCTTTCCTCTCCCGTCCTGTTGCGTAAGTTCACTATTGACTAGTGGGGAGGGGGTACTCCTTATATGTTCTCTCAAATGATATCCAAACAATGTTCCCACAACTTGCAAAGCAACCAGGAGATTTGTATACTGATCATCCCTTAAATAACCAAAGATCTGTGGTTTTGAGAAAAATAAAAATAAAAAAAGGGAAATTGAAGGTCAGACATTATTTCTCTTTATTATAGTTTGGTTACTCTCAAGTGTATTAATTTTACATGTAACTGTATATCGCTTTTCAGACATTTCCTGTTAAACAGTTTCCTCTGTAGAGTTTGAAATATGCACCACATTACTAATAATAGCCACCAAAGAGTTGAGCTGGAGTAGTGTTTTGTGGCAAACATAACATTGAATTTAAGGTGGCTGAACACAGTTTTGCAGGCAGTCAGTAGTAACTCGTGTGACAGCGCATGTTTTAAATTAGACAAACCAACAAGGCAGCGAAAAAAGCAATGGTACACAGAAGATGATTTCTCAAAATCTACTCATTAAAATTTTAAGATGTTTGGCAGAATTTTTACTTTTATCGTATTTTAAGTTATTCAGATATGCAAGCTCCTATTTACATAAGCTCTATAGAATAGACTTAGTTTGACTAAATTTGACACTTTCTCCAGTAATTTTTTAATCAGCATCGTAACTAAAGTAATGTGATATCCTCACTCATAGCTCAGTGTGCATTGTCGGTTAAGATGTTATATGGTTGCAGTGACTGTCACTTTTTTTTAGTTTCCCTTGCAACTTCAATACCAAGGTACAAATACAAGTGAGAAAAACAAAAGGCATGATATTCCTGGTATTGACCCTGTTCATGTAGTTGATAATGTGCCACCTGCAGGAGGTTAAACTTTCTCTTTTGTGCCCTGGAAAAATAGGCTTTTTGTTACTGGTATCGGGAATTATGCATCAGTCAATTCCCGGGCATGGGGACTCTTGAGCTGTCAAATCCCCCAGGGTGGGGACAAAAAAGGGGGCAAATGCCCCGTCATCTGTCAAAACTGCAACAGTTTTCATTGATCGCACAGTCGAATAATCTTGTTTTAAGCATTTTAATGTGTGATTTTTCGTTTCAATTAACGTCTTCCTTTGTAATAGCGCTAGGATTCTAATGAAGACTTCACGCCGCGATGACATGCACCAGTTTAGGGTTTCAGTATTGATATAAAATTATTCATGTTATGAATAGTTTTATAAATTTGAAAGGATGTTCTTGAAATAATATCAACAGAAATTTGATTCAATAACCAAAACACATTGATTCACATCGATAGCTCCGGTTTTCTCTGTGTAATTCTGGCTTGATATGCAATGAAGAAATACATGCATATGCTAAAATTGAGAACATACCTTTACAACCCTCTTCAATTTATTCCTGGAAGGGGGGGCGGGGGGTTGGGTGCAGCTGGAATTGACTGATGCATTACAGACAGCCTCTGTTTGCATTAAACCCTTGGTCACAGTCTTATTGTGCAGGGAACATAACGTCCCGACTATATTACTATGAAACACAACTGTATACATGTACATGTGTGATTTATATATTATTCATTTAGTATGTATAGTTTTCTTACTGCAAAAAGGTTTTTCCTCCCCCTGATTGCTTGGGGAATAGCCTCTGTCAAATTTTACTTAAAAGCACTTTGTTTTGTTTTTCATACAACAGTCAGATCACCTTGGTATGCAATTTTGGTGCAGAAGGTTCTCTCAAAGCAAGCAAGATCATGGAACTTAATTGGCCTCACAAAACAGAGCTTGGCCAATATCCAGCGATCAAGCACTAAGTAATGACTTGAGAATAGAAGTGACTTAAAACACCAGTATCCTCATGACATACACAGCGTGCAAAGAAAGCAGTGTCCAATAGCCCAGGGCTAGTGGATTTTGCTATCGGGCTAGTGAATTCTGTTCTTAACTTGCCCGACAGGCAAGTGATGTTTTTTGAGAAATTTCAATAATAGAAGAACTGTGAAATAAATTCTGCTCATCAAAAAGTTTTTGGGGCTAGTTGAAATGACGTCTGGGCTAGTAAAATAAAAATGCTAGCTTCAGCTTGCCCGGATGGCAAGCTGGGAAAATGATTTTCTTTGCACCCTGCATACATGTAGCCCCTTAAAACAATTTGAAAACCTGTCAAGGTCTTGAAATAATAATTATTACCTTCATCAATGTGTGATAATGAAATAGAGTTTATGTTCAAGTTTATAAGATTCATTTAAAAGTATCTGTTGATTTTGTGAGAGGTTGTAAAAAAAGGTATACATGAAACACATAAACAATTTTAGCAGACGTGAATTATGTAAAACTGAAGCCATACTTTTTTGTTGGTGTATTTTGCATTTGAATCTTTGCACTGGTCATAGAGAATTGTAAGTAGTTTAGAACACCATGTCAGAACCTGACACAATATAATAATTTTATTGTTATCCTGAATGGTTTAAGGCTAGGATTCATTTGAAATAAGAAAGTGGAAAATGATCAAACAGGAACTGATGTTTTGACAATGACCATGAAATTGATGATCACCTTGTTGATAAAACGTCAGTTGCTGTCAACAACAGTCCTACTCAGGACATTCACCAGACACATCATATTCCACTTTGCTGAAATATTATAGGCTACAAAACTATCACTAGCCATAAGCTGCACTTGAATTCAATATTACATTAGTGTCTGTTAAATTTGTTAGTATGTTGAAAAAAGGATAGGTTTCCATTTTGTGAAGTATACAATTAATTTACCTCAAAAAACAGTACTTGTATTATGTCAAAGTTTAGCCATTCATTTTTTGTTGATGTAATTTGTGCATTTGAATCTTTGCACTTATTTTAAACCCTCTAAGCACGCTACAGTTATGTTCACTTTGCAACTTCTGCGTATGAGATAGGACCATAAATAAGCATTGTTTGATACGAGTCTTTGTGCAGGAAATGGAATAAAATTTTAAATGCAACAGATGGATTTCAGTTTTATGGTGGTATATATTTGTCTGACTTATATAATGAATAAGTCTTCATTGCATGTAAGTTAACCAGGAAAAATACTCAAAGGTTAATTTCATGTAAGAATAAAGAAAAATTCCCATTGGAAAACCTGGTTTCAGCAAATATGAAACTTTTTGGACGTATTTACGCAGTAACGGAAACAGACGGAAACACAGAAAAACAAGTCAGGTTGCCGGACCGTATCTTTCACGTTTCCGCCAGTAGAACGAACGAAATAACAGGTTTCCGGTACGGAATATCGCGTTTCCGCAACATAAACACACGTTAACGATTGCGGAAATTTGTGATTCCTGAAACGGAAATCTATCGGAAACGTGTAAAAAAGTGTTCCGGTTCCGTTGAAAACGCAGCGACGGAAACATGAGAAACCGTAATGTATCCGCTAACGGAAACACGCGTTTGCCGCTGTGTTTCCGCAACGGAGTCACGTGTTTCCACCATGTTTAAGTTTACGGATACTTGATTTTTCGTCCTGTGTAGACAACACATTTCTTGATAGAGATGGATCTTACCCAATGAAAGGAAATCTAAATATGGACAACAATCGAATATTTAATCTACCAGCTCCAAATGGTAGTAATCAACCAACACCATTAGCTTTCACAGATTTGAAGTATCTTCACGTTAATGGAACAAATAAAATGACTAATAATCTAAACATGGATAATAAAAAAATAATTCACCTTAGACCACCAACAGACTCCACAGATGGTGCAACCAAAAAGTATGTAGATGACTCAATACCTGATACTAGTTCTTTTATAAAAAAGGATGGAAGTGTGTCAATGACTAATAACCTAAATCTTGGAAACAAAAAAATAGTTGGTCTCGCAACTCCAACATCAAATACAGATGCTGCAACAAAAAAATATGTGGATGATAATGCTGGAAGTCTAGATTTAAGTGATTACTTGGAAAAAGATGGTACAGTCACTATGACTGGTAATCTTAATCTTGGTAATAATAAAATAGTTAACCTCAGTGACCCCACCACAGATCAAGAAGCTGCTAATCGTGGATGGGTTCGTAAACAAATAGAAAGGTTTGATCATCATTCTGGAGACACCTCAAGTAGTGTGTTTACTATAACAGATCCAGCTGCACCCACGACTTTGTATCTACAATATATCTCAGGTTCATCATTTGATGATTTTGTTTTTACAACATCAGCACCTGGTCAACCTCTTGTAGGGTGGGCACCAACTGCTAACACATACATTAACAAAATAGAATTTCAATTTGGTTCGCGAAATATAAACGTTGACTTTTTGTGGTTTATTCCCTGAGATGTCTCTCATTCCAATTCTAACTTTTGGGTAAGTGGAAATCGCACTGGCACTTGGTCATTAAATATACACAAGTCTTGGAATTATAATATGTCAGGAGTAAAACTAAGAACTCATAACAATTCAAATCACACAGCTATCACTTGTCGGTTATTTACTGATCTACCAAAAGCAATAACCAAACCACTTAAGAGAATAGAAATCAACACACCTAAAATTGTAATAAGTGGGGTTGTAAAAGCTAATGTCAACCTTGGTGGAAATAAAATAGAGAATCTGGGTCTACCATCCCAAGAGAAAGAAGCAGTAAACAAAAGTTATGTTGACAATCTAGTTCATAATTCCACAGTTCAACCAAGTCATTATAAAGATGAATTTAGTTACCTTATGTCAAGTGGAGCTCAATGGAGTGATGAATCGACGGAAATAGGGTCTAGTTTTGTTATAACAAAAATAGGAGATTTAGCACCAAACAAAGGAAACTTTCACGACTATAATCACAAAGTAATTTACGCGGCTATAACCAAAAATATTATAAATAAATATCAGTATAAGATGGGAATTAATTTTTACAGACTAACTGCAAATACTAATTACACGTTGTGTTTGGAAATACTCAACACAGATTATACTCTTTGGGATTATACTCAAATAAGTGTTGACAAAGGAACTTCAAAAGGATTATCAATTGGACATGTTAGTGTAAAAAAACTATCCCATAAGTATACTAAAACAAAAACTATGTACTATCATAGAATAATAGTTAATTTTCGAAAGTTGTCATCTGGGAATAAGTTCTTTCTTCACATTTTGGTTAATATTCTTCGGGGTGGATATAACCTGCGTGCGTATCCGAGACTGTTTTCAGGAGTTTACATCATTGCTTATGGAATTGAGGGTACATTTAGCAATATCGACCCAGATAAAGTTACGACTATCACACCGCATTTGATATTAAACCAACAGAAGTAGTGTATAATGTTGATATTAATGCAAATCAAAAAGAAATTAAAAATATCAAACTTGACCGACAAAATGATAATAGTGTTGCAACAGTTGCATTAGTAAAAGAACTAGCTCCTTTTACTAAAAATGCTTTGTATAGATTATACTTTAGTGAGTTTTATGACTTTGATAATGCAGATAGTTATGGAATAAATACAGGCTCATCTGGAATTATTATTAATTCTTTGAAACCTAAAATTACACTACCACCAAATAAAGACCTAAGTGAAATAACAGAAAAAGGATTACATATTAATGGTTATGATGTTACTTTTTCTCCTCCACATTCTTCGAAATCTACTTTATGTATTGTTTTTACTCATTGGAGAAATAGGAGTTTTACCCTAACTAAATATTTATCAACAAACAATAATACTTTAGTAAAATTGGATTATAATAAATCAAACAATAAAGTAACTTTAACTGTTAGTAAAACAACTCAAAATTTTACCATGCTAAGTAGTTTTAATGGAAAAATAATTGTTGTATGGTTGGCAGAAGATTTAAGTGCAAATGTCACAAAAGTTTCAATAAGTAACTACAGTGGAACATTAAATATACCAGCTGTTAATTACAATGCTAATCAACGTTGGAGGTTTTCAACTGAAGATGGAGTGTTAAGTAAAATCATGTATTCACCAAACTTTTACGACACTGACTCTGAGCAATATCATAAAGTAATGCTTCAAGAAAAGTTAAATGGAAGTTATATAATGTAAATATAAATGAAAAGAAATAGTAGTAAAAAAAAGAGTATTTTTGAATTTAATCATATTGATAAATCTTTATCAGAAGAGCAAAGAGAAACTATAAAAGACTTTTATAAACATTACCATAAGAAACATTGGTGTTATAAAAAATCTTATAAAAGTTATAAATTTTTAGATAATATTTTTTCTATTTCTAGTTTATCTCTTATTGCTGTTGGCACTATCACAGGAGGGCTGACACTCAATCCTATTATTCTTGGAGTAATCAACGGTGCAGGAATAATTGTGACTGGAATTACAAAAAAGAAGGATTTTAAAAAAAAGATAGAAACAACAAAACTGGCTTATACTACTTATGAAAATGTATTAGTAGAACTACGATCAGCACTCAGAGGAGATGAGTGGAATAAAGAAGAATTTATAGATCGTATTAAAATTTTGGATGAAATGATAATTGATCAATGTCCATCGAGTGTGGATAACTTTGTGGAAAAGTATAAAAATAAATTTGAAAATATAGATTAAAATACTAAGTTAGTATTTTAATCATAAGTATCTAAATGTATATTTTTGATTATCTTTCTTTGAAGTAGCTTTTTTAAATTTTCCTTTACAAATTTGGGAAATAATTGAATCAAAAATACCTAATTCAATTGAGGCATTTCTAATAGAAATAAATCTTGTTTCTTTACCCGTATTAATACAAGTAGAAATAATTGGTTTATTATTTGATTTTCTTTTATTTTCACATGGTGTAATTAATTGCAAATTTTTAATTCTATTATCATTTCTTACACCATTTCGATGATCAATCTCCATTATGCTTGGAATCATACCTTTAAATACCTCATAAACAAAACGATGTTGATAATAATTCTTTTTTTTCTTCTAATTTTTCATTACACAAACAAAAAATTAAATATCCATTACCATTATTTTTCTTTTTACTTAAAATTTTTTTTCTTTTTATATTAATTATATTTCCTTTTTTAGAAGCTGCATAATTATCAAACACTGGATGTTTAAAGTATTTTTTTCCATTTATTATAACTTTTCGGGATTGTAAATTATCAAACATTTTAAAATATCCATATTTTCTTATAGAAGGTAATACCTTTGAAAAAACCCATTCTCTAAACATTTTTGCAGCGGGTAATCTAGAACTAAAAACAAGTTCGTGGAAACCTGGTTCATCAATAAAATAAGTCATAGAGCAACCGTGTGTTTCGTGCTGGTTGCTAAAAAGAATTTTTCTTTTGTGATTTTCACTTACATGACTCTTTATGGCTTTATCTGTATTTTTGTAGCCTAAGATAGTAGCTACTTCTTTGGCTTTGAACCAAACCTGGCACTCTTCATCAATGTAAGAATTAAACTTGATTCCAAGATGTCTATTAATGAAATTTTTTTCAATCATCATTTTATATATTACTTTAATCTTTTCTTTAAACCATAATTAATTTTGTATTTAAATAAATAGAAAATGATAATTTTCTTTTAGCCACCGTCGTCTGGACGCCCCCTTTATATTTATCTTCTATACTTACATTTTTTCTTATTGCTTGTGTTGTATCTCGGTAACCGAGTATCTTAGCTACTTCTTTAGCTTTGAACCAAACCCTTAGTTTTTCATCAATATAAGAGTTAAACTTGATTCCAAGATGTCTATTTATAAAAACTTTTTCTAAAGTGTTTTCCATTTATAATTTAATTTTATTTCTTTAAATAACATTTAATTTTTTTACTCTAATAGTATCTAAAGGTATTATACAATTTTGTTCTCCTCAAAGGGGGCCGCAATTTACAACCCCCTTTTAATCCATCTACCTTGGACCTGACCCCGCAAATCGGGGGGTTAGCTCTTTTTATCTTTAAATACTTGACCTGGTGATTCGCCGGGCAACATTTTTTTTTCTGTTGTCAATTTGTTGACACCCCATTTCAGGGGGGCAACATTTTACTTTGGTGACATTTTGTTGACACCCCATTTCAGGGGGTCAACCTAACCTAACCCGTCTTCTGGACGGGGTAGCTTTTTTTTTATCTTTAATTACCTGACCTCGTGAATCACGGGGCAGCTTTTTGTTGAGGTGGTAAAACACCACCCCCACTTTTTGGTGCCACCATCCCCGTTTTGTGGACGCTGGTAAGACTTTTAGCCACCGGACCCATTTTGGGTATGGTGGAATGGTGAGTTTTCATAAAGGATTAAAAAAAATTACAATTTTTATTTTTTTTTTGAAATATAAAAATTATGGATATAACTTTTTCTCTCTTAAAAGTTTTTCTAATCCTTCATCATCTTCTCTATCATAAAAATCTTTCCATTGTTTTTTCTGTTCCTCATTCATTGTAAGGTTATACCCCTCAGCAAAATATGCATCTTCATCTACTTCTTTTTTATGTAAATAAAATTGTTCTGGAGCTCTAGTTTTTTCAAGTGCTTCAACCAATTCTTTTAGTTTTTTTCCAATTACAGGATCTTCAACTTCAACATAAATTTTCATAGGAATGTATTCATAAGTATCTAATTGAATATATTTTCTTAGATTGTGAAAACGCATAGTTTTTTTATATTCTTTTAACTCTTTTGGTTCCATATCATTATTAAATATTAATTCTTTTATTTTTTCCTCATCAACATCATCTAATACTTTTTCAATCTTATTTACTTCCATCGGTTCCTCAGGTTCTTTTGAGTAATCTACTTCCTCATCAATATTAGCTAAGAATTCTCTTTCTTTTAGTGATGGATTATTTAAATCTATAAAACCTAATATGTCTCCTAAAGATCTTTCCATTTCAACTAAGTAATTTAAAACAGATGGATGAAGTTTGTATAACACTTCACATATATTTTGTAAATTTAATAATGAATGAGGATTAATTTGTATACGCATTTTATTTATATGTTTATTTTTTTAAGCCTTTATAACTATTCCACCATTTTTCATAAATCTCAAAAGTTATAGAACTAATCTTAAGTTCAATAAGTTTATACTTTTCACAACCCATCTCCTCCAAAATTTTTTTGGTTAAATAATTAATATTTATCATTCTCTTTCTGAAGTATTGCTTGTTTAGTATTTCCATGATATGATTATCTATTTTTGTTAGTTTATTGTAAAGTTCACATTTTTCTTCATCATTTAGGTTTATTCTTTTAGAAATTTCATTTACCTTTTTCTCATAGTGGTATTTCCTATGATAAATACTCTTTTTTCTATAATACAACCTATCCAAATCTTTTACATCAAATAATCCTAATACATGACCGTTTGCTGTACCACATTCATCACAGATTTTGTAGCCAGAATCTATTGTAAAAAATTCAGTATTTGAACAATTTGAACAGCTCCTATAACCCCCCGCCGTTTTGGCGGGTCCTTTATATTTATGAAGTATAGATAAATATTTTTTTATTTCTTCTTCTGTATAAGACATTTATTATTTATACTTTACTAATTTTTAAATAATTTTTTTATCTAAAAGCCGAAGTATGCACTTTATCCTCTAAAACAATGCGCTTATCATCTTCATTACTTAACGCTATTTTGTTAACTTCTTTAGAATATATATCATGTTTTTCACTTCTTATTATATTCATCTTTCTCATTTCTTTCTCACCTGAAAATAGACATTTAACATAATCATCAAAATCTAATTTCTTTTTCACAACATTTTTCTTTACTCCTTTACACTTTCTCACTTCCATTTCCTCTTCAATTTTAAAACTATAAAGTTTGGGTCGCAATCCAACAAAATGTGTTATCTGTTTTCCTGCTACTTCATCTTTAAACATTCCAATAACTTTTTTATTAGCTCCTGTTAGTATTCCAGATTTATGATTTGAAGGATAATCTGAAGTGTCAAACTTGGTTAAAATATCAGGACTTATATCTTTATAAAAATCATCTGTGTAAATCTGAAACATCAATGAATCCGTATCTGTAAACAATAACTCAGCCTTGTTTCCATATTTCTCTCGTATGTAAGTATAATGAAAATTAAACATTAGTGTTTTTGATAAATCTAAAATTGCTTGACCAACATATACTGGTTTATTAAAATACACTTCAGTATTTAGCATATGAATAGCAATAAGATTGCGATCAAATATTGTACATCTATCAAAGTTTGGACGATTTGCTAGTTTGGCAGCTCTCTCACGATTATTAACAAGTTCTATATTTTGCCTTTTCCTTATATTTTCTATTGTTCTTCCAAAAACTGAGTTATTCAGTAATTTGAAAAAGTCTTTTTCAAAATTGTTTGAAGCACTCTTTCTTAGTTCTGTATTTTTTCGGATATATGGTTCCATCCAAGAACTTTGATAAAATGATATTCCTCTATGAACAGCCGTTATTCTCATTCCCAACTCAAGATACTGTCTAAGATTTCGGTAATGCACAACATAATTTTTTTGGGGTTTAAAATGACAAATTAATTTTTCAACACCATTAACAATCATCCGCTCAGGTGCAAGAGGATAGTCATTATGTGTTTCCCATAGGTGAGGTGGATACTCTAAATCAACTTCAAATATATAACCTTTACTCCCAAGATTTGACATACTATGATTTGCTTTCTCAAGAATATCCATTACCTTTTCTTTTGTTATATTTTCCATCCATTTAAATCCATGTGTTGGAATATTTTGAGTCATCGCCCATCCATAAAGATTGTTTGCGTCGAGATATTGAATAAATGAAGACTCCACATCAGGATTATAATCTTCCATGTATTTATTATTTGCTTCTGCATATCGCTTTGATACATGTGTTATTCCACCACGAATACCACGCTCAATCATCATTAACATATCATAATCATTTAATAATTGTAAATGCTGACCTGTTTCTTTTAAACATGCATCCCAAGCTAGACCTGGAGATGTGTAATAGTGAACTGGATCAAGTTTGTAATGATTGAGACAAGTTTTCCTAAAGTTTTCAAATACATCTGACAGAAGTAGGACATCAGATTTCAGATAAAGATCGTGATAATCTCTTATTGTGTTACATCCAAAAGTATTCCAGACTTTAATTGCATGTTTGTAATCATCATCACTTATATCTTCGTCATTTAGTTTTGAATAGAAATCCTCTTTGGGTGGTAAACATGTTTCTGATAATACATCAAGTGATGAAACATAATCATAAGGATAAACTCCCTTACGAGTTAGTAAATCTACATTTTTCTTGAATACATGTTTTGTATTATGAAAATCATCTGCAGATAAATTTGAAACAAGATTGGCAAGTGATGTTTGAAGAAACTTGAATGAATCTAAAAATCGTATTTCAAAATTTACATCTATCATTTTATCAAATTTACAAGAATAATACTCATCAACTTTAATATTTTTTGAAAATGAAATATATTTTTCTTCCGTAGATGGAATACAGTTTATTTTTCCTTCTAATCTAGCAAGTTGTTTTATAAACAGATGAGCATCATAACCTTGAAGATTGTGAAATATAACTGGTAATACTTCTGGTTTACGACACATAAGATTACATTTGTTATGCGCTGCTCCACGATACTGACCTGTAAAATGACAATGATCTCTAACTTTATCCTCTTTTAATTCACCACCACAAACATGACAGTTAACTTCAGCATCAAATGATTTTTGTTCTGCACTAGTTAGTCTAAGAGGTTTTGGTCTTTGATAAAAATCATTGTAAATTCCTTTAGTTACTTCTGTAAGTTTTTCCACAAATACTTTTGCTACATCTTCATCTTCAGAGGTTTTTGTATAAATTATTGGTTTAATTTTTTTATCAACTATTCCCTTTACATAAAAACAAAATCCTGATGGTTCATGTTTTTGATAGTTGTAATTATAAGAGTCTTTTGGATTAGGACTGCAACTATTCATTGGTTTAGTAAAGCATTCAAAATCTGCATAAACTACAAAAGGAACAGGAAATCTTTTGTGATAATTTTTAAAGTATATCATTGTGTTTGGTTCAGGCATTTTTACAATCGTTGTTGCATTATTTGAACAATATCTAATATGTTTTTCTAATAATTCTTCTTTAGTGTAATGATTAAAACATCTCTTACAAATAAATATTTTATCATTACTACTTACAGTTTTTTGAGACCTTACTAACCTATGAAAATTTTTAATAAGAGTATAATGTGAGACACCATCTTCTTCATACAAAAATAAATCAATAGTATTTTTACAATCTCTATTTGCCTCTCTCAAAGGATAAATAATCATTTGACCATCTTCAGAAAAAACATTTATTCCTGGAATATCTGGATTAAGTTTCTCAAATTGAGTAATATTATTTAATTTTATTGGAAAAGTAATTCCTTTAGTGTTAAGTGAAAACTCATACTTTTTTAAATCGTGAATTCTTTCCTCATCTCTATCTCTTGGATGAAGATACCTGAGTATACACCAAAGAAAGCATTTATCATCTTTATTTTTAATGTTAACAATTGCTTTTTTATTTTTTATCCAAGAAGGGAGATCAATATAAGATGATCCTTTGGTTGGATTAAACTTAATAGTATTAACTTCAAGCTTTAAAACTTCTTTAAAATACCACCCGCTTCCATTTTGTCTAAACTCTTCTATATCATCTAAAATTTTACTCATACATTTTACTACTATTTCTTCTTCATTTGATGATTCATAATTTTTATGAGTTTTTGAACTAAAATATGCTTTAAACTCTTCTAATTCTTGAATTCCTTTTTCTGTTTTAACTTTAATTCTTTCCATTAAACAAACCATAACCATTTTTAATTTAATATTTCTATGCTCCTTCAATAAATTTAATAAACTAGCATAAACTCTACTATAATATTCAATTGGTGTAATACCAGGAATTCCCTCAAAAACATACTTAACAGCAAGATTATTAAGAGCTGATTTTTCTATTTGAATTCCTTGCTCATGTTCATACATAGCACGCTCAAGAGATCTACGTAAGTAATCTGGAGTATCTTCGGGTATCTCTTTATTTTTTATACATTCCTCAAAATACTCTTCAAATGTTTTTATCTTTTTTTTCTTTTTATGTTCTTTTTTTATATCAACTCCTTTTCTAACTTTTTCTCTAGCTTTTGTTATTTTTTTATATAGTTTAATTAATCTTTTTCTTTCACCTAATTCTTTATAATCTTTCTTAAGTCCTTCTTTTTCTGCTTCTATTAAATGTTTTATTTCATCTAAAGACAAATTCTGAAATTGTTTATCTGTTACTAAGGGTGTACTACCCCACGAACCATTTGCTTGGTTAGACATGACGTCTTATAATCTTATAATTAGATTATAAGACTTAAAGCATTTTTTTTTTAATCACTTTCACTTTCACTTTCACTTTCACTTTCACTAATATTATCAAAATCACTAATATTATCAATATCACTTAAACTATCAATTTCTATATGATCCTCAATATAAGCATTTATATCAAAAAGATCATCTTCAAAATTTTCTTCATTTTTAATGTTAACATTGTTAGTGAAGATGATAAAATTCTCAAAAACAAATCTTGAAATTCATCATCTGCAAAAAAGTCAGCATAAAAAGTGTTTCCCATATAAAAATATAAGTCATTTCTTAGATGAATTATTTTAATAACAGCACTTAATTTAAACTTTAATTTACTAATATTTTGAAGTTTACCCAATTTTTGAGCCTCCAAAACATCTTTAAAGTGTTCAATAAGTGCTCTTGCTCTTGAAGACCAAAAAACTTTTTCAAAAGAATCAGTATTATCTCCAAGAATTTTCATAAACCCACCACACTTCTTACTAATCCCTAGAATATAAATATATTCTCTTTTGAACTCTTTTGCGTATTCAGGGATTTTTTGTGTGTAAGAATTGTCATAAGTATTAAAATTGTAAAAGTGCGCCAGATATGCCATTTTACTAACTACTATTACCAAAAAAAAACAAGCTAGAGTTATAAATTTAAATAGTTTTACAGAAATTTACTAACGAACTATCAATTATTAGTGCATCACGTCGTGGCTGCAGATTTTGAGATTTTTTGTAGCAGAATGGGCACTTCAACATAATCATCCTCCGTTTTCATTATCGACAGCAATAAGTCATGAAAATGTTTTTTAAAAGATCCTTTTGAGAGTTGACGAAATTCGTTGGGAACTGCGTTCCAAAGTTTAGCTCCAATTCTGGAAAAAGAACCTTGATTTTGATTCAGTCTTGACATAATAATTTCCAGACGAAGAAAACCTGATCTCATACTTGTACTTTGAATTAGCTTTGGTAAAGAGATCACAGATGTTAGACGGAGCATTATTCAAGCAGGAAACGTCAAACATTATAGAAGATACTTTTTCAGCATAAAATATTTGTAAGAGTAGAATGTTTGAGGAAATAAATAATGACACTGCATGTGCTCTGGGTTCAGAAAAATACATCAAACGAAGGACTTGTTTTTGAGGCAAGAGAATTTTTTGTAAATGGGTTTTGGCAGCTTGACCCTAAGCCGCCAACCGTATGTCAGATAAGGCAATATCAATGATTGATAAATATTTAAAGGGGTAGTACGTGGGACGAGGTGCCACAGACGGGCAACAACACCAACAGTTTTGCTTTTTTAATGTAATATTATTAAATAAATATGAAATTTCCAGCTTAAATTTGTCTTTACACTCAAGGGGAGTAGCAATTTTGGTACATCTTGGCTCTTGACCGCTGACTTTTTCAATAGCATTTTATCAAAATATGCATATTTAATTAGATAGTCATGCCTTAAGTGGCATGATTATGTCAGAGGTCTTCTCGCTCATAAGCGAGGAAAAAAACCTCTAGCACTCAGGCTAACTCCAGTGAAGCAGTACCTCAAATTTTTGAGGAAAGGGTTAGGTAATACTGTGTTAGATTATGAGACTTATTGCTATCATTCCTGAAATATTCTTCAGATAATGAGCGGCGAAGCATGGACATGTGTGGCCCAGACCCAGACGATATGTCTAACTGTAGATGTAGGAGGAACTGTCATGGTCCTCACAGTACTAGACCGAGGAGCATCAGATGCACCATTCTCAACAGTGACTGCAGCAAAGATGAAAAAACAGTGTGCTGTTGCAAAAGTGACAAAAGTTATTGCCGTATGTTGTCCGTAACCAAATCATATAATAATACAATCATATAATTAAGAAACAAAGAAACAAACAAAGCGGGGGTTTTAGTAGACAGGATCGAATTTCCCTCAAGTGAGAAGTCATAAGAATACATTTAGTTATCTTTTATTTTTTTTGTTTTTGCCGTGCTTATCAGCCTGGTGTAACAACGGGATAGTAACTATAAACTATTTAACAATTATTCTACGAGGGCGCGTTGGATATGAGATGATAGATAGCCAACGAGGCGCGTAGCGCCGAGTCGAGTTGGCTATAATCATCTCATATCCAACAAGCGCGAGTGGAATAATTGTTTTATTAAAAACGCCCACAAAATCTCGTTGAATCTCCTCGACTAGAACAAACCGGAAAAGACAAGGGACTTCCGCTATTCACATGTCACACGTCTATCAAAACTATCAACGTGCGAACGGACTCGCCTGGACTGCATGAATGAAAAATCAAAACATTGTCGCGATGAACATTAGTTTTTTGAAAACTCATCGGGGTTCTAGGATTTTACACAGCAGAACAGCTAAAAAAACCTGGCTGATAATGTGAAGGAAAACAATTTTTAAGTGACAGCTGTCGAAATTAGTGTGAATTTGGATTTTCGGTGCAGTTATAAAAGTAAGAACAACAGAGAAAAACTATTACATCGGTCGCTTGTTATGAAGTTGTTTGAAGCCACAAGCTGGTTTTGCTGAACGAGAAAATAAGCTATACTACCGCCTCGATTGCTCTAGTGAATGGCTGCATAGCCTTTATTTGTAGCTGGTTACTTGTGATTTATATTCTTGATGTCGGATAAACAAGCCGCAGTTATCTATCGGCGAGTGACTCGATCGGCGAATGGCTTCGCGATCATGAAGAAACAACACTTGTCTTCTTTCGTAGCTGGTCAAGGTACTTAAGTTCCATGCGTTTTCACGTGTTTTTCGACAAACTTTCAAACAAGCTCTTGTGGCTTTTTTGTTTGTTTTTGTCTTTTTTCTTTCGATGAAATTGCATTTCTAGTATTCTAAGAAAAGAATTAAAACGATTTGCTTCGGGCGCCGTTCTATCCTTCGCGAAAAAAATCTGACGCGTACACCGACCATGTATGGAAAGCATGGTATAATAGCTCATATACCATAACGGCTAAGCCAATCAAAATGTTAGAACTGCATTGTCCAATGATTCAGAGCGTTTAACTAATAACTTCGGTATGTATGGTGGTAAACGTTATTTACCAGCCTCCATCGTGGTGATGGTAATTATACTTCTATGATTATGTCTGAATGGAGGCATTTCGCACATTATTTTGGCGTGGGTTGGGGGAGGAGGGTGGGGGAGGGCTGTCGGAGGGAATCTCCAGTAGTTTAGCATGGTCAATTTACTTCTAGTTACTGTCGAGTTAGTGTCGAGTTAGTTCGAGTCCATGACGTCACCGTCACCTATCTCTCTTTTTATACGGTTTATACCGTCTAGACCTTTATAACAATAACACTGTCGAGTTAGTATCAAGTCGTTCTTCTCACACGTAGTGAGCGTCTTTCTTATACAATAGGAACAATAGGCTTGTCCCATTTTTTCCAGTAGTGTACTATGTTGCAAGATAAGCCCTGTTGGTAACTGTATAGGTATAGGTATAGGTATAGGTATAGGTATAGGTATAGGTATAGGTATAGGTATAGGTATAGGTATAGGTATAAGTAAATCATTAATATTCAACTACGTTCCTGCATATTAATTTGGTAGTGTCGATTAGGCATAGTTATAGGTAAATCATTAACATTCACATACCTTCCTGCATAAAAATTCGGTATAGGTTTCCTAATAAGCGTCTGTCTTATATAATAGGAGCAATAGGCTTGCCTAGACTCGCCCGGTAAGTAACTTTAGTCCGGTTTGCCAGAACGTCTATTTACAAAATAGGAATAAGAAGAGCGATCACCTAGCAATGCGAGAAACGGCTCATGTCTTCTATTTAGCGCTAATAATCGAATATATAAACAAAACACCGTGACACATTCAGAAAGTGGAGCTGAAAACTCTATTTAAATTTTCACTGACTATTACAAAACCGTTTTCATCTTTCTATCTCGAAGAAACGACTAATTATTAATCAGAAGTCTCAGCGCTTGGTGAGCTTATTGCCTTTTTTCACGCGCCGTTAGTCACTTAATTATGCGAGTCAACAATCCCACAGTTGCATACAAATTGGCTATACAGTAAAAACCCCAAGGGAGAACCTTGACTATAAAAACACAAAAAACAATAGATTTATTAATAACTTAACAAAGATCAATTGAAACACGCGACTAATAAACGCTAACAATAAAACCAGACAAGCTAGAGATACCGTTTTAAAAACTTCATTGAAAACCAATCACAAAAAGAATAAAATACACAGCGATTCGAAAGGAATGAAAATTAATCCTCTTCCTCGTTCTTCTCTTTAAAAGGGGAATAAAAATTAGTTTCCCACGTTTTCGCGTTTTTGTGTGTAAATGCTTCACAATCGTGATACCGAAAAAAGCCCTCTTTGATGTAATTTCTCTCCTCGGGGATCTGATGATCACATATAGGACAAATCTTGTAGTAATCGTGCCAAAAGCATAAGGGGCATATCATGATCAATGTCCCGTACACTTTAGAGTTATCACAATGTTCACAGGGATTTTCAGAGTGAAAGGTGGTGGAAGTTTCAAGGCTTGTACTTTCTGTTTCCCGACCTTCGTTTTCAGTGTCATTGTCGCTCTCTTGGGAGTCGTCTTCAACGCCATTCTCCTCCTCCTCATTCTCCTCCTCCTGATTTTCAACATCTGATGAACTCTCCTCATTATTATCCTCGTCATCGCAAGTATTTTCTGCATTTCGGTAGCCTTTTTCCTTGTCCCTCAAATCGCTCAGCAAATTTTTGTTCTTGAACAAACCTTTATCGACTCCTAACTCTGCAAGTCCATCTAGAAACCTATTCAGCGCACGAGGCTTGGTGACGTTATTGTTATGTGGGAGTAATACATACTCAGCTAGCTCAACGGTGTTTCTTACGGAAAATATGGGTTTATTTCGAAGTAATTATCCATGGGGAGTCCAGAAAAGAATATCTTTGGAAGCGGCCATACTATGCAGCAATTCAGAAGCACGCTTTCCCGACACCGCTTGGGAAAGATGACTCAAAACATCTCTTGGTTCTATAATCCCCGCTTTCATCACTAGAACTTGCGTTTTCTTCATCCGCCCTATCATGCTCTCCTTTAACCAAATCTATTTTTCTCTTCATTTTGACGAGTACCCGTGGGAGACTTATCTTCGAATGATCAGCTTAGCGATGCGTCACGTCTTTTATAGCATTAGAAATCCTAACCTTGAAACAGGGCCAATAAGCTTTCAATAAAACCACTACCCTCTTGTACAAGGACTCGCTTCATAGTTTTGTAAGGGAAATTTGGTCTGGCCAGGTCAAGTAAATCACCTTTATATGACAGCATTATCCGCTTATTTCTACGGGGGTGAAAATGTGTCCGATAAGTATATTGTATAAGACTTGGACTAGTGCATGAATAGCTGTGGAGCGGCTGTCTTTAAAAGAAACTTGCGCTGGTGTTGGGGGTGGTGGTGCTGAAAGAAAACAGTAGAAATGTGGTGGTGGTGGAGGAGAAAAGCAATGGAAATCTGGTGGTGGTGGTACTGGTGGAGGAAAACTATAGAATTTTATGGCCTTCAAACCTATATAAATGCTCAACATCCTACCTTTTTCTCAGTCTACATTCTGCTCCTGAGGAGTTGACATGATTTGGTTCTGTTCCGTTTGCGAAAAATCGTTTAGTAAAAAGGATAGCACGCAAAGGCACGTGATGTCTAAAAACCGTAGTGCTGGTCTCTCTTCATTTCAAACAGTCCCAACGCCTTCACCAAAATGTCAGCGGTTTCGCTTCCAGCATCCTTTTACCTCCATGATTGCAGGAATGCCCAGGTCCGGAAAAACGGCCTGGGTTAGATCTCTATTACAACAGCCTTCCCCGGAGAGGATCGTTTGGTGCTATTCATAATGACCGCCTGCGTATACAGAAATGCTAGTCGCCATGCCACGTATTGAACTCGTCAAGGGAATTCCTACGGCTTTGGAGCAGAATTCCTATTTTGAAATGAACAAACGGAATTTGATGGTGTTTAGTGATCAGATGATTGACGCTAGTAAAGACGAACGAATTGTGAACCTCTTTACTCGTGGTTCTCACCAGCAAAATCTAAGCGTGATTTATATCGTGCAGAATCTATTTCATCAGGGGAAAGGTAGCTGCAGCATTAGCCTACAGTCGTTATTTGGTGCTATTCAAGAATCCACGAGACAAATTGCAGATCTTGACTCTGGCTAAGCAAATGTATCCTGGTCAAACTGATTTCTTTTTTAAAACTGATTTCTTTTTAAAAGACCGAGAACTACAGTACCCAAGATAATTGTCGACTGCGAACAAACGTCCTGCCCAGTGGAGAAGGTTTTAACCAAGCAGCGTTTCAAGAAAATATTCCTCAAGAGCTTTTAAAATATCTGTCTAAAGCAGCAAAATCTTTCGCCTGTCCCGCGTCTTCCAGCTATGCAAGAAATACAGGACAACATGGACGACGTGCTTTCTCGTAACGATCTTCGGGACGATAAAAAAGATAAGCGATACTTTCAGCTGCAACAGATACCTGGCTTTTAAAGAACAATTAAATACAAGAAAACGACCGGAAGAAATAATCAGCACTGTTTCAGACTTAACATCAAGCACACAAGATTCTTCGACAGCAACGGCTGCATTATCAACACCCCTTAACCCCTTCAACGTAACACCTAAATTAACACAAGCGGCTGTCTTACAAAAACCTGAAAAAAAAAAGCTCCACCCCACCACCACCCTTAAATCCTGCTTTCCTTACCTCTCCTCCCACAGTAGAAACCCCACCACAAGGCCCGAAGCGCAAAAGGCGTCGGATTCAATTTGTAAATTATTTGGATGATGTAAATGGTGCTTATGGCAAACGGAGAAAACGAACTCGGAATAAGGAATTTCGAGTCAAGTACTTCATGGACGAAGAAGAAGATTAATTTTCATTCCCTTCAAATCGCTGTGTGTTTTACTCTTTTTGTTACTGGTTTTCTCATTCAAGAAGAAAAGCTGAATCGCTGTAACGGTTGTGTCATTAATTATCCAAATCAAAGACAGCATTGACGTGCCTGATGATGGATAACGAAGAAGCTCGGATGCTTTATCGAGATGTTGTTTTGGAGAAGATTGATCTGAAGGCAATGCTGAAAACTTCCGAAAGTGTGTGCAGTGCTGTCGGCCTCAAGCTAGCTAAATCATGACACTCTTACGTGAACGAGCTGCTGAAGATTCCTTGGACCAGCATTTTTCTGACTTCTTTAGAACTTAAAGGATTTGGTGACGATCTTCAGAGCTGCATCTTGAACACTTTATACTACAGACCCTGTGGTCTTAAATGGAAGGACTTTAGTGATCAACCAGAAGAGATATACTTCCCGTGAGTCGTGAGAAAAAACGAAGAACCAATAGACCTTGGCGTGATAATTTATGACATTCAAATTAAGCTTTGTCTCTGAAAGTAATAAAATTTGTTTATGACTAAATTTTGAGTCAGTGTGCGCTTGTCTCTTCCGTGGTCAAGGTGAGACTTTCTCCCTCTTTACTTCGAGTCGAGTTTTCATGGTACCAGACACAAGCCAAAACAATGAAAGTGTCTTCAAGTGAAATGGAAGGGCTTGAAGAAAAATATAAAGACCTACCGGGTTCGAATCTAGAAAAGTTGAGAAAACTCCACTCTGAAGTCTTTTCAAAAGTGAACTGGGGACGATTGGTGGTATTTTTGAACCTCATCGGATCATCTAGGGCTAACCGAGGAGGAATGGGTACTATTATTTTATTTTCTCGTGCCCACTGTCTCCCAGATTCGAGAGTAGCTATATAAATAAATACCAAGAGAAAAGGAGTCATTCGGGCTTCAACCTTCATAGCGATCATCAAGGATGGGCTGCTGTTCTCCTTCGTCCACTTTTGGAGTCGAACCTATCTTAAACCGCATTCGTTGCGTATAGCTTGCTACCGGGGTAAAGTTATCGTACAAAACTCTGAATTCTGTGATTAAGAAAACACTGGACAGCATTCATCTAGACCCGAGTCAACCCGAAAGTTTCGGTGTTTAGATGCTGTTTACAGAGCAGTAAAATACAAAGGAGAGAACAAGATATTGCGTAAACAAGTCCGAGATTGGTTGAGTCAGCAAGATGTTTATACTCCTCAGAAACCCGAGCAAAGACACTAAAAGAGAACTCGAGTCATGGTTCCTGGAATAGATGCACATTTCAAGCCGATCTGGTGGATCTACAAAATCTCAGTCGCTACAACGAGGGATATAAATACGTACTGGCTTGTATTGATACCTTCAGCACGTACGCTTAGGAGTTACCTTTAAAGACAAAACAGGGCAAAGAACTAGTCAAAGCCTTTCAAAAGATCCTTTCTACTGGTCGCAAACCCACCAAGCATCAAACGGATCAAGGGACACAGTTTTTTAATCGCCAATCTCAGACTTTTCTGTATGAAAAAGTCATCGACTTTTTTACCGTAAACTCTGGGCTCAAGGCATCAGTGGTTGAGCGTTTTAACCGAACATTTAAGAATAAGATGTGCAAATATTTTACAGCTAATAACACTCTCACCTATATCAATGTACTACCCCAGTTAGTATCCTCTTTTAAAAACACCTTCCACCATTGTATGAAAATGAATCCAAGTCAGGTGACTAAAGCCAGTGAAGCTTAAGTGTCGGATACATTGTAAAGTAATGACGTTGAAAAGCGTGTGCGATTTAAATTTCAAGTGGGAGATCGCGTTAGGATCAGCAAGGTAAAGTAAAGTGAATGTTCGAGAAGTGTTACTGTCTTACCTTATTTAACGGAAGAAATATTCACTGTCTACAAACGAATGGCGCATCAAGTCCCACTCTATAAACTGAAAGATGTTGCAGGCGAAATCTTAGACGGAACATTTTAGAGTACGAGCCCGAATTGCAGAAAATTATCAAGAACAATCATTATGACAGATGTGTACCGCGTGGAGAAGATTTTGCGTAAGAGAAAGCGTAGAGTAGTAGTGGAATATTTTGTAAAATGGAAAGATTACCCAGACAAATTCAACAGTTGGGTAGCAGAGAGTAATATTTTAAAGTTGCAAGAGTTAAGAGAAAGGAAATAAAAGAATGAAGTCACACAAACGTTGCGTTGTTGTGGTTACTTTATAAATGAAGAACTCCCAGAAAAACAGTTCATTTGAACGTCACATACCATGGAGTCAACACAGTTTTATCTGCATCTCCCCTTCCTTGATAAATTTCCCCATAACACGTTAACAGAGTACCGAGTTTTAGTTTACCATAAACCCTGATGCTGACAGGTGAATGGGAAGTGGCTTTGACCGAGATCCATTATCCGCATAACTAGAACAATAATCAACAGTTTCGACTTTGCGTTCGAAATGAAAAACTCTACGGTGCTTGGGACTCCCTGAAGATGCTCCCGGGTCATTATTCATCCATCGAAGATGTCCTTTAAAAGATGAAAGAGTAAGTGGACAATGAACATAGGTATAAAGATGATGTGCGGTTTTCATACGATAATCTCAGCAGAAAGGTTACGGTTTATCTGAAAAACAACGCGGAAGTCATGTTAAAAGATATGGCCTATATGCTGGGGTTCAGCCCTAAACAAATCATTTTAAAGACCACCACGGGCGACAAACAAGTGGATTTGGAATACGGCTTTCACGATCTCTTAGTTAACTGTGACCTTATTCAATCACATCATGTTGGTGATGCACTAGTACCATTGCCTAGAATTGTTCCTCTAGAAGGAGAAGTCGGTCAGCGAGTCAGTAAATCGTTTGTGCGCCCTCAATATGTACCTGTTGAGCAGAAAGCAATTTGAAACCATCGAAGTCAATAATAAAGCGAGAAACTGCGGAATCTGTACCATTTGAGTTTCTAATAGTGTTGTTAATGCTTCATTTTTGTCAAAGTCAACTTCAGGACTTTTAAAAATGAAAAACCTCCACGCCCTGGAGGCGAACTGATTTTTGTTCCATGCGCTTTCCGGCCAGCTCGCTCACGTGTATCATGTACGTGAGGGTCGCGCGTGTGGCTAGACAAAAAACTAGCCATATTTAGTATATCAAACAATGTTTATTTACGAACTATGTTCAACCTCAATCATTAGAAAAAGTACTATTATTACGTCTTTAGGAAATTCTATTTACAAACATTTGAAAACAAAACTTAAATATCGAGAGGTAGGGTACTGACCCCATCTCCTGCGGAAGGGCTTTGCGTTTTGGGAAAAGTACGAAAACGCACAACGCACTAATGTATCAGTATACATGGTGTTGTTCACAACACACAAACCACGATTCACACCAGGACTATTTTTTTTCCGTAAGTAACGCATCTAAATATTTCTCTTTCTTAATATCATTAAATTTCTTGTTGACGCCCTTGCAGGAAAACTTGTCTTTTGCCTCCAAAAAGTAATAGGTTTTGGAACACAACCCAACAATGCCTTGATTTTCCCACTCAACCTTGAAAAGACCTAGGGGGTTCTTTTGTCATACGCCTTACGTTCAGGCGTATCTGTGCGGGGAAACCAATTGCATTATCTTGTTTAAACTCTGCTATTAATTCTGGTTTGACTAAACTTTCTACACTGTTCCCAGTAATTGTGATATAAGCTGAATAGGTATCCATCTCACACATTTGAAAATTTGCACGATCTAAATACCTGTCCAAAAAATCATAATACAATTGCAGCATACGAAGTTTGACATACTGGTACGCAACAAAATGATCTTGAATAGGTAAGTTTTACTGAACTTTGGGTCGCCGTTAGACACGAAACATTTGGATGCTTGGTAATCAGGCACGTTACCACGCACGCTGGCACTCAAGGGTACATGGCCAGATTGCCAGTTTAACTTATCTGTGTTTTTAAATTCTTGTGTTTTCTCCTTGTCAAAGTATCATTCGAAATCAAATGTCGCACGGTACGGAAAATACAGTACTTCTTCAGGAACGACAATGCCAGCATGCAAACGTTTTTTGGTAGTCGTGTTACTCGCCACCCGGGTATTTGAGCTGCACTTTGCCTTCACAAGTCTTCTCGTGACGACTAAAACGGGACCCTTTCTTCCAATATTTACCGTCATGGGAACAACAAAAAGATCTAGAGTAACGCACCAGATCTTTGATGTACGAGAAATGGTTTTCGTACAAGTTTAAGTAACGCTTAATGGCGATGCGAACGCGAATCAGTGTAGCGGCGATATCAGATTGAGTTTCTTCGTTGTGTTCTCCGTGGGTTTGAGTGGGTGCTAAGCTGTACACTTGGATTTTCACTTTGTATAATTTTTCTAGTTCGTCCAGGTCACTTAACTTTACACCATGGAATTTCTATTTCACCAAACTGACTCGACGTTAACTCAAAACATGTGAATATCAATTAAAGTATAGGTTTTGCTATCGACGCTAAATCGACAGTAAAGAGGAATAAATTGACCATTCTAAACCACTATCTCGTATTACATCACACATGTTCCACCTCTAAAAACATTTAAAACTACGATTTAACACAACCTATTATTTACCAATTTAATATTCATGGTAAAACAGGCAGCGTTACATCAAGTTTAGTAAGTTTGCATTAAATACTCCATGATAAAGCTCGGGTATGTTGAGCACTAGGCCACCATTCCTCCTTTTTTCTCTCCTATTTTACATGTTTTCGTTTTACAGTTTGTTTTAGTTTTGATTATTTTTTGTCAGGCTGTAAATGTTTATCAGCGGCTTGTGCCATGCAGGCTTTATTTTGTATGTAACATTTTTTTTAACTCATATTCACGCAGATGCTTGGACGACAGCAACAACAACAACACCCTTATCACATTCACCCACATCATCACCTTCACCCATATCTTCATTGATAACAAAAACATCTGCAACATCGTCATTATCAAAAACACTCATATCAACATCGATAACAGAAATGTCACCACCTACATCATCATCGATGACACGTGTACCAACACTGATGGCACAAACATCAACAACAGCAACATTATCACCATCGCCCATATCAATAATGACGGCAGAATCGACAACTGCGTCATCACCGTTACCTGTGCAATCATTGATAACAGAAATAGAAAAAACATCGCCATCTTCAACGTCACCCATACCAACTTTCATGAAAGATTCATCGACCGCGGCGGCATTACCGTCATCTGTACCATCAACAAAATCACCATCACCACGATCAACAATAAAACAGTTATCATCAATAACAACACAAATATCGAATGGGAAAATATTGGTGAGTTATGGTGGATTGTTAATAACTACAGATTTCTATTGAAGCACAAGCATGATAAAAACGCAACAAATTATTCAACGTCAAACTCGCGCAACCTGCAAGAGAAGATATGAACTGCATGGTAGCTCACAAGAAAAGATGCAAATGTTAATGAAAAAGTGCTGAGGCCAGGATGATTGTCTTCTGTGAAACCGGCCGTAGCCTTTGAGAGTCATATCCCATTATTGAGGCAGCCCATTGCGAATAAAAGTTAGTTTCCTTCAGGACTGAAGGGCCCCAACAGTGCGCGAAGAATTCCTAAGAAAACAACTGCGATAATTTAAATTGATGTGTAACATGACAACCATAGAACCATAGAAAAGAAAGGAATAAAAGAAGGTTAAAAAATCAATTAATTATGGCTGAATGTTGAAAGAGGCTGCTCGGTGCCAGTTTAGACAAGAGAGTTATAAATCGTGGTCTTTTGCCAAAGAAGAGTTCGCAATTCTATAAAGGATAGGGTGATAACAAGATTGTCTCTTTAATGACAGGATTTTGTTTCTGGTTTAAACCTCTGCATGACGTCTTTCGAAGTGAACGTAGTCAGCAAACGCTGTGATAATTTCCCCCCATTACTATGTGCTCCATACTTTTCACCTATTGTCCAGACCGTAATAGCGAGGTGTCCGCAAATAAAGGCAAAAGTAGACTGCGTCCGCCCGAATCAAAATTAACAGTAAATGCTGATGTAGGGAAACTTGACCAGTTCACAAAAATTTGCACATTCCTTTGCAGGAATCTTGGTACTCTTCATCGATTAGGGCTCTCAATGTTAGCAACAAAGGTTCCTTACAGGTGAAGTCGTCTCTACTGCAAATAACTAACTTGATGCCTAAGTTGAATACGGCCTTGATCACTGGCTTATTAATTTCGCATGTATTTATTGATCATTTTTATTCTTGAAATGAAGCACTCAAGCATGAAAAAAATTTAGTCCGTTTCTTCAAGATGATTTCTTTCTGATTTGATATCGGAAGGGGCAAAAATTGATTGATTTGCTTGGTTCTTTTAGCTGATAACATCAAGCTGGTCAAAGACAGCCAGTGAGATATTGACAGATATTTGACAACGTTCAATATAAACTTAATATATTCATGATAAAGAATAGATGGTCTTTCAGCGGCATATCTTCTGTAATCCATTTTACCTTTTTTTTTTTCCTTCTTTTTCACAGGAAGCAATCAATGCAACCAGAATTTTTTTAGAAGATTTAGAAAAACTACCGCCTGGAGGAAATGACATAAATATACTGGTAGCTACTCACGAACTCGAATCATTTGCACTTAAATACAGCAAGACTCATCTCACAGCGAATGAAAGCGCAGTTACTGTGCAAAAATTGTTTGGTGAGTTTTCTGTTCTGTTTGATGAGCCAGGGTTTTTTTTGTTTTGTTTTGTTTTGTTTTGTTTTTTTCATTTTTCAGTTGAATATTTATAACTTTACATCCAGCTTCATATTCAAGGTCACATTAATTTAAGCTAGATGCTTACGCTCACAAGGAAAAATAACAATATTTGGCCTTAACTTGTTCTCTACAGTGTAATCAAGTGGTTAGTATGGCTGTAAATTAATAAAAGCATATTAACCGGCTAGCTTTTTACAGGAGTGCCCTTAACCAGGAGCTAGGTTGGGGGGAGGGGGGTGGAGGCTAAGTGATCACACCTGGAATTAACTAGGTCATTTTCAAAAATAGAAATCTATGCAAACAAATCTTTTTATTGGAGTAAACTATCCCGGGTATTGATTTTTTCTATACGAACACACATAAGACAGACAGACGTTTCTACCTGAAATTTTCCAAAATCAGCCATTACAAATTGTGCTATACAAAAACTAAAACCTCTTGTTGTTGAATTAATATAAGAAAATGGCGAAATCTGGAAGTGAAAGTGGTGTACCGGGCGGGTGTACGTTACATCTTAATGGGCCGACCATTTGACTTTTGAGGGGGCGGGTATGGATGCTTTCAGGAAAAATATCCTGCAGACTGATTTCGAGGAAAAAATAATTCTTGCAAGGAAATACCTGGCGGAAAAAATTTCTCACTGAACAGCAATATTTTTCATGGCTTAAAATGTTGGGGAAAAAAATCTTACATCGTCAAGTTGTTAATGTCAGGAAAAAAAATTATATCATCAGAGGTTTGGGGAAAAAAATTTTTACCCAAACCAAATCACCCATCCCCCCCGTCAAAGTCAAATGCTCGGCCCCTGAACATATGGGGCTCCGCTATAAAATTTGCATGCTATAACGAGTTTACAAGGAAAATTCACTAAAATTGAGCTATTGTATGACATCTTACGAATATTGTAATAACCGATCATGACATATTTTATTGGTAAGGCTTCACAGTCAGAAAGTTATTGGTTATTGGTTTTTGTAGTAATGAAGATTCAGAGGGTTTTGGAAAACAATACGGAACCGATTACTTGCTCTAAAAGCAGTGGAACAGATCTAGAAAGCATTATCATTCCTTCGGAAAACTTCAAAGCACAAGGTAAAAGCAGTGTCACTAGCCTCTTAATTATGAGATAATTGTGAGTACTTGCACTGTAGCGACCAATAATTTATTTTATAAGTCCTACCAGCTATTCAAACATTGCACTATACACGACCACTTCAGAGCACTTTGGCACCGGCAAGATTGTTTGGAATTTGTTAAGACTGAGTTAAGAATTCAAATAGCCTATATTATGCTAACGCAAGAAAGGGGAAATAAAAGGTCATAGACCTTAATGTTAAATTCGGTATCGGCTAAACATTTCACTTTTTTACCTAATCACTTTAATTTTATCTCAGACACTGTCACCGTATGCACGCTCTACCATGGTGAGGTCAGGAAGTGGATACCCGGTGGAGAAAGAGTTGGACTGAACGGGTTAGGCATATAGGCCTTTTCATCTCTTACATATAAAACATAGTAGTAATCACAAAAGCTAGAAGAAGTGCGGGCGACAACGATCGAAGGTCAAAACGATTTTGCTCAAACGCTGTGCTTTGTGTAAGTGTCGCGTGACAGATAGTCAAAACAAGCGTGATCAGATAACGAGTGACAGAAGATCCAAACGCGCTCGATCGAATTGCGTTCTATGTATTCCATTCATTCTTAGTGGAAAGCCAAACGAACGCTGGCTACATACATGCGACGCATGCGTAATAACAACCTGGAGATTAGGATTGCGGGCTTCTCTTGTCGTCCGCAATTAATTCCTCGCCTCGCGTAGCGAAGGTTTATAATTATGTATTATTATTCATTCAAAATATTTCCCCAACTCTGATTGGCTAAAAGTACACGTTTAATTCACCATAACCAGTTACTGATGACCAAATTTGGAAGAATTCTGACTTTAACGAGGAAATGACGTCAAACGCAGGTTAAGGCACCGTTAACCGAGAAGACCTGGTGACGAGCTTGTGTTATTTTTGGCAGACAAACATCAGAATGGCTGCGAGTAGGTTTACAAGTTTGAGCGAAGAAAATATCACCCAGTTACTTAATGATAAAGACAGTGAGAATACCAAAAAGTTGACGAAACATCATCGCTTAATTTTTGAGTCGTACCTCAAGGAGAAAAACATCAGAAATCCTTCAACTGCAGTGGAGTTAGCGGCAGTTCTACGAAAGTTTTACGCCGAGGCGAGAAAGAAAGATGGACAGATGTACTCAAAGAACTCCCTCTGTTCCATCAGATTTGCTTTGTGTAGACACTTCAAACAAGAACTAAATATAGACATTATAAAGGATACGGAATTTAACGAAGCCAACCGAATTTATGAAGCACAGTGCGTGGAGCTGAAGAAGCAAGGACTAGCGAAAACTGAACACAAACCTGCAATTGCTGACGAAGACATAAAGAAATTGTATCGATGCGGTGTCTTCAATACTGAAAACCCTACCACTCTACAAAACAAGGTTTTCTTTGAAATAATGTTATTTTTCTGTCGGCGTGGTCGGCAAAATCTTCGCCAGCTTAAAAAGACTGACTTCGAAATAAAAGTCAACTCGCAAGGAAAACGCTGTGTTGTGAAAACAACCGATGAACTAACAAAGAATCACAGAGCACACGACGTTCAAGCTGAAGAAGGAGGAATGATGATAGCAAACGATGGTCCTTTTTGCCCGGTCTCATCCTTTGAAAAATATTTGAGTGTCTTGAATCCAATGAATGAATACCTTTTTCAGCGACCAAAAAGTCAGCTGGTGAAGGAGAAATTTGGTATGACAACATGGTTGTCGGCGAGAACACTCTTGGCAAGAAAATGAAAGTCATCTCACACCAAGCGGAGTTGTCAACAATATATACACAAATCATTCAATCAGAGCGACGACCATAACTATACTCGACAGAAGTGGATTTGAAGCGCGACACATCATGTCGGTAAGCGGACACAGAAACGAAAGCAGCATAAAAACCTACACCAAAACCGATACAAACACAAAAACAAACATGGCGGGCAGCCTTATGGCTGTAATTGACAACAACAAAAACAATGTCGTGGCTTCTGAAGCAGGCGAAAATGATCGAAATGAGGAACTTGGACTGCTAACAAATTCCCAAGAAGAATTCATTTTACGAGATTTGAACGTTCAAACTCACAACCATTGCAACCAAAGCACAAAGCAGTTTAATTTCTACAACTGCACAGTAACATTTCTGTAAACATCGCATTAAATTATCGTAAACAGGTTTGATTTTTTAAACCTCGATGTCTGTTAAATTTCTGACGGAGAGATTTTATTTATACATTTCACCAAGATTTACGGAGTGAAAATAACTTTAGCTCTCAGTATATTGATGGAGGGTGTGAAATTTGTGAAAATAAAACTTATTTTCTCCTTTAAGTGTTTGAAAATATTTTGATAAATAATAAAGCAATTAATGAATTCGGCTTTCGTAGGATATGAAGAATTAAGCGGATCTCGGAAAGGTGTTATCCACCTCGGCCTACGGCCTCGGTGGATAACACCTTCCTCGATCCGCTTAATTCTTCATATCCTACTCAGCCTCATTCATTAATTGCTAATTATAATTAAATTTGCATAGCGCGTGGAACGTGCGTGAATCGCACAGCGAGACAGAAACACGAGTCGGCTTTGTACATACAGCTATTTCGAGAATGTGGGAAACGTGAACGCGACAAACCCGAAAGGTATTGTGGGTGGTTTGGGGTTCACCGTTTTTCAAAGAAATTTGAAAGAATGGCACGAGAGGCCATGGGAGTATAGTTGTGAGTGCTAAAGGAAAGCAAGAAAAGTAGGGTCGACATCGACAGTGCCAGGAAAAGTGTATTGATCATATCCCATAATATCTTTCGGAATGCCGCGTGCAAATTTTTTTTAACAACCTTTCTCGAAATAGCTGTATATGGGGTTTTCGAGTCAGTGACCTCGACGATTGTGACGTCAAGGTACATTTTCAGGTTTCCAAGCAACACGATTTCCACTGGGTGCACTATCGACACTTTCACTAACGTGAAAGGCTAACGTGTCTATTCATCCTTTGTGAAAAATTATTTACTTCGTTTTTTCGATTCTCCTCATGCGTATGGCAGGGAACTGTAAACTGTACAACGACCGTCAGCAAGGGACTTTGGAACGGTTTGCGAGACACCTATCGGCTTTGTCGGCCATTATTCTCCAAATGGGATGAAATGAGTTAAATTACCGCTGTTAACGTCGAAATACTGCTTATTTTCCTCAAATATACCTTTGAATTATTGATTAGTACAACTCCACCACTACAAACAGCGTCTACCAAAAGAATTTCACGGGAAAATGCTTTAAATAAAGACAATAGTTTGTTTAGTTTGACGATGTGGCGTAGTAGTCTATGAAACGACTTTGTACGCAGGTGGACACGGTTCAACTGTCCTTCAAGGCGTTGTTTTTTTTTTTTTGTTTTGTTTTGTTTTGTTTTGTTTTGTTTTTTTTTTTCCATTCATTTTCTCCCCTTTTTGGCCGTTTTGTTTTTACTTTTTTCACTATGTCTTTTACCTATTGGCATGTTTTCCTTAATTCATGCATCCTGCTGGCCCTTTACGGCTTCGCGAGGTGCTGTGATAAACGTATTTCTAGTTTAACTCTAAAAAGGACAAATTCGTTAAGGGTTGAGAGACTCCAAAGAGAAATAAATACAAAATTTTGCTCCAACTCCGTACAAAGCAATCACTCAGGAAACGAAAGTCTAATAAACGGTTGAGTTATAGGTTGTTTACCATTTTTCTATTGACTATTTTCCAATTGCCCATAATACACTCTGTTTGCCCCCCAAATTTTGCATAACTTATTGTCTTAAAATGCCCTTGGGAAAATGCAAAACTCCCAGGAGCATTTAAAAACAATGGTTTATGCAGAATTTGGGGGGCAAACAGAGTGTATTATGGGCAATTGGAAAATAGAGAATGGGCAAACCGGTCGCTCCACGGTTTTGGCAAATGGTACGCAAAATTCAGGAATGGTAAATTTCGACCGAAATCGCATTTACCATTTGTACGAGTGAGTTTCATTTATCGGAAAACGACCGCGAAGGCCTGAAACTGGTATCAAAGATGGTTTGAAGAAATGGAACACGAATTTCCGTTTGAATTTTTTTTCGTCCGAAAAAAAAAAGGACTACCTTTCCAGATGTTCCGTTACTTCTGGAAATTTTCCGCTGGAACAAGGACCCAAAAAGTCGTCTTCCATTTACTTTTCAACAGAATTTTCCAGGATCTTTTTGTAAATGGTAAACAACCATAATGTACTTTCCAGGGTGGGTAGATAATTTGTTAACGAAGAAAATTTTAAGGGGGACGTATGTGACCAATTTTTTCAGACGCTGCTTTTAAAAGTCTTTGCACTGAAATTTTGCAGAGAGATTTCTACGACACTGTAATCATAAATTCTCTTTTTATTTTTTTCTAACAGTAAAACTATCATGAACTTCACGCTAAGTAGTATAATAGGCAGCACATTAGATCCCAGGCCCCAGGTCATCCTTCAGAAAAACCTGTCAGTTATATTACGTTACAATGAGGTATGTTCTTTAGCTAGTAAGTTAATTCATAACTGTGATTAAAATCTACTTATGAAAAAATGAGTAGACTAACTTCTCTAGCCGAGAAGGGGTTGATTGATAACTGCTTATACTGTTTTAGGATATTCTTTTTTTTCTTCGTAATCTGAAACATTTTGAAATCAACGAAAACTCAGTTAGTGGCTTAAAACTTGCGGACTGCTCACCACGACCTAGACTGCGAGCTAGCTCTTATTTTTCTCCTGAGTCAGAGTAGTTCGAGAGCGTGCGTTAGGGGCGAGCAGCGAAGCCGCGAGGAACGAGGGCAGTCCTTGTTACCATTAATTTGCATAATTTCAATTTTTCGCTCGCCGCGCGTGGCAATGAGGTAAGAACCTGACGACCGCTCGCGGTCTAGCCACGATGTAACCCCTTATTAAGGCGTTGTAAAATTATGCACTTTCTTTCTTTTGTGTTTCGTTTGTCGCTTTTACTTAGTACCAGGTATAAAAATATTTACGACGCCGACGAGTTATTCACCTTTCTTTGATTTTTGTTAGTTTTATCTTACCTGAAACTTTAAATGTCTTTTTTAAGGGATATGAGACACATTGTGTCTTCTGGGATTTTACTGCCAAGTAAGTGTGACAGAATTTTTCAATACGCACCTAAAAGGACTTAACAACATCAGGGGTTATTAGTATGAGTTGATTTATAGTTTTTGTAGATAATAATTAGACAATTCTATACAGAAAATATTTCGCTACCGACTTTAATGCCGTTAGCGTTGATAAACTGCTTTCCTTTGATTGGCCTTTCCCTTTAAGCAGTCATACAACTCCGAAACTATATTTCAGATCAAATTTCAACGGTTCTTGGTCAAGCAAAGGATGTTCAGTGGTCAATAGAACCAAAACGGAAATCACATGCACTTGTAACCACCTCACAAACTTTGCTGTTCTTATGCACGTTGGAGCAGACAATGAGGTTAGTTGGAGCAGCTTTTTGGCTTGTTTTCCGCATGTCCCAATACAATAACAACCCGCAAGTAAGAACGGAGATTTTAAGAACCGTTTAGGCTAAAATTTGTTAGTTAGGCCACCTCTGCACAAGCACCTGTTTAGGACTGTATCGCAGCGGAGTTTCCAGAGACGTAGATGTGAAAATATAGATATCTTCCATAAATTTCAAAAATTTCAATCTATAGTTGAGCTACAAACTGTTATTTAAATGATATTATTGCATAAGAGTTTAACTTTTGGAGCTGAGACAAGGCCTAATTACAATACATGTAAAATTACATCCAGGTTAAAATTCATGTTGTCACCGCTTGAGTTTTTCTTCTTAAATTGATTTTTACATTAATTTTAATTTGATGTGCAGATTTGACAGAAAGAATAAACTGAATGCCTCTAAATATTCAATGTATTTAAGAACCTCAAATAGGCTAAATTTGTGCTAATTACCATTTATGTAAGAACCTGTTTGGGCTAAATTGGCAAAATACAGGTTCTTACTCGCGGGTTTTTACTGTACTATGAATGTTAAAAAAACTAAGGGGAGCATCTACAATCGTGGCGCCATGAACCCTGTTTCACATTGTCATTTATAGTTTGAGTGACTCGAGTAGGGCTATGCCTATTTTCGCCAATGAGAGTACTTCTTTGCAAAATAATAAGGGTCCCTGGCTCTTGCCAATATTTGTCTTTATTGATCTGGCGTATTTGCAAACAGTTTTTAAACTATCTTTCCAACAGGTTCCAGCAGATCATAAGGTGGCATTGAAAGTCATTACTTACGTTGGGTGTGCTCTGTCGCTTTTCGGAGAAGCACTCACCGCTGTTGCATATTGCGTCCTCATGTGAGTTACAAATAATATACCGTCATAAAAAGGCTCAGACATTTAGATTTGGTTTTTGTGATATCTGAAATGATCAAGGTCGAGGTAAGCGTTTTTAACTCACGCATCTTGGTTTCAACTGCACCAAGTATAAGCTGGGGAAGAGTGAAACCAAGATTGTCGCCTGCAACATGCAAGCAGTAAGCGCTTGAACAGACTACACGTTCAACATAAAAACATGGGGCTGTAAGAAATTTATCGTCCAACGAGCGCTTTAAACAGTTTTTTCAGGACCAAATGTTTAACCATAGCATATTAGACGCGCTTTGTTCCTAAACTTTTTGCATTGAATCTTAATACTTAGTAAATGCAAAATTATGACAATAACAAAACCACAAGGGAGGGGAACGGGGAGTCAGCCACCCTCTTCACAACCCCTCGAAGCGCCGTTGGGCTCTGGATTAGCTTATCAGACGTTCATTTATGATTTTTAAATTAAGAAGAAGCAGAAGCACCTTAAGATGGGATTTTCCCGCTTTGAAAAAAATAACATGTCAACGGTGTTCAATAATTTTTTGCCTCGTTCAGGGATTTGAAAGAAAACCAAACTCAAATCCGCTTTAACCTTGTGGTTGCCATAGCGATAGCACAAATTACGTTTCTTGCTGGAATTGATGCCACAGAAGTTAAGGTAAGCTAAAGACGTATACTAAGTTAATCTGAAAGATGAAGAAATAATGAGCATTTTGTTGGCTTAAATGATAAATTGATCTCCAAAACTTTTAAAACGAAAATCAAAAATGAAAGACTTTTGGATGTAAAAAAACTTGAGTTTTGAATAACTTAATATCATTAGATGGCATTCCCTTGAGCTTGATGTTACGCAAAGGTACTAAAAAAGATGTGGCTCAATGGTCGATTGCTCTTTATTTCTCTTTAGTATCTTTGGTTTAATTGCATTGCATCAAGAGAGTTTTTTTTTTTTTTTTATCACTATTATTTTATTTTTTACTTTTAATCAGTAATTTTTTGTGGGGGGAGGTTGGTAAAAAGCGTGCCGTTATGGACAATGTGATGACGGTGAATCCCGTTTCTTTATAGGAACTGTGTGTGTTTGTAGCAGCCATGATTCATTACTTCTATCTGGTGGCATTTGCTTGGATGTTATTTGAGGGTGTTTACCTGTATCTGATGGTTGTCAAAGTGTTCAATACGGTCATTAGATTGCGCTTGTTCTACGGAGTGGCTTGGGGTAAGTATTAAAGCAAAAGCCTATACAGAAAATGGCCCGTTGGTAGATCTAGACAAGAGGGAGTGATCATGAATTGTCAGTCCCTTCCGGGATCAAAACCATTTTCGTTAATTGATTCCTGGTTTATACTACTTCTTTCCTTACGTACTAAAAGGACTTGCAATTGAGACTTGCTATTCAGAGGAATTTGTACCACACCACAGTTCTCATAAGAGTGCTACGCTGACGTAGCTGACGTAACCCAACTGAGTCTAAATTGTCATTTTTCTCTTTTTTGTTTTCAATCAAACCTTAGGCCTCTCCCTTTTGATTGTGGTTTTATCGATCGTGATTGCTTCCGTTCAAGATGGCGGAATAGAAAGCTATGTTCAAGATCATTTGTAAGTAAACAAGCAAGATCTTAATACTACCGAACAAAACGGAGCAAGAAAAACTTGGAGGTTTCAAGAATCTGTTTATTTTTTTATTACCATTTATTTATTTATTTATTTATTTATTTCTTACAAAGTTCCTTATGAAATTTGCCCAAACTGCCTTTTTCGGAGGAATTATTATAGGCACGACAGTACAATTGTACTTTTTCCGCAACATTTCTAAAAAAAAATTTAACCCTAAAGTTCTAGCAAGCAATCCTTTCTTAGTAACACCTTGATTTGATTTACTTTTTTCAGTTGCTGGGTTTCCTTCAAAAATAACCTTATTTGGACGTTTGTTGCGCCTGTTCTCTTAGTTTGCACGGTAAGTAAGAAAGTGAAAATGTTACATAAGTGAATAAGGCTGTGACGTAATACAACGTGTGATATGTTTGAGGTGTCTCATTCGTCCTAGCGTTGATCGATTATTTATCGATTATCTTTTATGTTTTCATTTATTTATTTATTGAAAATGATATTTTCAAGATCTGAGAGAAAGAAAGAAACAGGGTACAAGGTTTCTGCCATCAAAAGATATCTTATTCTAATACATTGTTTCCACGCAGATAAACTCAGTTTTACTTGCTCGAGTGGTTCGTGAGATTCTAAGAATGCAAGCCGACAAAACATCTTATCTGGAAAGAGTTCGACAAGGAGTTAATTAAAAGCATGCGTAGTTTTGTTTCCTCTTCTGGGACTGACCTGGGTGTTTGGTGTCCTAAGTGTCACAGATGCTGGACTCGTATTTCAGTACATCTTTACCATCTTCAACTCTTTGCAGGTACTAGAAAATCCAACATGTCAAACTTTTTTAGTAGTTTGAGGAAACAGTCGACATTTCGCAGGGGCACTCAACGAGAAAATAGTTCAAAACCACTTAAACATAGCATTGTTGAACGTATTTTAGTATTTAAACGATATATATATAAGCATATTTTTATCCCCTAAACATTTTTCATCTGTTCGGCTTTCCTAGCTGAAAGTCTAGTGATCCGAAAATTATAGGGATGAAAACTTACCTTTTCGAAAATTTCGGCAAGAAAAAAGGCTCCCGAAAATCTTAGATGACCTTTTTAGGGTAAAAATCCGTTAAAAATGGGCAATTATAACATTTTTTAGATGTTCGAAATTCCTAGGAGAGGCAGGCAAGCAAGAAATTTGACAAAAAATGTTCCGAAAATTCTAGATCCCAAATCGTCTTCCGAACAGATATTTTCCGAAAATTGGCGTTGGGTGCCCTGATTTCTCGACGCCACCACTAGTTTCCCCAAGAAATGACGTAGGGCGGAAACGTCCCTACTGATGACGTGTAACAACCCAGATCTGGGAAGTGCTTCTTATTAGATGAAGCAGATTTTAACCAATCAGAAGCACTACCCAGATCTAGGTAGTGACGCGTAATCAGTATGGAATTGCTCCGCTCGTTTCTCCAACGTCATTACGCGGGGAAACTAGTGGTGGTGTCGCACAATGTCAGCTGTTTTCTCAGGCTAACTGACAGCGAGCAAATATTCTTTTATCAAAGTACTTAGCTCGGTGACCAAAAAAGCGGTTTTAATTCACTAATTCGTTCATTTATTTATTCATATAATTTTGCCACACAAGCATTCGAAGTTTATTTCAGGCTTTGACAGTAGTGTCAAGGATTGTAGCGATTGAGAAAATTAACATGAACATAGAATAGTAGAGATGGTGGGCGGTACCTGATACCATGTACTGCGATTAACCATTCACTACAAATTTTGCCCTCATTTCTTCTTTTCTCTCATCCTTATGTATGAACTTAACTTTCTTTTTTTTGGACGATACACACATTTTTAGGGTTTGTTCATCTTCATCCTTCACGTTTTGAGAAACAGCGAGGTACGTGCAGCATACTCTCGAAAGATGCACAAGAGGAATGCGGCAAAAAGCGTGAAAAACTCTCAAGAAAACCGCAATACAATCGGATTGTGGTCAAACAAAGTGACGAATGAACCAAGTTGTACAAAAGAACCTAGCAGTGCCTCTCTAAGAGCATCGGTTGGAGTAAAAAGTAAGATTGACAATGCCTTGCACGAGGAAAGAACCATGACTCCCGTTGACACGTAACTGTCACTTAGACTGAACGCGAACATGGTGAATTTGTTTTAGTAGCCACTGTTAGAGAATAGAGTATTGGCAAGTTTTCATTATACTTTTAATTCTTAGGAAATAGCGTAAAAATCCTACAAAGAAACATTACTTCATATTACTTACTCTGGTTTGAAGCGAAACCAAGTGCGATTCCATTGCTACGAAAATGATTTTATACTCTTATGAAAATGAACCAGGAAAGGTTTTTGCACTCGTTGTATCCAACAACCAGGAAAGGTTAGTAGATACCAACATTGTATTATCACATTACTTTGTTGCTTATGAAACGCAATGTTTCTCCCGTTGAATCAGAGTCTCAAAGAGCAAAAACTTTTAAATTCAATCGATCATGAGTTGACAGGTCGTTCTAGTAGACTTTATTCAAGCTATGCTTATATCAGTCCATGCTGTGGTGAAGAGAGATACCCAATAAAGACACTTAACCATTAGTTTATATCACCTTTCTCGGGAAACGTAGAATTCCAGTACCAGTGTTAGAACCTGCAGAATTTGCAGTGACTCCATATTCATTGACTTTTATTGTAGTCATCCGAGATCGTCATGGATTATTAACCCTTTGACGACTTCTTGGGTCGTTTTCGTTCCATATGGAACATGTATATTTTTCTTCCTAGTTGGTTCTGACGCAGCAACGTCAGCAAAGATGCCACTCCATCGATAATTCGTTTTGGAAATTCTGACCAATCCTGACAGAGTTAGATACAAAAAAAGAAGTAACAGCACTGGTGAAAAATTCACTGCCTGTTTCGCAAAAAGAACCCGTTTACTTTACGTCCGATTAGTCGGAAAATGCTAAGTTTACTGTTGCAAATTAAACTCATTTTAGTCATTTCCATCCGGTTTTTTCGCTACTCGCTGGCGGTCGCCAAAGGGTTAAGTATGAAATTGCGAGTGGGAATATGGGTCACTACGTGTGTGTATTATCACTTATTAAAATTTTTTGTGTGTCTGATCTTTGGATCAGAATGCGATTAAACGCCACAGCGTTTAAAATTTAAATTAGCTGAAAATCACTGTTAAAAAAAATCACTAAAAATCACTGTTATTTCCAATAAGGAAAACCTTTAACAGTCGCAATAATCAAGTCCCTCTATTTGGCCATACGTAAAATTAAAGTACCGAAAATTTACAGTCCCCCGCGATATAGCTTTATCGGAAGATGACAAAAAAAAGGCATAGGTGGAATCACTTCGTCAATACCTGTCTTTGCGGTAAAACAAATGCACTCTGTTTCAGCTCCAA
>OZ038001.1:26044989-26054989 GCA_964035705.1 Porites rus
TGTTAAACCCTTCGGCAAGGTCATTACAATTTTAACAGGCATCATAGGGTGGAAATTAAAGTTGCTTAGAAAGCAAGAGGTAGGAAATCGGAACCTCCTCAATTCAATGCTTTTGTAAGTTAGCTGTAATTTAGCTTTTCATATTTGCCCGTTGGCGGCGAGAAACTGCATCATTAGGCGTTACTGATATTCTATTTTTGTTTTAGCAATAAGTGAGTGATTTCTCGTGCGCCAATAATTGGCTATCAAAAAGAGCCTTTTTTTGGAAAAAAAAAAAGAGAATCGTGGTTCGAAAACAGTTTGACAAAGTTATGAAGAAATTTTGTCTTCAATCCCGAAACAACAGACAACTTAAAAAAACTGACGTCGACTGGTTAAATCGATGACCAATGGTTGAAATTATATTCTAAAAAGTTTAAACGACTTTTTGGTAATAAAAAGTGATACAAATGATCGAAATTTTCAAAAAGATTTCCAACGCGAAACAGAAAATTTATAAAAAAAAAACCTAAAAGGAATTTTTTTTTAATTACGTCACCAAGATTAACACATTTGGAAGTAGCCAAGAACAGCTATCACTCTCAAGGCGTCAGCCACATGGGATCACCGATCCCATTTGTAATCGTCTGAGGAAGAAAAGGCTTTGACTGAATCGAATCGCTAGCGGTAGCTTCCTCGTTACATGTATATTTCGATTCTGCTCCTCTTAAGTGGGGTGTATAGTTACTGGCATATATATAGCACCACAATTTTTATCTAGTTCATGTTAATAGCAAGACACCCTATTTGGTTTATTTGTTTTAGAATTTGAACGTTTTAAAGCTTTAGCACCCTTACGACGTCCGTTTTTTTGCACTTCTTTGACAGAAAAAAAAAATCGAAAAATGCTGATTGAATATTTCTTCTCCGTTTTTCTTATTGAAATTGATCAGAAAAAAGCTTCAGTTTAGCCCTGTTTAGTGTACAGAACGTATTTCACAACAAATTGACTTGTAAAATATGCAGATGAATTAAAGGATGCGTCTCATTCATCACACATGTCCCACGCGCTATCAATCAGTCAGTAATTAACTGGAAGTATACAGGATAGGTAACACATACAATCCTGAAAACTGAATTTACCCATACTGGATAAAAACGAATATTTTACAACGTTTAAACTGTTCAACAAATTACTAATAACAGCCACGCAAAAGAAAATGATCGCGATAGGCTTAGGGCACATAAAGGCGGAAAGTATATTAAGCAACAGTCACCAGTTTAAAAAAATACGATAAACTGTTTCGCTTATTAAGTATTTGACTTGAATTACCTATTCAGTCTTTTCACCAACACAATTTTACCTTTCGGTTGTCAATCATAACTCTATGTAAAAAGTTGTTAACTTAATGGGTCGTTTCATTAAGACTAGGCAATCTTTCCGAACGGTGACAAACCGCAAGCGACATGATATTTAAAAGAGACAATTAAGGTTTAGAGCTTAAAAAAGAATTTTAATTAGTTATATGTTTAGCCATAGCGCAAAAAAATACTTTGCTCGTCTAAGTTACTAAATTACGACAATAGAACATTTTTAGGCTCTCAAATAAGAGATTATTGGCTGGAGGTGGTGGGAGAAAATTCGCCAAATAACAATTTCAAGATTTAAAAAAACAATTTACAAACTTTCTTTAACGTCAATGGCAACTGAAAATGCTTTATTTTGACATTGTTCCCAACATGTTTTCGAACGTCACCGACAAACATCAAGCCGAGAAATTTCTTTCTTTTTTTAAAATTTATTTTAATCATTTCAACTTTCTAAACCTTTCAAACTCAACAACTCAAAAATGAAATTGCACTTTTAAATAAAATTGTTTTCCCATGTTTGCATAATGTTTGTGTCATTGCGTCACTAAGAATTTCACACTGATCCGGAATTAAGCAAATTGGGGAGGTAGCCAATATTCTTTTTTCGCTTTCTTTTTTCAAAAAAAAAATTACTCCAACTTGAGGTTAAGTGCGAACATGTCACCTCGCTCAACTTTTACGTTAACGAGCGGCCTTCCATACATTGCCTCTATTTTGTTACGAGCGTAAAATTTACTTTCGTACACTTAGGACTGATTTCCAGTGTCGCGTATTTTTTACGTGCGTAAATTTATATGAGTGAATGAAATAGAGGCAATGTATGAAAGTTCACGCGTAAACGTTAAAGTTAAACCTCGCTCAATGTTCACGCTTACGCGTGACCGTCCATACATTGCCTCTATTTTATTTACGCGCGTAAAATTTACATGTGTACGCGCGTAAAAATTACGCGACAGTGGAAATCAACCTTAAGACAGTCATTTTGTCATGTGAATCAAATTCTGGAACGACACTCATTCCGAGTGAAAGTCATTTCTGTATCATGCAAATAGCCCCTAATAGTCTTATCTTACCCCTTTGCACACTGTATCATCGAAAAGAAGAATAATGTCTTCTAAAGCTTCAAAAATATTTGGCAAGTCATCTAACTAGAATTAGTGAATGTCACTATGTCACTCCTTTTCCAAGAATTTCTAATAAGGTAAATTTCTTTTCTTAGACTAATTTGTATCGAAATGTGATATGATATTCTTTGATATTGATTGGTCGTTTGAAACCACTGTTTTACCGTTGCACCGTTAAATACATACTTATATGATGCCATAACAAATATATTCCACCTGCCCTGATCCAATAAATTTTCTGAACAGTTAGCAGATGGCGTGCTTCAAAAGAGGATTTTACGGGAAGCAAATTAAAACTAGGAGGCGTTAAAAATCGACCCGTTTTCGTTATACTATTTCGACCTAATCTACAGCTCATCGTGTATTGGTAATACTGCGGAGAACCTGTTTCGACTTTATGGAAAGCTGACTGCAAATTTCTGGTAACACAATATTTGGAATCTTACGTGGCGGGTGAGTTATTGTATAAATTTTTGTTGCGATTGTTGACAAAACGACTTCTCGATCGGTGCAGTTATGCTCTGTTTTTCCAGTCAGGTGAGATAGTACCCCTTTAAGTTATTTTTTTAGTTAAGCGAGATATTACCCCTTTGAGTTATGTGCTCGTTTTTTAAATTCAGGCTATGGTTCTTAGCTTCGAACATTTTTTCCCCTTATTTATAACGGTAGTTTGCAAGGAAGGAAACTGACGTATAGCCCGAGTTGTAGAAAACATCGTATACCTTTTATTTTCATTTCTTTTACTTTTAGCAATTCTAGCAGTTTTATTCAATTTTCGATCTGTATTATCTATTGGTAAATTATAAGTTTAAAAAATTCCAAAAAATGGGCCCACTTACATGAGAAGAAGATAACAACGCTTTCCAGATACAAAGCTAGAGCACCGAAAGTATCCTAGTCACAGTAATATCATGCATTCCCTGCACCTCACCACTGATAACACATCAGGGACAGCGCGTCACCCATCTTTTCTAAGTCTGAAACTTAAGAATTTCTAAGTCCCTTCAATATTTTAAGAAAAAAGAAGATCGAAAGTGTCATAAGCAAGCACATTGAACCCGGGATCTTAAGCTCCGAAGTCCTAACCCTAACACCTCTACCGAGATAGAGGATTTGACTATTTCAGTGTTAAAACCTAATTATTATAGCCCGTGCTTAACCCTAACCACTATTTTCAGCGCTTAACCCGAGTATTTTCGTTCGTTTCCAGTTCATTTACGACTAGGGTGACGCGCTGTCCTTATGGCTTTCGTCAATTTCTTCAATTCACATCCAAGGTACACGCTGGATCAAAGACAAAAAAAAAAAGTCTTAAATTCTCAGTGCAGCAAAATATGGGCTTATTTCCTCGTTTGGAGTAATACGTGAAACATAACTGCATTTATGCGGTGACTAAAAAAATCAACTTCTTGTTTTAAAAGGACATCAATATTTTTTCCTTGTGTCATTACATTATGTTGAGCATCTTTAGTAAGTTAAACACTGGTAAAAAAAATTTCACTTCTAACAAATGAGAATTCGTTTTATAAACTTTGAAATTTTTTTTTTTTTTAACTCTTGCAAAGGAAACAAGATGACAGGCAGTAACTTTCTGTTTATATCTGTGATATTCCTGTTTACCTGTGAGTATCACATAATTATATTTAGTCCATTTTCTTATATATTTTGTTCTTTTTCAAACAGCTGTTTCCCTACAGCATTGCTAAAAGAAATAAGACGATCGAGTTAGAAAGCCGTATTTCAGTCCTTAGTAAAATTCGATTCGTGAAATGACATGTGGAATATAACTTTCAACGCAAAGAGCTACGTATTTTAATAACCCTGAAAAAAGTATTTCCAGCGTGCAAGACAGTGCAGTCAACTTGTCAACATGCCAACTTGAGCTATCAGCGTCACTGGGTCCCAGGGCAGATGAGATGGTTAGAAAATACGAACTCTACCCAGCCGAAAAGGGGTTGGTCTTATTAATTTGCCCGTTTCTTGTAGTATGCGCAGCACTACGTCTTTCTTTATCACGCACTTAATAAGATAAAATGAATAAATAGGCCTAAGAAAACATGGCAAGAACATGGCTTAAGAAAATGATAGAACGCAGCAAAAAGCACTCTGAAGGCATAAAGCATACACTACAATGAGTGTAGGTGAGATGAGTGAAGAAACAGTTCGCCTAATCCATTCAGACCGGGCTGGTTTTTGCTTCCGGCGACCGGCAGTCCGAGGGGAAGTGGTCAAAAACCGCTCACATAATACGGTCACCAAAATTACACAGTCAGAATAGTTAGCTCGTCATTTCCAACCTCTTGGCATAAATTGATTGACACAATTTTGTAATTTGACATTGTTGCGACGTCGTATTGTTCAATTTGTTTGCAGAATCCAAATTTTCGTCAAAGTAGCCATAAAGCGAAGAATACTTTTAATAAATAGTTAGGTGACTCTGAGCCTTTGGTGTCCGTATAAAGGTGATTTGACTGTATTGTAAGTACCCCAAATAAGAGAGAAGGCCACTGGAGAGTAAGGACGTACAGGTGTCCTGCTTGTCCTAACCTCTCTCACGTGCACCGCTAATCCAGCATCAGGCTTCAAAAACAGCATAACAGTCTAATGTAATGTTTTAAGATCTGTAAAGCGTGGGTAACGAGTCAATTACGTTGAGTATGGAATTGGCTAAAATTCAATATTACGAGTTCGAATCTTTTGAGGATAATTATTCACTGACCATCAGCAAGCAGGGATGTCGGAGTTTAATACCAAGGGAAAGTCTTTACACAGCTTTAAAACACAGCGTCCGCCAACAAAAACGTGACTTGAACTTCAAAAAAGACTAAACAGCCTATGCCAATGATAACAAACTCTCACTTGAACTTCAGATATCTTACGGCCTCCGCCAACTTGTAAACACACAACTTGAAAATCGACCCTCCTCACACTTTACTGAACACAGCAGTCCCCCAGCTCGTGGAAAAAAACTTAGCTCGTCAAAACAACTCGCTTGGAACTTGTATACCGTTTCAAAAAAGGTTCTAGAAAATACTAAATAGGCGAATAGTAGTAGCTTTTCGACATATTTTATGATTTCAGTAACTGATGCAAATCTGCTGACTCATGCTGAAATGGAAACATGCCCTGATTAATTATTTACGAATGATCCAAAAACGTAGAGAACGTTCGAGAAAGTCACGCAACGAATAACAGCAACTTACTATGTTATACTCAACAAAGACACGTCTTTGTGGACCATTTTGCAACTTTAAATTCATCATAAAACGGTTCGTAATTAAGGAGCGCTCACTCGTGAAATGTTTTCAACACTCAAAGAGAAATTTCGTGTATCGGCGCGGCCTTGTAATATCCTCTATTTATTCCTCGAGTACAATAAACACTAAACTTGAGGTGATCTCAAGATATCTCGAAGTAACTCCGGTCTCATTTCGTGAAATAACCAAAACTAGTGCATAATTTCATAGCTATTTTTCATATCCCAAACTACCTTGGGTCGCAGCGGCGCAATCGGCAAATCCCTCAACGTAGAGTCTCCTCTGATCTGATGGGTCACACATGTGAGGTCGCTTTAAGCCCCGGGAAAGCCAAAATAATAATTCTTTCTTCCTCGAATAACTTAAAGAATAAATCAAAGAAATCGTAGTGATCTCGAGATAACTCTAACTAATTTGGCTGTCACTTCGTCAAATAGCTGAATAAAACCGAAAACCTACAGACTTTGCGTATCCAATCTTGTCTCAAAAAAAACAACTATGGGACATTCCTGAGCGTCGCGAATCCTTTACTTCACGCTCCGCCGAAGTAAAAAGTGAAGCTGGACATAGCGCTCAAGCTAGAACCGTGGTTTTCAGAAGAAACCTCATCGACTCTTGTCACTATTAGTCTTTCGAAAACAAACCTGAGTAGTGGGGTAGGGACCGAATTAACCTTTATACGTGGATTTAATTAACTTTTTAAGTGGCATAAATAAACGCCGATGACGCCATGCATCTCATTAAGATAGGAAGATGTCATAGTTTATTTTTCTCAGGCTCGTTTCAAGGATTCTGTTATTCTTCTATGGGGTTCTCCATTCATAGGCCTTTAGTTTGTATCTTATTACGTTTTGTTTAAGGTGTGCCCTCTAGGATTATATTATGTTAATCCCTTTGATTTGATTCAGAGGCCCCGGTTGGGGAACCTGTTGTGTTTCGGCAGTGACATAACTTTTACCACCTACTCTCATTAATTGTCAGTTTTTTACCGTCTCATTTTTAATTTATCAATTGTGTATGTCTTGCTTTTTTAACGTATTATGTAACCTTATTTTCACCTTGAAGTTTTATCCAGGTTTTGATTTTGTAAATGCACTGAACAAGCCCGAAGGGCGAAACGTCTGTATTAAAAAGCAAGACATGTGAGGAAGTTTGTTGTCGATCTTTTTGTCATTCAAGTTTATAAAGTTTAGGTCCAAACATTCTGAATCCTCTGGATCCTTTCTCACAAGTGGCATCCTCGTTGGTTAGCTTGGCATTTTTCACCCACGTATGTGCGTACATGCGCGCTACATTCCTGGTAGTAGAAATAGCTGATAGGTTGCTGGGTAAAGCTATATACGGGTAAAATTTTGTTGCTGGCAAAGAAGCGATTTTTTTTTGTCTACAAATTTTTCGACCCGTCTCACATTTTGTGCATCTTCAAAATTGACACCTCAAAATTAAGCCCCTTTGAGAATTGTATCCCTCTCAAACGCCCCCCCCCCCCACCCCCCTCGTAATAAACGATCGGTCCCCTAAAGGCCTAGATAAACGCGAAGATACTCAAAAGCTCATGATTCTCATGATAATTGAATCGATGAACATATTTTATCAATAGTCTTGTATATTCCTTTTTTTGAAATGATTCGTCCTTTTTGTGGAAAGAAAAGTCATTTAGCATCCACCTGTCTTAACCCGGCGCTCGGCCAATGTCACGCATGCTCCAATGTACACTGGATGGCAAAGATCTTCTCGCTCATCAGCCGCGAAAATCGGTAATTGTAAAAGAGCCAATTAAGTGCAAAGAAAGAAAAAAACCTCTGGCACCCAGGCTAACTCTGGTGAAGCAGTGACTCGACTTATTGATTTTGTTAAATTATAGAAACTTATTGCTATTATTCCCGCAATATTCTTCAGGTACTGGCACCGATGTTGACGAGAAGTGTGGATCACACTCTGACTGTAAATGTCGCGAAAAATGCGGCCCTAACAACTGGAAAATCACATGCACCATGTTCAACAGTGGATGCCCCAAACATGGCGATGAAACAGTGTGCTGTTGTGATAGTGACAAAAGGGATTGCCGTATGTTGTCCGTAACAAATTATATTCTTGCACTGATCTTTTAAAATTAAAAGCATAGAAACAAACAACGGGGGGTTTTAGCAGATAGGATCGGACGTCCGTTAAGTGAGCAGTCATAAGAATACATGTAATTAGTTTTTTTGCTTATCAGCGTGTTGTAAGTACAGGAAAACAACTACAAACCATTTTTTTTTTTCAACTAATAACTTCATTATGTATGATGGTACACTTTTTTTACTCGGTTCCAACGTGTTGAAGGTGGCTGCACATTTCTTTTGGCGTTGGTGGGAGAGGGGCTTGTTGGAGGAAAACTGGTCTTTGCTGGCGAGTCTTATGCGAGCCTGCACACTATTCTCTACAATAGTTTTATTTTATGTTAGTTTTGCTTTTGCTCCATTGGACTGTAAATAGTGGGATTAGCGACTTGTACTCTGCAGGCTTTATTTTGTATGTAACATTTTTTAACTCATATTCACACAGATGCTTGGACGACAGCAACAACAACACTCTTATCACAGTCGTACACACCGATAACAGAGAAGTCATCAACTACATCATCACCTTCACCCATATCCTCATTGATAACAAAAACATCTGCAATATCATCATCATCAACGACACCCATATCGACATCGTTAACAGAAAAGTCATCACCTACACCATCACCGTTGCAGATATCATCATTGATAGCAAAACCACCACCGACATCATCATCATCGATGACACTCGTATCAACACTGATGGCGCAAACATCAACAAAAGTCCCTTCATCACCATTGCCCATACCAACGATGACAAAAACATTGACAACTGCATTGTCACCGTCACCTGCGCAATCATCGATAGCAGAAACAGAAAAAACATCACCATCTTCAACGTCACCGATACTATCTTTGATAACAAATTCATCGGCAGTGGCAGCATTAATACCATCATCTATACCATCAACAAAACCACCAACACCACAATCAGCAAAAACAATGTCACCATCAGAAACAACACAAACATCTGCTTGGAATATATTGGTGAGTTATGGTAGATTGTTCATAACCAGAGATTTCTATTGAAAACACAAGCATGACAAAAACGCAACAAATTATTTCACTTCAGATTCGCGCAACTTGCAAGAGAGCATATGAAGTGAAAGCTCACAAGAAAAGGTGCAAATGTTAATGAAAAGTAGATAGATCAGGATGCTTGTCTTCTGTGATGCTGGTTATGGCCTTTGAGAGTTATCTCCCGTAATTGAGGCAGCAGGTTGATAACAAATATTAGTTGGATTTAGAAAACAACTGCGATAATTTCGATTGATGCGCATCATGAGAACCATAGAACAGTAGAAAAGGAAGGAATAAAAGATGGTGAAAAAAAAATCAATTAATTATGTTTGAATGTTCAAAGAGGCTGCTCGGTGCCAGTTAAGACAAGAAAGTTATAAATCAAGGTCGATCAGGAACAATAATAACGATCGCTTTGTCGCTCAGTTTTGCCAAAGAAGAGTTCTCAACTCGATAAAAGATATAAGCTGGCTGATAACAAGATTGCCGCTTCAATGAGGGGATTTTTTTTCTAGGCCCACAAACCATTGCAAGTTAACGTCACCGGGGATTCAGGTAGCTCCGAGGTGTTTGAATCCGAAGTGAACGCTGTCCGCTAACGCTATGACATGTTTACCCCCTTACTATGTGTTCGATATTTTTCAGCTACTGTACAGTCCGCTCAATAGCGAGGTGTCTGCAAATAAAGGCGAAAGTTGACTGGGTCCAAAATTAATAGTAAATGCTGATGTCAGTAGTGAAATACTATGGGAAAAACTTGGGTTTCACAAAACTTTACACATTCCTTTGCAGGTATCTCAGTACTCTTCATCTATTAGGGCTCTCAATGTTAGCAACAAAGGTTCCTTACAGGTGAAGTCGTATCTACTACAAATAATTAACTTGATGCCTAAGTTGAATACAGCCTTGATCACTGGCTTATTAATTTCGCATGTATTTATTGATCATTTTTAATAATAATTAATTAATTAATAATAATAATAATAATTTTATTGATTTGTATTGCGCAAATATCAATCCAGGGAAAGAAATTTTCATCTGCGCATAACATTGACTCAACAAAATCCTAAAATCCTAGTACATATTCCAAAAAAAACAAAAAAAAAAACAAACAAAAAAACACAAAATTTACAGATCGTTCCTA
>OZ038001.1:26059989-26087489 GCA_964035705.1 Porites rus
AGTCACACTAGGTCGAGCGCATGCGTGAGGGGTGAGCGGCTAAGCCGCGAGGAACGAGGGCAGTCCTTTTTACCATTTATACAACTACATGAGAAATTTCTGCAATTTGATTGGCTTAAAGCAGTGATATTGATCAGCTTAATTTGAAATACCTACATGTGAAAATTACAAACCTTTTGCGGGTAGTGGTATAGTTAAATAATAGCATGATTTGTGCGTAATATTTGGCATAATACCACACGTGATATTTCAAAATTGTCTCAAATTTCACTTGCCTAACGGCTCGTGAAATTACGTATAACAATTTCGAAATATCACTCGTGGTATCTATGCCAAATATCACTACAAATCATGCTATTACCTGTACTAATTTGCATAATTTTAATTTTTCGCTCGCCGCGCGTGGCAATGAAGTAAGAACCTGACGACTGCTCGTGGTCTAGCCACGGTGTAACCCCTTAATAAGGCGTTGTAAAATAATGCACTTTCTTTCTTTTGTGTTTCGTTTGTCGCTTTTACTTAGTACCAGATATAAAAATATTTACAACGCCGACGAGTCATTCACCTTTCTTTGATTTGTGTTAGTTTTATCGATCTTACCTGAAACTTTAAATGTCTTTTTTAAGGGATTAGAGGCACACTGTGTCTTCTGGGATTTTACTGCCAAGTAAGTGTGACAGAACTTTTCAATACGCACCTAAAAGGACTTAACAACATCAGGGGTTATTAGTATAAGTTGATTTATAGTTATTGTAGATAATAATTGGACAATTCTACACAGAAAATATCTCGCAGGCTACCGACTTTAATGCCGTTTAAGGGTTGATAAACTGTTGCCCTTTGATTTAGCCTTTCCTTTTAAGCAGTCATATTCCGAAACTATATTTCAGATCAAATGTCAACGGTTCGTGGTCAACCAAAGGATGTTCAATGGTCAATAGAACCAAAACGGAAATCACATGCACTTGTAACCACCTCACAAACTTTGCTGTTCTTATGCAAGTTGGAGCAAACAATGAGGTTAGTTGGAGCAGCTTTGGCTTCTTTTCCGCATGTCCCAATACAATAACAACCCGCGAGTAAGAACCGAGATTTTAAGAACCGTTTAGGCTAAAATTTGCTAGTTCGGGCACCTTCTACAGGTTAATGCACCGTTAACCGAGAAGACCTGGGGACGAGATTGAGTTGTTTTCGTTGTAAAAACTAAAATAGCGGACACTTCACTCGTTTCAAGAGTAAGAACTCCAGCTGAAACTAGCCGAAATAATGGCTAAAAACATAGCATAAACGGCAAGAAGCTGAGACAACTCGGAGGGCGACACCTGCTATTTGGAGAATATTTGAGGAGCTGGACAAACCTAATAGTAAACTATCGAAGATAAACTTAGCATCGATGCAGGTAAACTTGTTTTAGCTATGTTTTAAAACTAGGAATTATTTTTAATGAATAATAAAACGATTATTGAATTCGGCTTTCGTATCATATGAAGAATTATGGAGATCTCGGAGGATGTTATCCGCCTCGGCCTACGGCCTCGAGGGATAACACCCTCCTCGATCTCCATAATTCTTCATAAGATACTCAGCCTCATTCATTAATTGTTAATTATTGTATAAGAGTTCAATTAACTATTGGTGCTGAGACAAGGCATTATAATACATGTAAAATTACTTTTAAAATTCATGTTGTAACTGCTTCAGTTTTTCTTCTTAAATTCATTTTTACACAAATTTTAATTTGATATGCAGATGTGATATAAAGAATAAACTAAATGCCTCTAAATATTCAATGTATTTTTTCTTCAGAAAATAAGAACTTATTTAAGAACCTCAAATAGCCTAAATTTGTGTAATTATACCATTTATGTAAGAAGTTGTTTGGGCTAAATTGGGAAAATGCAGGCTCTAACTCGCGGTTTTTTACTGTACTATGAATGTTAAAATAAATAAGGGGAGCATCTACAATCGTGGCGCCGTGAACCCTTTTCACATAGTCATTTATAGTTTTAGTGACTCGAGTGATAAGGAGGCCATGCCTATTTTCGCCATTGAGAATACTTCTTTGCAAAATAACAAGAGGCCCTGACTCTTGCCAATATTTGTCTTTATTGATTTGGCGTATTTGCCAACACTTTTTAATTTATCTTTCTAACAGGTTCCAGCAGATCATAAGGTGGCATTGAAAGTCATTACTTACGTTGGGTGTGCTCTGTCGCTTATCGGAGAAGCACTCACCGCTGTTGCATATTGCGTCCTCATGTGAGTTAAAAATAATATACCGTTATAAAAGAGCTCAGATATTTAGATTTGGTTTTTGTGACATCCGGGATGATCAAGGTCGAGGTAACCGTTTTTAACTCACGCATCCTGGTTTCAAATTCACCAAGCATAACCTGGGGAAGAGTGAAACCTAGCTTGTCGCCTGCAACATGCAAACAGTAAGCCCTTGAACAGACTAGACGTTCAACAGAAAAACATGGGGCTGTAAGAAATTTATCGTCCAACGAGCGCTTTAAACAGATTTTTCAGCACCAAATGTTTAACCATAGCAAATTAAGACGTGCTTTGTTTCTAAACTATTTGCATTGAATCTTAATGCTTAGTAAATGCAAAATTATGACAATAACAAAACCACAAGGGAGGGGGACGGGTAGTCAGCCGCCCTCTTCACAGCCCCTCGTAGCGCAATTAGGCACTGGATTAGCTTGTAAGCCATTCATTTATGATTCTTAAATTAAGAAGAAGCAGAAGCATCTTAAGATGGGATTTTCCCGCTTTGAAAAAAATAACATTTCAACGATGTTCAATTATTTTTTGCCTCGTTCAGGGATTTGAAAGAAGACCAAACTCAAATCCGTTTTAACCTTGTGATCGCCATAGCGATAGCACAAATTACGTTTCTTGCTGGAATTGATGCCACAGAAGTTAAGGTAAGCCTAAGATGTAAGTTAATCTGAAAGGTAAAGAAATAATGAGCATTTTGTTGGCTTGGATGATAAATTGATCGCCAAAACATTTAAAAAGAAAAATCAAAAATGAAAGACTTTTGGATGTAAAAGAGTTGAGTTTTGAATAACTTAATATCAGTAGATGGTATTCCGATGAGCTCGATTTTACGCAAATGTGCTAAAAATTGTGGCTCATTGGTCGAGTGCTCTTTAGTTCTCTTTAATATCTTTGGTTTATTTTTTACTTTTCATCATCTATTTTTTGTGGGGGGAGGTTGGTAAAAAACGTGGCGTTATGGACTGAATGTGATGACGGTGAATCCCGTCTCTTTATAGGAACTGTGTGTGTTTGTAGCAGCCATGATTCATTACTTCTATCTGGTGGGATTTGCTTGGATGTTATTTGAGGGTGTTTACCTGTACCTGATGGTTGTCAAAGTGTTCATTACGGTCATGAGATGGCGCTTGTTCTATGGAGTGGCTTGGGGTAAGTATTAAAGCAAAAGCCTACTAGTACAGAAAATGACCGGGTTGGTAGATCTAGTCAAGAGGTCTTGACTTGTCAGTCTTTTCCGGGATCAAACGCATTTCGTTAATTGATTCCTGGTTTATCTTACTTTCCTTACGTACTTACAAGGACTTGCAATTGAGACTTGCTATTCAGAGGAATTTGTACCACAGGACAGTTTCATAAGAGTGCTACGCTGACGTAGCTGACGTAACCCAACTGGACCTAACTTTTCATTTTTCTCTTTTTCGTTTTCAATCAAACCTTAGGCGTCTCCCTTTTGATTGTGGTTTTATCGATCGTGATTGCTTCCATTCAAGATAGCGGGATAGAAAGCTATGTTTATGATCATTTGTAAGTAAACAAACCAGATCTTAATACTACCGAACAAAACGGAGCAAGAAAAACTTGGAGGTTTCAAGAATCCATTTATTTTTTTAATACCATTATATATTTATTTATTTATTGCAAAGTTACTTAATATGAAATTTGCCCAAACTGCTTTTTTCAGAGGAATTATTATCAGCACGTTCATGTTACAGGCCTAAAAAATTGGTTTTCAAACAATTGAAAATTTTTAAATAAGTCTTCGTAGGCTTTTTCTTCAACATGTCCAATTTTAACCGTCAAGTTTTATCAAGCAATCCTTTCTTAGTAACACCTTGATTTTCTTTATTTTTTTCAGTTGTTGGGTTTCCTTCAAAAATAACCTTATTTGGACGTTTGTTGCGCCTGTTCTCTTAGTTTGCACGGTAAGGGTAAGAAAGTAAAAATGTCCGATAAGTGAATGAGTTTGTTAAGAGAACAAGTTAAAAAATAAGTGCTTACAGAATATTGAGGCTCATCTGTAACTGTTAAAAAATTGATACAATCATCAAATATTTGCCATGAAAATGTAAGACGTAAAACTGAAATTAATAACGATTCATGTAGAAACAAGAAAATCAGAATATTTAGCTACCTTTCATATCATAGTCTTGGTGGGTTACAGTAAGCCCATAAATGGACTGATAGCGGCTACCAGTGGCGCCCTTGTATGCTGACGTCAGAGCTTACTGTTAACATGTAAATATATACTTTAAAGAGAACACGTTTATTGTCCTCTCATCCACGGCATTTCATTTATTCATTCATTTGCGGGTAATAAACACATCTGGGATGGAGCGCTGCTGTGAATGGGAGGCCGTGACGTCATACAAAGTGTGATATGCTTCAGGTGTTTCATACGTTCGTGCTTTGATCGATTATTTATCGATTATATTTTATGTTTTCGTTTATTTATTTATTTATTTATTCATTTATTTACTGTAGTTATGTTTTCAAGACCTGAGAGAAAGAAAGAAACAGGGTCCAAGGTTTCTGCCATCAAAAGATATCTTATTCTCATGCATTGTCTCTACGCAGATAAACTCAGTTTTACTTGCCCGAGTGGTTCTTGAGATCCTAAGAATGCAAGCCGACAAAACATCTCATCTGGAAAGAGCTCGACAAGGAGTTAAAGCACGCGCAGTTTTGTTTCCTCTTTTGGGACTGACCTGGGTGTTTGGTGTCTTAAGTGTCACAGATGCTGGACTCGTATTTCAGTACATCTTTACCATCTTCAACTCGTTGCAGGTATAGTACTAGAAAATCCAACATGTTAACTTTTTGAGTAGTTTGAGGGAACAGCCGACATTTCGCAGTTCATAGCATTGTTGAACGTATTTTAGTATTTAAACGGTAGATATGGGCATATTTTTATCCCCTAAAAATTTTTCATCTGTTCGGCTTTCCTAGCTGAAAGTCTAGTGATCCGAAAATTATAGGGATCAAAACTTACCTTTTCGAAAATTTCAACAAGAAAAAAGGCTCCCGAAAATCTAAGGGGACCTTTTTAGGGCACAAATCCGTTAAAAAATGGGCAACTATACCACTTTTTAGATGTTCCAAAATCCTAGGAGAGGCAGGCAAGCAAAACATTTTACAAAAAATGTTCCGACAATTCTAGATCTCAAACCGTCTTCCGAACAGATATTTTCCGAAAATTGACGTTGGGTGCCCTGATTTCGCGACGCCACCACTGGTTTACCCAAGAAATGACGTTTGGCGGAGAAAGTCTATACTGATGACGTGTCACAACCCAGATCTAGGAAGTGCTTCTAATTAGATGAAGCAGATTTTCACCAATCAGAAGCACTACCCAGATCTGGGTAGTGACGCGTAATCAGTATGGAATTGCTCCGCTAGTTTCTCCAACGTTATTACGCGGGGAAACCAGTCCAGACCACATGAAGCGATTTGTCGCTGCGATGGTGGCGTCGCACAATGTCAGCTGTTTTCTCAGGCTAACTGACAGCGAGCAAGCTCAATTTTCGGATGTTTTAATCATGCAGCTAATGTTCTTTTATCAAAGTACTTAGCTCGGTGACTAAAAAGGCCGTTTTTATTAACTCATTCGTTCATTTATTCATTTATTTACATTTATTTTGCCACACAAGCATTCGAAGTTTACTGCAGACTTTGACAGTATCGTAGAGTCAAGGAATGTAGCGATCGAGAGCATTAACATGAACATAGAATAGTGGAGATGATGGGCGGTACCTGATACCATGTACTGCGATTAACCATTGACTATAAATTTTGCCTTGATTTCTTCTTTTCTCTCATCCTTATGAAGGAACTTAACTTTCTTTTTTTTTGGTCGATACACACATTTTTAGGGTTTGTTCATCTTCATCCGTCACGCTTTGAGAAACAGCGAGGTACGTGCAGTATTCTCTAGAAAAATGCAGAAGAGGAATGCGGCAAAAAGCGTGAAAAACTCTCAAGAAAACCGCAATACAATCGGATTGTGGTCAAACAAAGTGACGAATGAACCAAGTTGTACAAAAGAACCTAGCAGTGCCTCTTTAAGATCATGGGTTGGAGTAAAAAGCAAGATTGACAATGCCCTGTACGAGGAAAGAACCATGACTCCTGTTGACACGTGACTGTCACGTAGACTGCACGTGAACTTGTTTTAGTAGCCACTGTTAGAAAACAGAGTATTGGCAAGTTTTCATTACATGTTTAAGTTTAACTCTTATAGGAAAGAGCATAAAAATCCTACAAAGAAATATTACTTCTGTTGACACGTGACTGTCACGTAGACTGCACGTGAACTTGTTTTAGTAGCCACTGTTAGAAAACAGAGTATTGGCAAGTTTTCATTACATGTTTAAGTTTAACTCTTATAGGAAAGAGCATAAAAATCCTACAAAGAAATATTACTTCTGTTGACACGTGACTGTCACGTAGACTGCACCTGAATTTGTTTTAGTAGTAGAGTATTGGCAAGTTTTCATTATACGTTTAATTCTTATAGGAAAGAGCATAAAAATCCTACAAAAAAATATTACTTCTGTTGACACTTGACTGTCAGTAGGCCATTTCCCGGTGAGTTGCTCTACTGAGCTTCTGTTTTGAAGCGAAACCAAGTCGAACCCCCCATTGCTATGAAAATGATTTTTTACTCTCATGCGGTAATTGAAAGCAGGAAAGGTCTTAGCCTCGTTGCATACCAACATTGTATTATCACGTACTTTGTTGCTTATGAAATGCAATGTTTCTCCCGTTGAATCAGAGTCTCAAAGAGCAAAAACTTTTAAATTCAATCGATCATGAGTTGACAGGCCGTTCTAGTAGACTAATATACTTATTTTAGTCTTACCTGGAAATTCATAAGGCCTTTATTCAAGCTATTCTTATATCATTCCAAGCTGTAGTGAAGAGAGATAGCCAATAAAGACACTTAATTATTAGTTTATATCACGTTTCTCGAGAAACGTAGAAATCCAGTACCAGCGTTAGAACCTGCAGAATTTGCAGTGACTTCATATTCATCGGACTTCTATTGTAGTCATTCGAGATCGTCATGGATTATAATTATTAACCCTTTGACGACTTCTTAGGTCGTTTTCGTTCCATATGGAACATGTATATTTTCTTCCTAGTTGGTACTGACGCAGCAACGTCAGCAAAGATGCCGCTCCATCGATAATTCGTTTTGGAAATTCTGACCAATCCTGACAGAGTTAGATACAAAAAAAAGAAGTAACAGCTCTGGAGAAAAATTCACTGCCTATTTCGCAAAAAGAACCCGTTTACTTTACATTCGATTAGTCGGAAAATGCCTAGTTTACTGTTGCAAATTAAACTCATTTTAGCCATTTCCATGCCAAATAACATAAAGAGGAATTTGTGAAAAATCCGGTTTTGTCGCTACTCGCTGGCGGTCGCCAAAGAGTTACGCATGAAGAAGAGCCATAATGGGTCCCAAGTGGCTCTTGGTATGAAATTGCGAGTGGGAATATGGGTCACTACGTGTGTGTATTACACTTAATTTTTTGTGCCTCTGATCTTTGGATCAGAATGCGAGTGCGAGATTAAATTGGTATCCGCGATTAAACGCCACAGCGTTTAAATTTTAAGTTAGCTGAAAATCACTGTTAAAAAAAATCACTAAAAATCACTGTTATTTCTAATAAGGAAAACCTTCAACAGTGGCAATTATCAGGTCCCTCTATTTGGCCATACGTAAAATTAAAGTACCGAAAATTTACAGTGCCCCGCGATATAGCTTTATCGGAAGATGACAAAAAAAAGGCATAGGTAGAATCACTTCGTCAATACCTGTCTTTGTCGTAAAACAAATGCACTCTGTTTCAGCTCCAAAAGAGGTTGGATCGAGTTGATAAACTTAAAATATTACTCACTGACAGATGATGATAATTACCAGTCTACGCTTGTGCCAGATATATAAATTCTAAATTTCTATCCTTACATTTTACGCTTTTTCTTTCTACCCCAATCGGACTAAACAATAATACTGCAACGTATCAAAAACTCCTGGGAGGGGTTCCATCCACCAGACAGAGGAGAGGGAGGGAGTGAAACTTATACCCTACAGATATTTGACTACGGCAGCGGTTTTAATTGAATGAGAGCAGATTTTTCTGCACCCTGTTCCAGGCGTTCAGTGGGGAGAGAGTTAAATCGTAGGCGGTGAGCGATAATGGAACACGAGAGGAAATCAAAGAAAGACTATCGTCATCTTGTGGGAAAGTTGTTTAGAAAATAATCAAATGATAGTTATCAACTCTGGTTTTCCCACAGTAAATTGTGGGAAATGATAGAAATTCGGATTATTTATTGGAAACACGTTACTTGCTGTTTATTGCACTCTATTAAATTACATAACTTTGGCGAAAAGTCTTTAATTTAATGCCTTTTCCATGGAGCTTCCGCCGTTTGAAGATGATCGAGCCGCATTAACCGAGAAAAAAAAATGTTAACGCATTCCATGGCGATGAATTAATGAAAGAACATAATCACGCTTCACAAAAAGCCGATAAACCTCGTCTGGGAAGTAGCACGCAAAACATAAGTTCTGTTATCTCGATTTCCGCTGTAGTTTTGACGCTAATGATCAAAATCACATCCATTTTCGTCTCATACAGGTTCTTAAGAATGGCATGGCATTACATTTTGTCACTTTCAGATCACTTTCCAGCAAGCCAGAATTCAGTATATATCCCCCGTGATCTTGCGGCGGAGTCGAAGAGCAAACGCTCATCTTCTCGTGTCAAGTTTAACGCCTAGACTGGTCAAAGGCTCTTAAAATCCGATCCCCAAGGTAACCATCGTACTCATCTGAAAGACTCCTCCATGTCTTAAATTTGGTAAGACCTCTAACCGTACTGTAGAAAATTTGCCACAAAGAAAACTCTGAGTCTGAGCACTAGCAAACGATGCACGCTCGCGGCAAAGATTTTGATAAAACCGAACCTCGGCGAGCGCGTGCTTCTTCGGAAACGATAGATCTTCGCACTCTCGAGTTCGGAACCGATTAATTACGAAGTCCGTCTACTACGAGTGAGCGAGTGACTCATTTGCATATCCCCGTCCCTGGAATAACTCGTGGTACGCTCACGCGTCCCCACGAGTTAAAAAACGAGAGGAGACTAGGGAGCTCGCAATCAACTAACTTTTTTGCCCGCGTTCTAGTATCTGAATGCCTGGAACAGGTTAATTTTTCTTCCGAGTGAGTCAGAATATTTTGGCAGCTAATTGTAGTTTGCGCAACGCTTAAAAACACTGATGTAACTGACAAAAAATAAAAAATGTGTATTAAAAAACTATGCTTTCGTCATTGATGGATCCAGAAAGAGTAGATGCAGAAAAAGTCGGAGTCGGAAAACAAATAAAATTGTGGCACCTGAGGTGACAAGATAGTTTGAAATAGGACTGGTCACTTCTATATTCGAATTATTCAAGTTCAATTTTATAGCGTCACCTGGAGGACACAAACAAAATGTAGTTTTCTTTTCTTGCATTCTTTTCTTATTTTTTCTTTGTTCCTTTTTTTCTTCTTCTATATTTTATATCCCCTTTTTGTGTATTCTATGTGAAAGTAAAAGGCAACATTTCTTTCAATTTTTTTCTGTTTTTGTTTTGTTTTTGTTTTTTAAAAAACAACAACACCTGCTTACATCTTGTATGAAACACCATTTTAAAAGCTCTGGCTCCAGTTTGAAACCTTAAAAAAATGTTAAAGGCGCACGATGAGTATACACAGGAAGAACACGTGACTGAGGGAAACGCAAAGCGGGGAAATAAACTAAGGCCAAAAGACTAAAATGGATTATTGTTTAGGTGACAGATTGGAATTATACTATGCTTCATCACTTTTTTTTTACTGTAAGCCATGATTCTTATTGACGTACGCGATAATTTCCTTCGTCGATTGTATTATATATTGGCACATCGAACGCAATGAAATAGTCGATAACCCATGCGGGAGCTAATTAATATATTACACATTTCATATGATGCGTTGACGTTGTCTGGTATAAAAAAAAAACTTTAGTTCAGTCTTTATTCAAGGCTTCTATGAACCGAAAACTCAATCAATAATCGACTCCTCGATTTTTAAACTCCTTCTTTATATATTCGCAAATTTGCAGATTTTAAACTCAATCTGAGGAAGGTTTGGAAGGCTCTCTTTTTCCCGATTATCCTTGTTTTCGTTTTACTTTCTTTACTTTTTAAGCCCCAATGATCACTGATAATTATGTAGTTTTCGGAAAGTCTAGTATATTGCGCATAAATTTGGTGGCGTTTATGAGGTTTAAACTTTAAAAAAAAATACTGCAACGTTTGACGCTGAGGAAGGAGCTAGAGCGCAATTAGACTGACTTCCGCATGTACACTGACGTTAGGCCATATGAATTGACTTTTCAGAAAGCAGTATTACGCAGTTAACTAAAAACTAGTAGGTAGTTCGTAGTTGATTGGTTATTAGTTTTTTTCTCTTTTTCTTTTGTTAAACCCTCCGGCAAGGTTATTACAATTTAACAGGCATCATAGGGTGGAAGTTAAAGTTGCTTAGAAAGCAAGAGCTAGCTAGGAAATCGAAACCTACTCAATTCAATGCTTTTGTAAGTTAGCTGTAATTTAGCTTTTCATATTTGCCCGTTGGCAGCGAGAAACTACATCATTAGACGTTAGTGATATTCTATTTTTATTTTAGCAATAAGTGAGTGATTTCTCGTGCGCCAATAATTGGCTATCAAAAAGAGCCTTGTTTTGGAAAAAGAGAATCGTGGTTCGAAAACACTTTGACAAAGTTATGAAGAAATTTTGTCTTCAATCCTGAAATAACAGACAACTTAAAAAAGCTGACGTCGATTTGTTAAATCGATGACGAATGGTTGAAAAAGTTCTATTAAGGTCGTTTGTATTGTAAGTTTTATTTAATGAGAATATTTTAAAAAGTCTAAACGGAACGAAACAGAAACAGAAAATTTATAAAAAAAAAGACCTTCACCAAGATTAACACATTTGGAAGTAGCCAAGAACAGCTATCACTCTCAAGGCGTCAGCTACATGGGATCACCGATCCCATTTGTAATCGTTTGAGGAAGAAAAGGCTTTGACTGAATCGAATCGCTGGCAGTAGCTTCCTCGTTATATGTATATTTCGATTCTGCTTCTCTTAAGTGGGGAGTACAATTACTGGCATATAGCGCCATAATTTTTATCTAGTTCATATTGATAGCAAGACACCCTAATTGGCTTTTTGTTTTAGAATTTGAACGTTTTATATTTAACCTTTAGCGCCCTTACGACGTCTTTTTTTTGCATTTCTTTGACACAAAAAAAAATTCGAAAAATGCTGATTGAATATTTCTTCTCCGTATTTCTTATTGAAATTGATCAGAAAAAAGCTTCAGTTTAGCCCTGTTTAGTGTACAGAACGTATTTCACAACAAATTGACTTGTAAAATATGCAGATGAATTAAAGGATGCATCTCATTCATCACACATGTCCCACGCGCTATCAATCAGTCAGTAATTAACTGGAAGTGTACAGGATAGGTAACACGTACAATCCTGAAAACTGAATTTACCCATACTGGATAAAAACGAATATTTTACAACATTTAAACTGTTCAACAAATTACTAATAAGAGCCACGCAAAAGGAAATGATCGCGATAGGCTTAGGGCACATAAAGGCGGAAAGTATATTAAGCAACAGTCACCAGTTTAAAAAAATACGATAAACTGTTCCGCTCATTAAGTATTTGACTTGAATTACCTATTCAGTCTTTTCACCAACATATGCACCATTTTACCTTTCGGTTGTCAATCAGAACTCTATGTAAAAAGTTGTTAACTTAATGGGTTGTTTCATTAAGACTAGGCAATCTTTCTGAACGGTGACAAACCGCAAGCGACAAGATATTCAAAAGAGACAATTAAGGTTTAGAGCTTAAAAAAGAATTTTAATTAGTTATATGTTTAGCCATAGCGCAAAAAAATACTTTGCTCGTCTAAGTTACTAAATTACGACAATAGAAAATTTTTAGGCTCTCAAATAAGAGATTATTGGCTGGGGGTGGTGGGAGAAAATTCGCCAAATAACAAGAAGATTTAAAAAAACAATTTACAGACTTTCTTTAACGTCAATGGCAACTGAAAATGTTTTATTTTGACATTGTTCAAAACATGTTTTCGAACGTCACTCACACACTTTAAGCCGAGAAATTTCTTTATTATTTTTTTTAAATTTATTCTTATCATTTCAACTTTCTGAACCTTTCAAACTCAACAACTTAAAAATGAAATTTCAGTTTTGAATAAAATTATTTTCCCATGTTTGTATAATGTGTGTAATTGCGTCAGTAAGAATTTCACACTGATCCGGAATTAAGCAAATTGGGGAGGCAGCCAATATTCTTTTTTTGCTTTCTTTTTTAAAAAAAAAAAAAACACTTCAACTTGAGGTTAAGTGCGAACACGTTACCTCGCTCAATTTTTACGGTTACGCGCGGCCGATCCATACATTGCCTCTATTTTGTTACGAGCGTAAAATTTACGTACGTACACTTAGGGTTGATTTCCAGTGTCGCGTACTTTTTAAGTGCGTAAATTTATATTCGTGAATGAAATAGAGGCAATGTATGAAAGGTCACGCATAATTAAAACGTAAAAGTTGAACCTCGCTCAACGTTCACGCGTACGCGTGACCGTCCATACATTGCCTCTATTTTATTTACGCGCGTAAAATTTACATGTGTACGCTCGACAAAATTACGCGACAGTGGAAATCAACCTTAAGCCAGTCATTTTGTCATGTGAATCAAATTCTGGAACGAAACTCATTCTGAGTGAAAGTCATTCCTGTATCATGCAAATAGCCGCTAATAGTCTTATCGTACCCCTTTTCACACTGTATCATTGAAAAGAAGAATAATGTCTTTTAAAGGTTCAAAATTGTTTGGCGAGTTATCTAACTAGAATTAGTGTATGTCACTGTGTCACTCGTTTTCCAAGAATTTCTAATAAGGTAAATTTCTTTTCTTAGACTAATTTGTATCGAAATGTGATATGACATTCTTTGATACTGATTGGTAGTTTGAAACCACTGTTTTACCGTTGCACCATTAAATACATACTTATATGATGCCATGACAAATATATTCCACCTGCTCTAATCCAACAAATTGCATGAACAGTTAGCATATGGCGTGCTTCAAAAGAGGAGTTTACAGGAAGCACATTAAAACTAGGAGGCGTTAAAAATCGACCCGTTTTCGTTATACTATTTCGACCTAATCTACAGCTCATCGTGCATTGGTAATACTGCGGAGAACCTGTTTCGACTTTATGGAAAGCTGACTGCAAATTTCTGGTAACATAATATTTGGAATCTTACGTGGCGGGTAAGTCATTGCATAAATTTTTGTTGCGATTGTTGACAAAACGACTTCTCGATGCAATTATGCTCTGTTTTTTCAGTCAGGTGAGATAGCACCCCTTTAAGTTGTTTTTTTAGTCAAGTGAGATGGTACCCCTTTGAGTTATGTGCTCGTTTTAAAAATTCAGGCTATGGTTCTTAGCTTCAAACATTTTTTCGCCTTTTTTATAACGGTAGTTTACGCGAGGAAGGAAACTGACGTATAGCCCGAGTTGTAGAAAACATCGTATACCTTTTATTTTCATTTCTTTTACTTTAAGCAATTCTTGCAGTTTTATTTAATTTTCGATCTGTATTATCTATTGGTAAATTATAAGTTTAAAAAATTCCAAAAAATGGGCGCACTTACATGAGAAGAAGGTAACAACGCTTTCCAGATACAAAGCTAGAACACCGAGGGCATCCTAGTCACAGTAATATCATGCATTCCCTGCACCTCACCATGCACTGATAACACATCAGGGACAGCGCGTCACCCATCTTTTCTAAGTCTGAAACTTTAGAATTTCTAAGTCCCTTTAATATTTTTAAGAAAAAAGAAGATCGAAAATGTCGTAAGCAAGTATATCGAACCCGGGATCTTAAGCTCCGAAGTCCTAACCCTAACACCTCTACAACATAGAGGATTTGACTATTTCAGTGTTTAAACCTAATCATTATAGCCCGTGCTTAACCCTAACCACTATTTTCAAAGCTCAACCCGAGTATTTTTTCAATAACGCCTTGTGATAAAGGAGCTAACCCTCTTTAAAGAAGTCGAATGGCTTGCGGTAACTTCCTTTCGACATGTATATTTCGGATCCTCCTTAGTGGTGAATTAACAGTGACATATTGAACTATAATGTACTTCTTCGTTCTTTCTATACCAAGACACATCGAATGGATTGTTAGGGTACATCATTTTATAAATGTTATTTGCAGTTTCCATAGGCTAATACTTAAAGATTTTAAAGCTTCAGAGCAATAATATGCGGCGTCTTAGCAGTTTTTTTTCCTCAAACCGAGAAAATAATTAAAAGCATACTGCCAACCGAGCTACTACGCCTTATACACAGTATATTAACGTTCGTTTAAAATCTTCAATTCCATCATTCTAAGTCTGGTGAACATCTTTTAACTTGTGAACTGACTTGTAAAATACACAGTTGAATTAAAAAAGAGTTTCTCTCACCTTATGCATTCATCATAAATTCTTAAGGCTTTGAGTGAGCAATAACCTGAAATTACGAAGCAGGCGCGTGACACGTTCAGGCATAAGAGGTTAGCTGTACCAATTTTACCCATACTTGGAAAATGTCAAATTTTCATTTTAGTTGTTGCAAACAAGTGAGCCATAAAAAAACGAGAGCTCAAGTCTAAGCGCTACTTAACAAGCCCATTAGGCTTTTTCAGTGAAATATGCAAAAGGCGCTGAAAAATAATTGGAATTGTGTGCAGCTGTTTCGCTTTTAGTGTTTGGACTTTTATTCATTTTTTACAAATACACTGATAAATCGCTTTTCAATAGTAATTTTTAGTTAATCTCTCTTTAACTCAATGGGTTGGTTGGCCGTCGGCTAACTCCGTTAATAGGCTAGCTGACAAACCGCACATGAAAAGTGAGCCACTGCAGGCTTTGACAGCTTGACTTCAGTTGGAACACTCCTTTTTGGGGGGGGGGAGGGGGAAGGGAAGGGCAGTCGCTTTAAGTTCAAAATAAAATACAGCATATGCATGCATAACATTAGGGTTATTACGCTGGTGCCACTTTGAAAAAGAAAAAAAATGATCAATACATTTTGGGAGCTACCAACATCACTCTTGAGATCCAAACGATGAATCGTTATAATAATAATAATAATAATAATAATAATAATAATAATAATAATAATAATAGTAATAATAATAATATTATAAGAATAATATAATAATAATAATAATAATAATACACTTTATTTAAAGAGGGTAGCACGGAATAGTTACAAAAACTGGTAAACTTGTGGCCCTCTATCTAAATTAAAATTACAAAAGACATCAGATTCAGAATATACAAAGTCTAAGTACAAAATAAATAAAACTAAGGAGTCTAAGGAATATGAATATGAATGACTAGTATAAGAGCTAATGATATGGTTGGTGGAATATATGCAAGAACATTCCAGAGTTGGCAAGCAGAAACTGCGAGCGTCCTATCGCTTTCGGTCACCCGATTGAATTTTGGGCAAATAAAATTTATATTACTATATCCAGTTACACGACTATGTTGCTGACTGTTGAGTCTTAAGGAGTCTTCAATATATAAGGGAACTTCACCCTTGATGCGTTTGTATGCCACACAACATTTAGCTATTTTCACTTCTTCATAAAAAGAAAGCCACTGTAGACTATTAAAAAGCTTAACTATAGACGCCTGGTTATTAGCGTCGGAAATCACCCTTGCTGCTCTATGTTATATTGTCCTTTTTTCCTTGTTTAATAAAATATTTTATTATATGGCTGAGTCTGTTTTCGCCATGCGATTGGTCAATTTGCGGTCCGTAACTTGCTATACGGACCAAAATTTTTAAAGAAAATGCTCATTTCGGAGGTCTAAATCTCTTTAACTCGGAAAAAAATGTTTAAATAAAGTTATAAGACGCCTGTCAACCTTGAGGACTTGGATGTTGACTTTGGCCTTCAACATTTTAAACTGTGTTTATTTGTGAACGAAGGCGATGAAGAAACCAACTCGTAATCTTATCGAAGAGGATTCTGGTCAGTGTTTGAAAATTTTGTCCTGGTACACAGATAAGAAGACGAAAATCGACTAGCAGAGATTCGAGATGTTTTGCGTAAGAGAAAATGAGTAATTCCTTCAACAAATATGATAACAAACATACCTGCACCCGATCATCTTGACAAGCTTCTTTGCCATTTGCAGTGTTTTTTCAAAGACCAACGAAAGAAAGTTAGAAGCGAGTTCGGGCCGACACAATAATGTCCACTTTTCAAAAGACTCCAACGTCACATGAACGAGTGAATACTTACAGTACTCTTAGTTTCCACCGAATAAACTTTAAAATATGTCTGTAAACCCTGAGGACTGAGATGTTGACTTTGCCTTTCCAAATTTTAGCCTAGCTTTGTTTTAATGAGAACGAAGCTGTTGTAGGAACTGAATCGTAACCTTACCGAGGAAGAGAATTCTAGTCAGTGTTTGAAAATTTTAACGCAGATCACAATTGAAGACGAGAATGAAAGGGTAGAAAGAGGGGTTTTCCCAAAAACAATTAACGAGCGAATCCTTCGACAATGACAACAAACGTACCTTGAAAAGCTTCTTTGCCTTTTGCAGTGTTTTTTTCACAAGGACAAACGCACGAAAGATGGAAACGACTTCTAGACAGACACAGTGTCCGGTTTCCAAAATACTCCAGCGTTACATTAAAGAGCAAAACCTTCCAGTGCTCTTAGTTTTGACCGAATAAACTTTTTTAACATGGCGAATTTGTTTTTACTTTATCGGAAAGCCTTTGTTATGTGCTATTGTTTTCGTGCGCCAATAACAACTTTCTTTTTTAACACCTGTCAAATGACTGTCAAATCGTGCGTCCTGCACTTGTTTCCGGTCCCCCAAACAGGAAGAAGCCATATAATAAACATTTTATTAGGGACTTGTTAGAAATTAGCAGGGGGAAGGGGGGCGGAAACAGAGGGAGGGTCACAACTTTTTGAGACTGCAGAAAAGGGAGGGGTCATGAGAAATGGGCCGTTAAAAGGGGGAGGGTCATGCAAATATGTGTCCGTGATTATGTAGAGGTTCACCCACAGAAGAAAAAAGAAGTTCTTTATATTGTAAAAAAAAACTGGGAGAAATAAGAGAGTCAAGTGATCAGCTGTCAGAATCAGAGTCAAACTCTTAATGCTGTCATCTAAAATGCATGTATATGGCATGACAAAGAACAGATTAGAAATATATTTTGAGCTTTCATAATACTGACTCACCCTAGTGTATTGCATGAACTAGATTTTATCATTTATAAAAGAGGGGGAGGGTCATGATATTTTGGGCCAAAGTCAAGGGGAGGGTTAGCAAATTTCACTCCCATTGCGGGGATGGGTCACCTCATTTCGGAACCCAAATTTAAAATTCCCACCCCCCCCCCCCCTCCCCCCTGCTATCTTCTGACAAGTCCCTTAGCCTCGTTTTTTCGGTCCGTACTGTAAATTACAGATCCTCGTTTTTTCCATCGATTTATGGCCCAAGCGCGAAGCGCGCGAGCCATAAATCGATGGGAAAAAAACTCGGTCTGTAATTTACAGTACGGACCGAAAACTCGGCTAATAAGAGCATAGTTAGTAACTATGATAAGAGGTATATACACTTAATGTCAGATCCCTAGGGAAACAGTTAGTTTTGTTTTCCTGAGAGCCCTGATGCTTCCCGAGACGAAGTCGAGGAAACATATGGACTCGAGGGAAAACAAAACTAACTGTTTTCCCGAGGGACCTTACATTAAGTGTTCTGTTATATTTCAAGACTTTCACTTCAACAGCAACAAAAGAATAACCGGAGCGAACCAAAACAGTCGACTAGGTACTTATAACAACACAAATTTAATTCTTTAAAACCACTGAATGAATCATTTACATGCAAAGTACTTTCCTTATATCATCTGCATCTTTTTCCTCCACTAGCTGCTGTTTCTCTTCAGGGATGACTTAAAAATTCGTTGCTTTTTAGCTTGATGCTTCGTGTTTGTGTTCAAGTTGTTGTGTTTATCCCCCCGCCCCCCCCAAAAAATAGGCAGTGATTTTCCCGCCTTCTCACCCCACTTTCCAACATGCTTTGATCACGTACTGTAATCCCGAGCGGCGTACATTGCCTAATGTTGCCTGATCCGGGCTGAGACAGAAAGGTACGATATTGTTCGCTTTTCTAAGGTGACCACTAAGTCTTTGGCCTCGCGAACAGTCTCTTAGGAGTCAAATGAATCAGGTGAGAGGAAAATTTCAGGTGAACTTTGACCCGGGCCAAGACATTTTTCTTTCTGGTGTGAAAACAAGGCTAAGATGATCCGCCGAACGTGTGACTCTACATCCGGGAACTTGAATAAGACAAGTGTAAGAGAAAAGTCTGGTAATAGGCTGAGTTTTTCCGAGGTATTCGATGATGTTTCGCTTATGTTAAACGTGAGAAGATTATGCGTGGTTGTGGATAGTCTTATCAGTGCCGCGAAAGTGTGTGATTGTGTGATTTCCGCATGGTGTTGACAGGTATGTGATTACGTGATTGAACTGCGGTTTGGCCAAAATATTCTGTGCCAGCCATGAATATTGTTTCGTCAGTGTTTAGCTTAGCTTATTGTACCTTGGAAAAGGGGAGTATGGTAAAGCCGGAATCCGGAACCGGAACCGGAATCGGAAACGAAAACGGAACCGGAACCGGAACCGGAACGCGAACCCGAACCCGAACCCGAACCTACGAAATAAAAATTGGAGACGTTTCTGTCTTGAGAGTGTCACTAACAATAATTGCTCGATCAAGACTTTTAATCCCCACATGATATTTATTTATTGTTATTATATTTTTTACTGTCGCATTTTTTGCGTACGGCGCAAAATTTTTCTTCGAGAATTTCATATACGCGTGAGCGTTGCAACTTGGGATCATGATTGACATGAGTACTCCTCCTCCCTTTGCCGCCTTTCCCTCACAATGCATGAAACACGGAGCCCTTTGAAGAAAAGGTACAAGTACCGTAAATCCTCTATTAAGCCCCCCCCTGTCAAATAAGCCCCAGCTCTCTAATAAGCCCCCCCTTTTCAGAGGAGGAAAGGTAATAAGCCCCCCCTCTCTATTAAGGCCCACCCTCCCCCTCCCCCAATCCTTATTCTTTACAAGAAAATTAACGATTAACGTGGACTGATCAGTTATGGTTTATTCAGGCTGGAAGTTCATATTGTTTTTGGTCTTCGGCCGCATGACCTCCAACTACATATGCTTAACTTTCTCAACTTTGCGCTCTAGTTCTCCGTAGAGAATTGTCACCATTTTTTTATCGTTAGCAAAGCAGTATACCGCCCGGGAACCACAAGTCCGTCCTCGAGAAACTTTGCTCCTTAAATAAGCCCCCCCGCCCCCTTCTCTTTTAAGCCCCCCCTCAAAACTGCTTGAAAAAAATAAGCCCCCCGGGGGGCTTAATAGAGGATTTACGATAAGAATATAAAAGTTTCAATTCTCTTCCGTTTTACTGAGTTTGAAAAAAAGGTTACCATTTTACAAAAACATAACTGTTTTCGTTTACAGATGGCAACAAAGCGACGAATCGATTGAAATGTGAATACGTGTGAAAATGTGAAGTTATTGTGCCTTGAATTTATGTTCGAGTCTGCGGCGGAACAGCGTGGGCTGATTCTTTGAATTTTAGTGGGTATGTTCTTTTTTTTTATGAAAGTCTCTTTCCGAATGAGAGTATATCTTTGGTATCACGATCACTGTGCTGAAAATTCCAAAAAACAATGATAACAGAGGACGCCATCTTGAATTTTATTTCCACACGGGTATCGGAAACTGGTTTCAGTGCTTCGCAGTTTACCCCGGTCTCAATTTAAGTTCCGGTTCCGGATTCCGGATTCCGGCTCTTCCATACGCCCTTGGAAAAGCGACTCTCGACTAAACAATTTGCTAGCAAATTTTTGCTAACAAGATCGATCCTGGACTTAAGTGGGAAAATTGGATCTATTGTAGGTCTAGTTTCAGCGGGCTCTAATGGCATTGAACCATGGGCCGATTTTTGCTAACCCGGTTTTCAAAAATCCAGGTATATATCACGGAGATTGTGTAATGACGTTTAAAAAGAATTCTGTCGAGCTGTTTTAGAGACGTACAGAAAAGCGCTAAAAGTCAAAATTTAGAACAAAGTTGCACTTAGACCTGAGGTGGTGAGAAAACAGATTAGTTTTCAGGATCGGAAGAAAATTTTCAGGATCGCAAGAAAATTTTCCATGCATGAAAAATAAGAAGCCTTCTGACGGTACTTAAGATTGATTTGAGGTATTTAGAACATTTTCATAAAAAAGAATTTATCACGGCTATTCAAAATATACGGTTTGAAATATATTGACGTTCTATTTGAATTCAAACACGTAGAATTTTTTACTTCTCATGGAGGTCATTTGCCAAACACCAAACGCAAAAGAGCTCTGGGGTCGAGATTGGAGCACACAGTGAAAATAGTTTGCGTTCAGATTGCTATCCATTTGAGGTACATTCTTGGATCAAAGACAAAAGTTTTCTCAAATTCAGAGTGCAACAAAATTTTGGCTTATTTTCTCATTTGAAATGATATGTGAAAAAAAGCTGCTTTTCGGTGGGGACTAAAGTTTAAGACCCTCTAAACCTTTTGTATATGTTGTGGCTCAATATTATCCTTGGTTCAAATTAAATTTTACTTGGTTTTGGGGTATTTTTTTAAAATACCCCAAAACAAAAGAAAATTAAATTTAAACCAAGGATAAAATTGAACAACAACATATACATACAGCTAATCCGAGAAAGGTTGTCGCGAAAAATGTGCAGGCGACAATCCCGAAAGGTTAATATGGGATATAATCAATACACTGTTTCTGACACTAGCTGTTGAACCTATTCTGTTGCGTTCCTTTAGCACTCAAACATACGTCCTCTCCTGCTGCCATTCTTTCAAAGTTCTTTGAAAAACAGTCAACTCAAAACCACCCACAATATTTTCGGGTTGTGTCGTGTGGACGTCTGACAACCTTTCTCGAAAAAGCTGCGTGGGCTGGCTTGCAACACAGCACGGATCAAATAAACTTCATCATGGTTTTAAAAGAACATCTTTTCTGGTTGTCTTTTATTACATTATGTTAAGCATCTCACTGAATTAAACCAGTACTGGGAAAAATTTCATTTCTATGTTATTTTAAGTTTGAAATAATTTTGAATTCTCTTTTAACTGTTGCAAAGGTAACACGATTTTACCTGAGAACTGAAATTTCACTTGATGATATCATTAACTTTATTTTCTCTTTTAACTGTTGCAAAGGTAACACGATTTTTACCGAGAAAAATTTTCCTTGATAACAGTATGTTAAGTTTGAAATTATTTTCTCTTTTAACTGTTGTAAAGGTATTAACAAGATGATAGGCCGTATTTTCCTGCTTACATTAATTGTGACAATCCCGCTTACCGGTGAGTATCACATAATTATATTTAGTCCGCTTTCTGATGTAATGTTCAGCACTTTTCAAACAGTTTCCCCAAGGTATTACTGAACGAAATAAGACGATAGAAAGCTGATTCCGTTAAAACGCTTATTTCAGTCCTCAATTTTTGTAAAACTCCTTAAATAACAACTCACAAATAATATTATTTTAAACCAAAGAACTACTTTAACCCTGGAAAAAAATTTGAAACCAGATGTAAGATGTGTATGTCACGTGACTTCCTGAACTGTATAGTGTGGCCGAACAAGGACTAGTCTTATTAATGGCTTAGTCAATTCCAAGCGTGCCCTTGCCCCCCGGCATTTGTCGAGCATTTGTCATTTTATTCTGGAAAAGCTGCAAATGCTCCACGGTCGAGGGCCGGTCATTCATACAAAAACCGCGCGGTGGGGCATTTAAAGGTGAAAATACCCCACCTCGGGACAACACCAAAATTGTATTTTCCAGTATAATTTATAATCTGCAAATACCATTGAATGATGTTTATGGGAAATCTGTGATAATTTGATCAAACCTCGTGAAGCGCCCAACGCAAATCGCTCCTAGATAGAACTCACGATAAAACTGTTTCGTTTAATATTTGCTGCATTGATCGTACATTACACGAAGTTTATATTAGCTTTAAAATATCTTGCAAAGTTTTTCTAGGCCATTCTGCCACAACAATTCACATGAAAAGAAAGTGTCTTTTCCTTTAAACCCTTAAAACCATACATTGATTGTTTTTCCTCCTTGTGCGAGCCGATCACGATCGCGGCAAGCAATTTCTTAAGCGGATGCAAAAATATTGTGGATAGGAGAGTTATGGAGCAAAAACCACTCATTTCTCTGTAAAACCAAATTATTAAAAATAGTCTTTATAAAAACTTCTAATAAAAGCTTTTATTCAATAAGGCATATTTTTAAGTGAAATGTTGAAATGCTCACCACTTACTAGTTTTGACAAATTCCTTACCCTCCGGCACAAGTTTTCTAACCATTTCCCACCGCAAATGCCCGACAAATGCTAGGGTGGGAGGATGGGCACGCTTGGAATTGACTGAACCATAAAGCTTTGCCCGTTTCTTGTGGCATGCTTAGCAACACGTAATGTTCTTATGCGCCGAAAAAGAATACTTTTTTAAAAACCACAGGAAAAAAAGAAACAGATAGATAAATAAATCAATAAGGAGGCTTAATGAAGTCATGGCAAGAATGGCTTATTATCATAAGAAAATGACGGCAAATTTAACAGCATAACGCACTGAAGGCATAAAGCATACATTTAATGCAAACGAGACTCATCTGTCAAGACACATTTTACTAAGAACTAACTATTGAAGCTGGTGGGGAAAAGAGCTCAAGCTAAGGCCACGCAGCTCTAGAAACCTCCCCTGACATTGTTCTTTAACAACTTGTTCAGTATACTGTTTGGGCGCTCCGACTTAAAAAACTTGTCTTTTCCGGGAAATGAACAAGTTTTACAATAGATCAAGCTAAAAACAGTTTCTGATCAGTTGTCGGTCCGTAATCTAGGTTAGGGAACAATGCGAGCTACGTCGTCATTAACGTTTCCGTCAAGGATAATTTCCCTAAGTCTGTCTCGAACCTGTGGCTTAGTCTGCGCTTCTATCACTAAAGATAATTTTTCTGAGTCTGTCTCAAATAATTAGGGATACCTTTCCTGACTCTGTCTCGAAAGTGTACCTTAGTAAGCGATATCTTTTAAAGGCTAGACTACAACCTCTTTTCACAATGGAATCAAACACTAAATAAATTTACAGTTCCAGTGTGAAATCCTCTTTAACCGTCTATGAGGGCGTGATCCGCATAATTAAGCACAATTTTTACCAGCCTTTACTGGGCAACTGAGTATGCGTACTCCTTCTTTAATAGGGATGGGCGCAACCAACGGCCTAATTTATCCTCGAAAGTTACAGTTTATATATAAAGTGAATTAAATTATACATCAAACAGCATTTCACCTCGAAGGCACTCGAGAGCTAGGTAAGGTAAATTGTTTGACTATAGAAGCTCATTAATTGCTACAATTATTTTCTACATTTTCTGTTTTAGGTGAAGATACCAACGATTGTAGCCCCAGCGAGAATGATTGTACATGTACGCAGTGCCGCTGCCACAGCAAGGAAAAAAGTATATCCCAATGCCAAATCAACGGCATTACCCACAAAATTTGCTGTTGCCCGGAAAGTTATTGCGGTAAGTTGTCCAAAAAAAAGAAACAGACAGGTAAATAAATGAATAAAGAGGCTTATGAAATCATGGCAAGAATGGTTTAAGAAAATGACAGAAAATTTAAAGCATAACGCCTGAAGGCAAAAAGCATACATTTAATGTAAACGAGACTCAGCTGTCAAGACACATTTTACTAAGAACTAACTATTGAAGCTGGAAAAAGAGCTCAAGTTAAGGCCACGCAGCTCTAGAAACCTCTCCTATTATATATTGGCTTTAAACAAAAACTTTTTCAGTACTGTTTGGGCGCTCCGACGTCCTGATCCGGGAAATGAATAAGTTTTACAATAGATCAAGTTAAAAACAGTTTCTGATCAGTTGTCGGTCCGTAATCTAGGTTAGCGAACGATGAGAGCTACGTCGTCATTAAGAGCGGATGTCTGTAAATATCGACCAGAGGTGGGAAAAATAAAATTTTTGAAAAATCCCAAAAAAATTATGTAGACTACCCTAGGTATTCTACTAATGAAGATATAAATTTTAGTTTCATTGGATAAGTATTTTGGCGATACGGCGAATGTCAAGTTCGGGCGATTGACGGCCTCGGCCAGACCGCTTTTTCGGGCCCCTAGACCGGGTTACGAAAAGACAACGATTTCAACCGAACTCAAATATCATCCAACCCAAAAAGAGTCTAATCCTATTAAAGGGTTTTAATACACATATTGAGTGGTCATGTTCTTGAATTGATTTTAATTGGAATATTTTATGGATTTTTAAATATTTACAAAATTTTAAGACTTTTACGCGAACAAAATATTGTCAAATTTCAAAGGCCTAAAATCACTTCCGATACATGATTTCAAACAGAAAAAGATATTCCATATTAAAAAATCAATCTCTAAGCTTTCAAAATATGCTTTCAAAACTCTGGGCAACATATGAAATGAATTTTTTGGGAACGCAAAATTCACGGAGCACTTGAGTGTAATTTGACCCTTCTGACTTGAGAGTTAAGAGGTTCGGCGCGACACAAATCAATCCTCCAACAAATGTTTCAGCCAAAATACGTTTAATTTAGGCAATCTCAAGTCCCACAGTAATACATAGATGCTTCATATACATTAGGTGGAAAGTTTCATGTCCTTTTGTCAGCCGTAAAGAATTATTACTCTGGCCCTCAGGTGCAGTATTTGAACTGGCTTCGCTAATGTAAACATGTGGGTCAAGTTCTTATCACGAAACTACGCAAGTTTTCAAAATCTACACCAAATACCTATCCTTTCTAGTATACACTGAGGTCTACAATTTGTTTGTTTGTACCTTGTGTCCTTGTTTGACTTGATTTCCGCAAAGAAACTGAGACATGCAAACTACAACAAAATTCCGGCTCGCTCGACATGTCACGTGTCTCCTGAAAGGGCCGTTTTAGACCTGATTGCGTTACGTAAGCATGACACACAGCGATTACTTCTGATTTGTGCAAAAAAAATCCATCTCTAACCTATATGTTATAGGTATACCATTGAATGAGCGGACAATCTCAATTTTTTTTCTTACCATGCAGTTTTACCGATCTCAGGCTTGTGATCCCCGAGCGTGCCTAACCGCGATATGTCAATAACGTGTTCTTTCAAGTTGTTTGTTTCGTTGTTTGTTTTAGTTCTTTTCCCCCGTCCTGATAGATCCGTCAGGTTAGGAAATAACCTAATGCGTTTCGCAATAATTCTGCAACACGCTAATATGGCTTATCATGTTCGAAGAGCTTATTACACGTAGAAAATCCTGCCACCGTCTTTGAAAGTGCACTCTCGGTCTGAGCAAGTACCAATCTACTCGCTATTCCACCGTGCGACGATATATATTTACAGCGTGCGAATATGGAGAACTGGTTTTAGGCGATTGTGGTACAAGTACCAAATACACGAGCACAGAGTACCGGTGCGTATCGGGAGTGCAACACCTCCGGCAAGCTAGGTACGTTTTAAATCTCACTTTAAGCTGTTGTCCACCAATTGCACTACTGTAGTCACATGGCAAGTACGTGTTATAGTTTGCAATGAATGGGTTCAAAAGCGTGGTTTGCAAGCTGGCAATAAATGTATTACACTCTATATGCGTTTGTAACTATTCCTATTAATTATTATTATTATTATTATTATTATTATTATTATTATTATTATTATTATTATTATTATTATTATTATTATTATTATATTTCAACTCAAGCAATCAGAAAGCAGGCGCTGATTGGCTTAGCCTGCGTAGCATGAGCCCGTAATTATCTAATCACAGGCCGCGTGAGGGAAACACGTGAAAGGGAGAGAAGGTCTCCTCTCCTTTACTCTCCCCCTCCCCCCCCCTCCCCCCCCCCCAAAAAAAAAAACTGGCGCCCGCTACGCAGGCTATGATTGGCTCTACTCTGGAACGTTTTTGCGCGTGTCAAAGCACGGAAAGAACCTAGCGGGGAAGGATCAGAGGCGCGGGAGATAAAGATTCGTTCGTGTTACACTGGTTCTTCTGGTTCGAAGATGCGCAAAAGCAGGCACTTGTGCAAGTTCCAAACCATGGTAAGTTCTTCGATGCGCAAACTACATTATGTTCCTCTTTGACACTGCGTCTAAGCTACGTGCACATGGACAGTTGCAGCTTGACGATTGCACACACCCTTCTCCCTGGGGATCACTGGAGTCTTATCTCTCTAGGCAGATGCCAGTCAGATTTCATGCAGCAGAATTGACTGTCAAGTGGCGCTCAACTGATCGGTTGCTCTCTCCTATGCGCACGTACTGTGTGCTCGGTTATTTATTACTTGAACGACACTGATCAGCAACACTGATCAGAACAGCGCAAACAATAACGTTTGACCCTAGGCCCGGCCGAAGGCGGGGATTGGAGGGGGAGGGGAGAGTTGAAGTTAACGAGATGATAAAGGGATTTCTTTTTTGTTTTGAAAATTTTCATCACGGGATTTCTTTGGGGAAAGGAAAATTTGGCAAATACAAATATATATAGACATTTTTTGTAGCTTGATTTAAATAAGAATTTCAAAGGGTATTCAAAACAACAACAACAACAGCAACACTTATTGGCCGTTTCCATGAGTAGAAGGCAATCTGTTTTTTATAGTACCGCACGCAATGTTGGCCGCGCAGTTCAGACCGTCAGATGAGAAAAAGTAAAATTCAGCAGATGGTAAGATGAATAAACCAACCACAAACATTTACCTTCCATTTTTTAGCGTGACATATCATTTGATCCTTCACGGAAAAATTTCAGGGCTTTGAGAAATTAGGGCTTGGAAATTTGGGGTGTTAATTTTCGGTCCTAGGATTTTTTTGATTTCGTCGGGAATCCGACAAGTCTTTGAAGGTAAAAC
>OZ038001.1:26089989-26104989 GCA_964035705.1 Porites rus
ACTGAGTATGCGTACTCCTTCTTTAATAGGGATGGGCGCAACCAACGGCCTAATTTATCCTCGAAAGTTACAGTTTATATATAAAGTGAATTAAATTATACATCAAACAGCATTTTAACTCGAAGGCACTCAAGAGCTAGGTAAGGTAAATTGTTTGACTATAGAAGCTCATTAATTGCTACAATTATTTTCTAAATTTTCTGTTAGGTGGAAATACCAACGATTGTAGCCCCAGCGAGAATGATTGTACAAGTAGGTGGTACCGCTGCCGTAGCAAGGAAAAAACTATATTCCAATGCCAGCAAATCACTTCCCATAAAATTTGGTGTTGCCCGGAAAGTTATAAATTCAGAGCGTGGGTTATATGGTTTTAGCAGCTGGGAAGTCCGTAATTTCGCAGTTGATGTTTCGTGATTGTAAGCCTGCTCTAAATGCAGGATAGTAATAAAATAGTTTCTTCCATAAAAATGGTAAAAGCAATGTTAATACATCGCTTTTCGCTTTACCGCTAATATAGCTTAGTTATGTTGAGCATTTGGCCACCATATTACCGCCTTTTTTTCTGTTTGGTTTTAATTTAGTTTCTTTTTTTTTTTTTTTGCGATATTTTTCTTTCCTCTCAACGTACTGTGGGTGGTGGGATCACTAGCTGCATTGTATATAACAATTTTATGTAACATCTACACAGACTCTTCGAAGACCAGTTGGAAAGAAACGGGAAGAACGATAACCACTTCATCAATGTTATTGACGACAGGAGCAACAACAACACTAAGAACAACATCAATACCAACAACAACGCTCCTATCACTGTTATCCACAGTAACACCAATAGCAGAAACGTCATCAACTTCATCATTACCTTTACCCATACCATTAATGAAAACAAAACCCTTACCACAATCAGCATCATTATCATCCACAACAAAAATCTCACCATCAAAAACACGAAGATCTTGGAAGACATTGGTGAGTTATGCTGGATCAAGGTGGTCAGTTACTAGGGACTTTTCCTCCCGTACCTCTCAAAATTGAGAGTTTTAGGCCATAGACAGAAGTAGAATGCATCTAATGTGACGAAACTTGGCAGGGAAGTAGGTTGATAAATTACCTGTTAATTGGTCTTTATTTCATCCCATGTGATGAATGATGTCCAAAGTGGCATCAGAATAAAAATTCAGGGAAGAAACTGTAAAAATTTTATGTTAGTTTTCTGTATAGAATTCTATGATGTCTGGTGAAAACCCCATCTCAATCGGATAAAAAGGCGTAAAGTTACAGCTAATTAAAGAAATTCAAATTTCCCGCCAAATGACCATATATGGCCACAATTAGGGACCAGTCATAATTTAAGTTGGAGGGGGGTGGTGGAGGAGAAATTGTTTTTTATCCCAAATTATTTCCAGACCCCTACTAATAGCACCCATGTTTTTTAGGTACCCCCACCCCCCCCCCCCCCACCCTTCAATCCTGTTAAAAGATTTAAGGGCCCCCCTTTCTTACATAACACCCAAGTGGTAATAACAAATAACATTTTCTTTACTTTACCGTTCTTACTCACTGTCACTTCCGAATGCGCCAACTAACAACAGAGAAGCACTTCACACTAAACTGAGAAAGAGATTTCACCTAGAGCCTCTCAAACAGCTTATAGAGCAAGGATATATCAGTGATTGTGTTATAATTGAGATAAGACAAGCCACCGAAAGGCTAGAGCCCGACAGGACCGCTTCAAGGAAGAAAGACGATAATCAGCCAAAGCTTACTGCTTTTTATATGAGCAGTACATGCTCTAATAGCAAAAAACTTAACAGTGACACAGACAGTGAGTCCACATCAACCTCATCTACAAATAATGATTCGGATAGTGAGATTGCATAGCAAGTAATCATTTGTTAAAATGCCGATGAAATTGTTTCAGTGTTACACAATAATGGATGTTGTGTTGATGCACCTACTATTTGAGCATTAAATCTTTTTGTCAAAATGCTGATTAAATTGTTTTAGTTTTACACAATATAGGACTTTGTGTAAAACTGAATCAAAATCAGGTCCTTTAATACTCAAGCATCATGCTACTCAGTAGGGATGCTACTTAAAAGAAACTTGAAGACCTCCCCAAGGTCATCTTTTGGCATTTTAAGGCCCCCCATATTCCATCCAAAAAAAATTGAAGGCCCCCCAATTTGATGACAACGATCGTTTTGTCGAGGAGTTTGGCCAAAGAAGGTTTTGTTCCTAATAAACCGATTAAAAACAAGACTCCTTGAAGGGGTGTTTCAGTTTCACATATGTTAAGGTCTATGGGGAATTCAGCCACTGTTCAGTCAGTAATAGCTGATTGTAGGAAAATACATGATGGGGCAAACTGTTGCGTTTTACAAAACTACTGACATAAATTTCTTTGCAGAAATCGGAGTACCTTTCATCGATTAGGGCTCTAAGTGTCGAAAAGCAAGATTCCATACAGGTTAGCGTCATCTCTAAACTCCCAATAACTAAAAATTAAAACTTGAGCAGTGACTACTAATTTTGAGTTTATTTAGGCTGCATTCATCATGTATGCTGCACGGGGGCAAGATAAAAGCAGGAGAAAAGTATTGGTGGTAATGATAATGTAGAAAGTGCTGGCTACTGCACAAAGTAAAGGACATTGCAGTTTATAAAAAAAACATTATTCATTGAACTGGAAAATACAAAGAAAGTTCACTTGTTTAGTGGTTTATCAGTAATGCCACGTACGGCAAACGAAACTGACAATTTGGAGTTAAGTGTAATTTACTTCATTAAGATTTGACCAAGAAACCTATATTAATGATAAAGAATAGATGGTACGTGTTTCAGCGGCATATCTTCTCTTAACCATTTTCCTTTTTTTTTTTTTTTCACAGAAAGCGAGTAACATAACCAGCATTTTGCTACAAGATTTGAGAAAAGAACAGCCAGATGAAGTTAATATACTGGTAGCCACTCACGAACTTGAATCTTTTGCAATTAAATACGGCAAGACTCATCTCACAGCGAAAAAAAACTTAACTGTTCAGCAAAATTTGTTTGGTGAGTTGGTTTTTGTCATTTTTAGTTGAATTTATAAATTTGCATCCAGCTTCATATTGACGGTCACATTTACACAAGGTCTTTATTTACTCTCAACAGTATTTATAGTACAGTGATTAGTTTGTTATATGTCAGGGCGTAATAACCAGTTAGCTATTTACAGGAGTGGAAAAACTATAGGAGCTTAAAAGCGTGACTACCAGGAAACAAATTCAACTGCTTTGTTTGTTGCCGCCCAATTACAAGTGCCGCAAACTGGCCACTCATGGGACACACTGGTAGCTATAAAAACATATTTCACTGGGAAAGCTTTTTCTTGCAGTCATGGTTTTTGTTTTCAAATTGATTTCTAGAAATGAAGATTCAGAGGGTTTTGGAAAACAATACGAACCCATTCGCTTGCTCTAAAAGCGATGGAACAGAGAGCATTATCATTCCTTCGGAAAACTTAAAAGGACAAGGTAAAGCGTCATTGCTTAATTTTGAATATGGTGCACCTTAAATGGCTATATAACATATAATAATATATTTAACAATTATTCGTTGAGCCAGAGTGAGGTCTGAGTCAACAGCCCATGAGGCCGAAGGCCGGATGGGTTTTTGACTCAGAGGCCATGAGGGCGAGAGGAATAATTTTTTTAACAACTTTATTAGCTAGCGAAACGCGATTCAGCCGCCATTGTTTTGGTTTTCAAAGCCGGCGCTTTTCGCTACTAGTGGACTATAACATATGGCCTAGCAGTAGCTCAACCAATCAGGACGCAGCATTGATAATAGACCACTAGTTAGATTTTACTAATATAATGTTATTATTTCTTTCCAACAGGCCTGTTCAGAATTAATATACAAATTCTTAAAAATATTCTAAAATTACACAAAAATAATGATCACTGGCCATAGCTAGGTTGAGGCGGGCTTCTTGATCTACACTTTATTCTTATCTCAGACGCTGTCACCGTATGCACACTTTTTGACGGTGAAATCAAGCAGTGGATACCTGGCGAAAAAAGAATTGACTTAAACGGGTAAGGTTTACCGGGCTTTTCATCGATCGGTATCGATACAAGTCGTTTCTATATAACGACCTCAAACAGTGAAACTACGCAAAAATTCCAGTACCTTCAAGAAGTATAGTTTGCGCGTGAACAAAAAATCAGTTTGGGTGAACATTCTGCGTTCGCTAAACCAAGTACCTAAAACTATTTACAACTCGACTGAATAACCTCATATTGAAACGACTTGACATCGCGACAATTTTGTATCGGAACGACCGATAACTTTTTCATCTCTTACATATACTTGAGGGTTCGGAAACTCTTAAAAGGATAATAATTATTACGTCAAGGGTTGAGAGACACTTCAGAGGAATGAAAGAAATATTTTGCTCTAACTCCGTACGAACTGATTATCAGACTAATATTTTCACGAAGAAAAATGGAGCAGTGAAACTTAAAGGGAGAAGTCGAGTGTGACCTGAGCTTTTCAGCCGCTGCTTTAAAGTCATTACACTGAAATTTTGCAGAGAGATTTCAACAACATTGTAATCATACGTTTCTCTTCATTTATTTATTTATTCATTTAATTTCAACTTTTAATTGTAACCTAATGTAAAGCGCTTTTGAATATTTTATAGTTTTAGCGCTATACAAATTCTTTAAAATTAAATTAAATTGAATGAAATAAAATTTATTCATTTATTCATTTATTTATTTTATTTTCTAACAGTAAAAATATCACGAACTTCGAGCTAAGTAATATAATAGGCAGCACAGTAGATCCCAGGCCCCAAGACGACGTCCTTCAGAAAAACGTAACATTTGTATTCCGTTACGAAGAGGTATGTCCACTTGATTGTAGGTTAATTTATGTGATCAAAAATACTGCCTGGTATGAAAATGAACATGCTAACTCCTCTAGCTTAGGAAGGATTGATTTATGATTGCTTGTGCTGTTTTAGGATTTTCTTGATATTTTTTCTTCATTGCCCTGCAACACTTTGAAATCAAAGAAAACTCACTGACAGTCGCTTAAAAATGCGGAACTCGCCACGATATAATCTGTAAAGACGTTGTAAAATTATGCACTTACTTTCTTATCTGTTCTGATTGTACGTAGTACCAGGTATAAAAACATTTACGACGCCGACGAGTCATTCACCTTTCCTTAAATTTATTAGTGTTTTCTTACCTGAAACTTTAAATGTCTTTGTTAAGGGATTAGAGCCGCATTGTGTCTTCTGGGATTTTACTGCCAAGTAAGTGTGACAGAATTTTTCAGTAAGCAACTAGAAGGACTTACCAACATCAGGGGTTATTAGTATGAGTTGATTCATAGTTTTTGAAGAGTGGACAAGAAATATCTCGCTATGACGACTAGGGTTGACAAAATGCTGCCCTTTAAGGTCTTTAAGCAGAGTCATACTCAGGAACTGTATTATTGCAGATCAAATTTCAACGGTTCTTGGTCAAGCAAAGGATGTTCAGTGGTCAATAGAACCAAAACGGAAATCTCATGCACGTGTAACCACCTCACAAACTTTGCTGTTCTTATGCACGTTGGAGCAGACAATGAGGTTAGTTAGAGAAGCGTTTTGGCTTGTTTTACGCATGTCCCAATACAACAACAACCCTCGAGTAAGAACCGAGATTTCAAGAACCAGTTAGGCTAAAATTTGCTAGTTAGTCCCCCCCCCCCCCCCCCACCACCCCCTACACAAGAACTTGTTTAGCTTAAAATGTGAAACAGGTTCTATAAAAAATTTTCTCAATTTCCATACATTGCTTTGCTGTTTGTTGTGTTTCCATGGTTGATGTACCGCAGGATTTATCACTCCAGCGCTGGATCAGATGTAGTACCTGCGATTAATATAGCTATACTCTCTCTTACTTATCGCAGATTTCCAGAGAGGTAGATATGAAAATATAGATATCTTCCATAAATTTCAAAAATTTCAATCCATAGTTGAGCTACAAGCTGTTATTTAACGATATTATTGTATAAGAGTTTAATTAACTGTCGGAGCAGAGACAAGGCATTACAATACATGTAAAATTGCATTTAAAATTCATGTTGTCACTGCTTCATCAGTTTTTCTTCTTAAATTGATTTTTACATAAATTTTAATTTGATATGCAGACAGTTTTATATAAAGAATAAGCTGAATACCTCTAAATATTCAATGTATTTTTTCTTCAGAAAATAAAAACTTATTTAAGAACCTCAAATAGCCAAGTAAATTTGTGCTAATTACCGTTTATGTAAGAACCTGTTTGGGCTAAATTGGGAAAATATAGGTTCTTACTCGAGGGTTTTTTACTGTACTATGAATGTTAAAATAAATAAAGGGAGCATCTACAATCGTGGCGCCATGAACCCTTTTTCGCATTGTCGTTTAATATAGTTTTAGTGACTCGAGTAATAAGGAGGCCATTCCTATTTTCACCATTGAGAGTACTTCTTTGCAAAGTAATAAGGGGCCCTGACTCTTGCCAATATTTATCTTTATTGATGGGGCGTATTTACAAACAGTTTTTAAACTATCTTTCCAACAGGTTCCAGCAGATCATAAGGTGGCATTGAAAGTCATTACTTACGTTGGGTGTGCTCTGTCGCTTATCGGAGAAGCACTCACCGTTGTTGCATATTGCGTCCTCATGTGAGTTACAAATAATATACCGTTATAAACGAGCTCAGACAGTTAGATTTGGTTTTTGTGATATCCGGAATAATCAAGGTCGAGGTAAGCGTTTTTAATTCACGCACCTTGGTTTCAAATGCACCGAGCATAACAAGGCTGGGGAAGAGTGAAACCAAGATTGTCGCCTGCTGTAAGAAGTCTACCGTCCACCAAGCGCTTTAAACAGATTTTTCAGCACCAAACGTTTAACCATAGCATATTAAGACGTGCTTTGTTTCTAAACTATTTGAATTGAATCTTAATACTTCAGTAAATGCAAAATTTTGACAATAACAAAACCACAAGGGAGGGGGAGAGGGAGTCAGCCGCCCTCTTCACAAACCCTCGTAGCGCAGTTAGGCTCTGGATTAGCTTGTCAGACGTTTGTTTATGATTTTTAAATTAAGAGGCACCTTAACATGGGATTTTCCCGCTTTGAAAAAAATTACATGTGAACGGTGTTCAATTATTTTTTGCCTCGTTCAGGGATTTGAAAGAAGACCAAACTCAGATCCGCTTTAACCTTGTGGTCGCCATAGCGATAGCACAAATCACGTTTCTTGCTGGAATTGATGCCACAGAGGTTATGGTAAGCTAAAGATGTAGTTAATCAGAGGCACCCACTGGCAAAGACAGTTTTCTGTAAAATATCTGTTCGGAGAAGCACAAATTGCCTAGAATTTTCTATACCTTGGGGAAGACTAAGAATTGCTTGATTATCATTCCATTCACGTACAATTTTCGAAGTTTAATCCCTACGATTTTCTGAAGTTTAATTTTTGGCATATTACCCCACAGATTAAGCTATTTTTCGCATAAAAAGGAAACCTAAAATTTTCGAATTCGAAAATGCGATGGCAAGAAGAATCAGAAAAATTCTCTCTTCTTCTCTCATCTAAAATTTTCCGGGAAGATAATACTGAAGCCCTGGCAATTTCGAAAAGACTCAAGTTGCCCTCGGATGACCGAACAGATATAAATTTTAAAGCGCCGATTAGAATGTATTTCTAAAGGTCTAAAAGTACTCTGGATGGCCTGAAAAGTGTTTTCAATGCATTTAGGAGAAAATTGTCGTTGGGTGCCCCTGGTTAATCTGAAAGATAAAGAAATAATCAGCATTTCGTTGGCTTGGATGATAAATTGATTGCCAAAACATTTAAAATCAAAAATGATAGACCGTTGGATGTAACGAGTTGAGCCTTGAATAACTCAATTTCATTAGATGGCATATTCCCGGTACCTCGCTTTTACCCAAATGCGCTAGAGGGACAGGGTGGCAAAGGGTGGGGGAGGGGAGGGGAATACTTGTCACGCATTACAGAGTAATAAAATAAAATATTAACTACATTAACAAGTATCAGGAGCCTATCCTATTGTCATGTGATCTGAGGAAATCAGAGGTAGAGGAACGAGAAAAAAATTCAAGAAGTTGGTGTCATAACTATATATTTTGTATGTCTCTCAGTCTTCTTCTAGTTTCAAATGATATCAACCATAGCCTGCGAGCAAGCTCTCCTATTTGGGCGAGTTAAACGAGTCTCGCAAGAACGCGCGAGCGAGCGGCGAGGCCGCGAGGGGCAGAGGAAAGGAGAAATTTCAAAGGAAAATCACGCGTCACGCGTTGTAAAAATAGTGAATCACGCATAACGCTGCTAGGCCAAATCACGCCTTACGCGGTTGATTTAATTGACCACTCAAGAAAATACCATAACATACCATAATGCTCTTTGTTTGTCACCCCAAAATTTTGCATAAGCTTTATTTTCAGTTTTTCTTGGGGCCATTTTAACTCCCTAGAGAAACTGAAGACAATGCTTATGCAAAATTTTGGGGTGACAAACAAAGAGCATTATGGTATGTTACGGTATTTCTGGAGTGGTCAAATGGGTTCGATCACGCGTCACGGAAAACCTCTTTGCCACCCTGAAAGGATAATTTGGGAGGAATGGAGTCTGATTGCACTGACGTTTAGCGATAGTTCAACTCCTGTATAATATTTCGCAAACATGGCAGTCAAGTTTATTCTGTCACTTTATAAGGAAATATCCACTGTCCTTGATAGATTTTTTCGGCTGCTATGATAAGTAGAGGAAACAGGTATACACTAGGTATGGGTCTAAGGTTACATAGGATCCAGTGAAGTGTTACTGACAGACACACGACAGTGCCTAAAACTTGTGGCTCAGTGGTCGATTGCTCTTTAGTTCTCTTTAGTATCTTTGGCTTGTTTGCATTACATCAAGAGTTTTTTTTCTTTTTCCTTTTAGTTTTTTTTCTTTTTTTTTTTGTGGGGTGGGGGAGGGGGTGGTAAAAAGCGTGCCGTTATGGGCAATTTGATCACGGTGAATCCTGTTTCTTTATAGGAACTGTGTGTGTTTGTAGCAGCCATGATTCATTACTTCTATCTGGTGGGATTTGCTTGGATGTTATTTGAGGGTGTTTATCTGTATCTGATGGTTGTCAAAGTGTTCAATACGGTCATCAGATTGCGTTTATTCTATGGAGTGGCTTGGGGTAAGTATTAAAGCAAAAGCCTACTACAGATAATGGCCCGTTGGTAGATCTAGTCAAGAGGTCGTGACTTGTAAGTCCCTTCCGGGATCAAAAGCATTTCGTTAATTGACCACTCCAAAAATACCATAACATACCATAATGCTCTTTGTTAGTCACCCCAAAATTTTGCGTAAGCATTGTTTTCAGTATCTCTTGGGGCCATTTTAACTCCCAAGAGAAACTGAAGACAATGCTTATGCAAAATTTTGGGGCGACGGAAAAAGAGCATTATGGTATGTTATGGTATTTTCTGGAGTGGTCAATTGATTCCTGGTTTATCTAGTTACTTTCCTTACGTACTTAGAAGGACTTGCAATTGAGACTTGCTATTCAGAGGAATTTGTACAGTTTCTCACTTCTCAACACCACAGTTCTCATAAGAGTGCTACATTGACGTGGCTGACGTAACCCAACTGAGCCTAACTTTTCATTATTCTCTTTATCGTTTTCAATCAAACCTTAGGTCTCTCCCTTTTGATTGTGGTTTTATCGATCGTGATTGCTTCCATTCAAGATGGCGGGATAGAAAGCTATGTTCATGATCATTTGTAAGTAAACAAACCAGATCTTAATACTACCGGAACAAAACGGAGCAAGAAAAACTTGAAGGTTTCAAGAATCTGTTTCTTTTTTAATTACCATTTTTATTTATTTATTGATTTATTTATTTATTGATTTATTTATTTATTTATTTATTTATTTATTTATTTATTGCAAAGTTACTTATGAAATTTGCCCAAACTGCCTTTTTCAGAGGAATTATTATCAGCACGTTCATGTTACAGGCCCAAACAATTGGTATTCAGACAATTGAAAATGTTCGTAGGCTTTTTCTGCAACATGTCCAATTTTAACCTTCAAGTTTTATCAAGCAATCCTTTCTTAGTAACACCTTGATTTGATTTACTTTTTTCAGTTGCTGGGTTTCCTTCAAAAATAACCTTATCTGGACGTTTGTTGCGCCTGTTCTCTTAGTTTGCACGGTAAGAATAAGAAAGCAAAAATGTCTCATGAGTGAATAAGTTTGTTTAGAGAACAAGTTAAAAATGATTGCTTACAGAATATTGAGGCTCATCTGTAAATGGTTACAAATTGATACAATCATCAAATATTTGCCATGAAAATGTTAGACGTGAAACTGAAATTAATAACGATTCATGTAGAAACAAGAAAATCAGAATATTTAGCTACCTTTCATATCATAGTCTTGGTGGGTTACAGTAAGCCCATAAATGGACTGATAGCGGCTACCAGTGGCGCCCTTGTATGCTGACTTCAGAGCTTACTGTTAACATGTAAATATGTACTGTAAAGAGGACACGTTTATTGTCCTCTCATCTATGGCATTTCATTTATTCATTCATTTGTGGGTGGAGGGGAGGCTGTGACGTCATACTTAGTGTGATATGAGGGTCTCAATGGGGTTAACCGATAGGCGTAAAACGGCCAAAAATTTAGGCGATAGCCGTAAAAATTAAAAAAAATTAACCATTAGCCGTAAATAGCGTAAAAAAAAGTTGACCGTAAAAGAAAGTGTTCCCTAGATTTGCTACTTTTAAGGAAGGTACTAAACTCACTTATGGTTGCGTTTTTTATTTCCCGGCTAGTGTGACTCCGTACGCACGTTAGGCGAAGCGCCTTTTAGGTGTTAACCAAGACCTACGCTCCATTTCCAGCGCTTTCTTGGGGAACTAATTTTTTCCATAGCGAAAGTGTGGCTTCTTGCTGGGGATTAATATTTGCAATTTTCAGGAGGTCGTGCCCTCAAACACTAGTGAAACAACACGCAGAGATGACACTGTTTGTAAAACACGTTGCCGATAAACAACATTTCCCTGTTGTTCTCGGACGCTACGGTAGACATCGCCATGCCTAGTTCATGTTCGGCGTCTTCACACGCAATCTCGGTCAAGGCATTTCAGTGGCAAACTCGCTCGGACCACATGACCCGAGAGGCATCAGCCGCGCGGAATAATGCGGCCTACGGACAAGGCAACGGCAAGACAGTCGTTCCGTACAGTCCTTCGCTATCATTAAAAACACTGGACACGGGAATTTTGTTATTGGCCGTTTTCACACTAGACCTAGAAATGGATCATCCGTCTGAGACTAGCCTGTGTACAGTCGCGCCCTCCCCACAGACACCCCTTCTCCGATTTTTTTCTGAGGGGAGGGGGCGGCTGTACACAGGCTATCTGGAACGGATAATCCTGTCTTTAAAAGTCAGGCGGATTGTTTATTCAAAATTAAAACTCTTCCATTGCCAAATTAAGACGTATCACCCATCTGACGCGAATCATCAAACGGATAACCCGTCTCACACGAACAATCCTTCTCTAGTGGGAAAACGGCCATTTCTGTTGTAATGAATGTCGCACCCCGGCCTTGAGTTGGGCGTTCGCGTGTCTGCTTTTGCTTTTTCACAAAGATTATTTTTCAATTGACTATTGACATTTCTATGTGCAAAATAATATCAGAAGTGCAATACTTTATAAAAGTATGATCTATCAAATGTTAAAATTTTTCAAAAGAATAGCTTATTTCATCCCGAGATGATCCGAAGACTTTTATTTTGATTTAAAGATACAAAAAAATACAGCTTAATTAATATTTAACTTTTTGAAACAAAAGAAGTTAATTTTTAACTTTTTCGTTAACCGTAACTGAAAAAAATTAACCTATAGCCGATAGCCGGCTGGGGTGATTCCGATTCTTAAAGACGGTGACCATGAAAAAGCTGCCAACAACAGACCGTTATCTCTGCTAGCCGTAGCTTGAAAGGTCCTCGAAAGGATTGTTTTGAATCAGTTCAGCGCCCATCTCACAAAAAACAACCGCCTTACCTCACACCAAAGCGGCAATAAAAAAGCTCATTCTACAGAGACCTTAAACATCCTGCTCACGGATAAGATACTCGAAGCAATGGATAAAAAGCAGAAAACAGCACTAGTACTATTAGATCTATCCAAAGCCTTCGACAGTATAGACCATGCAAGGTTGCTCCTCAAACTCTCCATCTTAGGGGCCTTACCCTCTACTGTCAAATGGTTCAAGAGCTATTTAACTGGTCGCAGGCAATACGTGAGAATAGGCTCCGCCTACTCTGACACTCTACCTATAACTCACGGAGTTCCTCAAGGCGCAATCCTATCACCATTGTTGTTCTGCATTTATCTCAACGATTTACCCACGGCACCGACTTTTTGCAACCTAGAATCGTATGTGGATGACTCAAAGCTATTCATGTCATTTCCTCTCGTTGAGCTTGATGCTGCCATTGAAAAGCTCGAACAAGATCTTCACAGTGTAGCTCAATAGTGCTGTGAGAACCATCTACTTATCAATCCCGATAAAACTAAACTCCTTTTCCTCGGTACCAGACAGATGTTAAGCAGGTTATCAGAAGACCCTAGAGTGGTATTCTTAGGTAAAACACTGAAGCCAACAGACTCTGCCAAGGACTTGGCAGTCTTTCTTGACCCCCATCTGACCTACGATCACCATATTTCATGTGTAGTGTCATCTTGTTTCGCAAAGCTTTGCCAAATAAATAGAGTCAAAAGGAGCTTCGACAAGGAAACACTAGAGTTGTTAATAACGTCATTAGTCTTTAGTAATCTTTACTGCTCATCTGTATGGTCAAATACTACACTCCAGAATATAAACAGATTACAATCTATTCAGAATTTTGCCAGCAAGATCGTAACAAACTCTAGGAAGTTTCACCACGTAACACCTTTGCTTCGAAAGCTAAACTGGCTTCCTGTTAAAGAACAATTATTCTATAGAGACTCCGTTTTGATCTTTAAATGTCAGAACGATCTTGCGCCTCAATATTTAACGAGCAAGTTTACCAAGCGCTCAAATATACATACTCGTAACACTCGTACACGGAACTCTTTGCAGATTCCGCTATGCAGAACGGCTATAGGCCAGCGCACATTTTCCTACAGAGGGGCCTATACTTGGAATAACTTGCATAATGAACTTAGGCAAAGTGCCTCATTGGCATCTTCAAGCGCGCCCTGAAAGACACACTATTGAGGCAGACATTTCCTTCATAAGCTCTAGAATTTAGTAGATTACCATCATAAATTGTGATTTGGAGTTTTTATTGTCATTTTTGCTTTTATAAATTGTAAATAGTTTGTAAATAGTTCCTGAAAAACCTCACGAGGATGTTACTATTAAAGTTATTATTATAATTATTATTATTATTATTATTATTATTATTATTATTATTATTATTATTAAAAGAGCCAAAATTTTAGCCGGTAACCGTAATAGCCACCACCCCATTGAGACCCTCTGATATGCTTGAGATGTTTCATACGTCCGAGCTTTGATCGATTATTTATCGATTATATTTTTTATATATCGATTATTTATTTATTTATTTATTTATTTATTTATTTATTTATTGTAGTTATATTTTCAAGACCTGAGAGAAAGAAAGAAACAGGGTCCAAGGTTTCTGCCATCAAAAGATATCTTATTCTCATGCATTGTTTCCACGCAGATAAACTCAGTTTTACTTGCCAAAGTGGTTCATGAGATCCTAAGAATGCAAGCCGACAAAACAACTCATCTGGAAAGAGTTCGACAAGGAGTTAAAGCATGCGCAGTTTTGTTTCCTCTTCTGGGACTGACCTGGGTGTTTGGTGTCCTAAGTGTCACAGACGCTGGACTCGTATTTCAGTACATCTTTACCATCTTCAACTCATTGCAGGTATAGTACTAGGAAATCCAACATGTTAACTTTTTGAGTAGTTTGAGGAAACAGCCGACATTTCGCAGGGGCACTCAACGAGAATATAGTTCATAGCATTGTTGAACGTATTTTAGTATTTAAACGGTAGATGTAGGCATATTTTTATCCCCTAAAAATTTTTCATCAGTTCGGCTTTCCTAGCTGAAAGTCTAGTGATCCGAAAATTATAGGGATCAAGACTTACCTTTTCGAAAATTTCAACAAGAAAAAAGGCTCCCGAAAATCTTCGGGGACCTTTTTAGGGTAAAAATCCGTTAACAATGGGCAATTATACCATGTTTTTAGATGTTCGAAAATCCTAGGAGAGGTAGGCAAGCAAGAAATTTTACAAAAAATGTCCGAAAGTTCTAGATCTCAAATTGTCTTCCGAACAGATATTTTCCGAAAATTGACGTTGGGTGCCCTGATTTCGCGACGCCACCACTGGTTTCCCCAAGAAATGACGTAGGGCGGAGAACGTCCATACTGATGACGTGTCACAACCCAGATCTAGGAAGTGCTTCTAATTGGATGAAGCAGATTTTAACCAATTCAGAAGCACTACCCAGATCTGGGTAGTGACGCGTAATAAGTATGGAATTGCCCCGCTCGTTTCGATTCTCCAACATCATTACGCGGGGAAACCAGTCAGGTGGCGTCGCACAATGTCAGCTGTTTTCTCAGGCTGACTAACAACGAGCAAGTTCAATTTTCGGATGCTTTAATCATGCAGCTAATGTTCTTTTATCAAAGCGGTACTTAGCTCGGTGACTAAAAACGCCGTTTTTATTAACTCATTCTTTCATTTATTCATTTATTTGTTTATTTTGCCACACAAGCATTCGAAGTTTACTCCAGACTTTGACAGTAGTGTCAAGGAATGTGACGATCGAGAGCATTAACATGAACATAGAATAGTAGAGATGGTGGGCGGTACCTGATACCATGTACTGCGATTAACCAT
>OZ038001.1:26109989-26134989 GCA_964035705.1 Porites rus
GTGTCACTTAATTTTTACCGAAACAGTGTTCAAACTTAAATGACTAATTGAACTAAAACGAGTTCAGTCATCGTCATCATCCGCAGTGATCAGTCGTATTTTCTCCTTTGCGGTCTCAGCGGCTTGTCTTCTAATCCTGAAACGCTCTGTCTGTTGACTTCCAGGCGTCAGCTGCAAGGGTGCGTCCTCAGTTGCGACCGGTCCTTTAATCTCCAGTGGGCAGACCAAAGTTAGTGGTCTCTCAATGTGATTGCCCTTGTGTAGCAAAATTACTCCTCTGATGACCCCATCTCTCCCTCGAACATGACGCATTACTCTTCCTTTCTTCCACTTCGCTCGGTTTTTCTCATCGCCAACGACTAGCACGATTTCCCCAATGTCCGGTACTAGGGCGGTCTTCCTGTTAACTCGATGGCTCTCCAACAAACTGTGTATGTATTCGCGCTTCCATCTTTTCCACGCATGCTGTTTGGCTTCCTTCAGTCGCCTGTGAAGTTTGCTCACCTCGTCTCCTTCTTCTTCTAGTTCCTCTATCTCGTGTGCGTTCTGCCCCCACATCAGCACATTCGGGGTCAAAACTTGTTCCTCCCCTCCCTCACTTTCGACGTATGTCAAGGGGCGGTTGTTCATTTGCCTCTCTATGTCGACTATCACCGTCTCGAACTGCTCGAAGCTTAGTGTTGTCCTGCGTAACGTCTTGTAAAGAGTCTTCTTTAGGTCTTTGATAATCCGCTCATACATTCCACCCCACCATGGGGATCTGGAAAGGTTGAATTGCCATCTGATGTCTTCTCTCGCAAGATGGTCTTGTAGCCTCTCGCTCTTCCGTATCTTCTTTATCCAGCTTGCGGTAGCCTTGAATACCGAGGCGTTGTCTGAAATGATGAGACGAGGTCTGGTTTTCCTGGCAATGAACGAGTTCAGCTTCCTCTGAAACTCCTCCGCCGTCTGTGATTTCGTTACTTCCAGGTGTACCGCTCTTGAGGTGGCGCAAGTGAAGATCAAGACGTAACATTTGCCTCGCTCCTTCTTGGTGACTTTGTAGTCAAGTGGACCAGCGAAATCTACTCCAGTTGTTTCGAACGGCCGCCCTTCCTCCGCCCGAAACCTCGGCATTGCAGCTGTCGTTGTGGATCCATAGGGCTTTGTGCTGAATACTTTGCAAGTGTTACATCGATTGATCACCTTTTTGACCTTGGACCTCAGCCTTGGAATCCACCACTCGTTCCGTATGTTCGCCATTGTGTTTGCAACTCCCAGGTGCATTATCTGCTCATGCGTATGAGCGATAAGTTTCTCGCCAAACAGTCCCCCTTCGATGTATATAGGGTTGTAACCGGAAATCCTTCCACTACACCTCAGGATGCTGGTGTCGTCCTTGACTAGCTCCCAGCCAGGTGTTCGTAAATTTGGAGAGGTACTGCTTTGAACCTTCTTGATCCAACGTTTCTTTGCGTTTCTTATCTCCTCCGGTGTCAACGGCCCCGTCAGCTTCGTTGCCCTCTGTCGTCTCGCCAAGGAATTTTTCAGGAACCTCAGTGCCCAGGCCGTTACTCGCAGAGTCTTCCAATACTTGTGTCTCTCTAACAGTGCCTCCCACTCGTCGGGCTTGTGCTCTTTAGGGTAGAGGTTTTCTTCCTTGATAGGTTTGTGCTCATCGTTGACGTCCTTTGTGCATTCAAAATCTGGCTGATCCGGCCACTGCTTCTCGTCTAATAACCATTCAGGACCTGTAAACCACCCTCCGGTCTCCATCTTGTGAATTCCAGCTCCTCTGCTTCCCAGGTCTGCCAAATTCTTCTCTGTTGGACAGTAATTCCAGCTGATCCCTGTCTCGCCGGTAATTTCTGCCATCTTCTTGACTCGGTTTGATACGAAAACTTTCCAAGGTTTCCCCGGATTTCTGATCCAATACAGGGCGACCATACTGTCCATCCACACGGTTGTGGAAACGATGTGCCATCGTTTAAGTGCTTTGTGCAGGTTTCTGACCATGTTCGCTGCCATCTGTCCGCTCACCAACTCTAGTCTCGCTATGGATGTGTTTCGTTTTGAGACTCTCGATTTCGATGTCAGTAGACCTTTGACCACTCCTGTCTCACCTTCGACCACAGCGATGGTTACTGCGGAACATGCAATGTTGCTAGCGTCTGCAAACACGTGAAGATGTACGGCTTGTATCCGACCTACTCCTCTCGTGACACTTCTTGGAATTCTCACAGGTTTTAGTTGACTAGACCATTTGATCCAATCTCTCTTTAGCTGGTCTGAAACGTCCGCGTTCCACCCCTTTGTCTCATCGCATGCGTCTCTGTAGATCTGCTTCCCCTTCACGGTTGTAGGTGAAATCATCCCTAGCGGGTCGTAAATACTTGCAAGGTGGCTCAGTATTCCTCTCTTTGTCAACAGCTGGTTATCAGACGGATCTGGTACTTGAACCTCCAGCGTGTCATCTCTTTTGTCCCATGTTATCCCGAGGATCTTGCTAGGGTTTGTTGAATCTTCACTTTCCAGGGTCTCAACGTCTGATTCCCATTTATGGACGGGAAACTTTGCACTCTCCAGGATGCTGGTTGCTTCTCTTTTGAATTTTTTGAGTTCCTGCTCTTCTTCCCCGGTCTTCATCAAATTGTCCACGTATGTGTTCTCCTTCAAGGCCTGGACGGTTTCTTGAAATTCTTCGCCTTGCTGATCGTAATGGTAGTTTAGGGTAGCACCTAACAGAAATGGACTTGACTCTCCCCCAAATGGGACTCTGGTGAACCTCAGGTGTTGTTCTTTACCATTTATGTTAAACAGGAACCGGAATGCGTCCCGATCCTCTTCTCTGACACCAATCTGCAAGAACGCCTTTTGGATATCCGCTAGAACAAGATGGGTGGACATGCGTGCTCTGATCAAGATGTCCCACAGTAAGGGCTGAAGTGGCGGACCCGTGTACATACATTCGTTTATGCTGTTGGCCAGTAGGTGTGGTTTCGCGCTTGCGTCAAAGACCATTCTCACTTTGGTTGTACTCGCGCTCTCCCTAACGACCGGTTTGTGAGGCATGTAGAAAGTGCGGTCTCCGGTCGGCGTTTTGGGCGCAACCTCCACTATACCTTCCTCTAGTTGCTCTCTCACGATTTTCTCATACTCTTCCCTCAACTTTGGGTTTTGGCTCAACTTCTTCTCAACCCTGATTACGCGTCTCCTGCTTGGCTGTTCGTTCGTACTGGACAAGGAACTACCTGGAATCCAAGGCACGCTCACTTCGTATCGGCCGTCTACTCCCCTTTTGACACTCTCCTTGAAACTACTGAGCACGTCCGACTGGTCATCCTCTCCTCTATCCTCTACCCCCAACACGTCTAAGGTGTAGAGCTTCTCGTAGTCACTCACCTCTTTGACGTACATACACTTGTTGTCTGTGTACTCCACGCCTCCATGGATGACCCATCCAAACGTCGTGCCCTCTACTATTGGGTCCTCAGGGCGCCCCTTGAATGTTTGATCGGTCCTTATTTTGCAGTAGGTCCTGTCACCCAAGATCACGTGAATGGGATACTCTTCACTTGCCGTCACGTAAAACTGTTTGTCTCGGGCATGTTCGTATCTTGTCTTTAACTCCTTAACAGTAGGTCTCTTCACGGTTGTGAAATCCGCCATCTTACTCCCAGTGATTTCTACCCGCTCACTCGTTCTATGATCCAAAGAATCAAGTCTCACTTCAAATATGGGCAGGGACTGTTTCTGGATGCCGTTGATAGTGACGAATTGGCGTGACTCATGGCGCGTTGGCTTCAAATTAAGCTTCTCGATTGCTTCTCTTGATATGAAATTCCTCCCCGAGCCTGTATCCAAGTAAGCCCACAAGGTGATTCCTTGAATCTTCAGCGGAATGATGGCTGGTAACGATCGATCTTCTGAGCCGGGGTTATATGCTGTGAACACCGTGCCGTCACTCGCTCCGTTCTTCGAATGTCTGTCACACAGGCTTGTGTGGTGTCTTGACTTACACTTGAAACAAGGGCGACTTCGGCAGTAACTCGCCCCATGACCCTCACGTCCACAGTTGTAACACAGTCTCCTTTCGTGAAAGAAATTTCTTCTTTTTTCTATGGTGTCGAAGACTCCACAGGCTTCCCCCCAGTGGTCACCCTGACAGTATAGGCAAGAGGGGGCTTTGGGTTCACGGCCGGCGTCCCTCTTTCCCCTTGTATACCAGTGCCGTTCCCTTTTTCGCGATTCCCCTGCGTCTGTCGACGAGTCATCCACCTTGTTCCTTTTGAGCCACTTTTGCAGGTTTTCAATTAATTCCTTCATGCTCCATTCCTCCCAGTGATCGTCAACTCTAACAAGATCGGGTTTAACTTGTGGTAATTTCTTCAGCGTCGTCATCACGAATCCTCTCAACATGTCAGCCTCCCCCAGGGTTTGTAAGGCGTCGTAATTTTTGCTTAGCACTTCATAGAACTCTCTTACTTTCTCGAAACTGCTCCCTTTTACTGGTGTCAAGTTTATGATTTCGTCCATGTGGGCGTTCACAACAAGCTTAGTTTGCCCGTATTCCTTTTGTAATCTCTCCCATGCCGTTTTGTACCCCAAGGTGCCTGGTTTAAGGTTAGAAATTTTCTCTCTTACCTTGGGTACGACCATCTCTAACAAGTAGCCAAATTTCTCTTCGTCTGGAACTGGTCGACTGTGGACTTGCGTGACAAACATATTTTCAAATCGGACCCAATCCGATGATGTGCCCTTGAAAGGTGTAATTCTTAACTTAGGAAGCTTTGCGTGAGTAGCCTTCGCGGCAGTTTCCATCTCCAACTTTTGCTCTGCCACACGCAACTCGGCTCTGAACTTTTCCTCCCAGAATTCCTTTTCTTGTTGTTGTCTTTCTCGCGTGACGCGCTCCTCACGCTCCCGTTTGGCCTCCCAATTCTGCTTCTCGATTTCCTCGTCCCTTTGTCTTTGTTTAGTCGACAATAATTCGGAAATTTTGTCCCTTTCCTGCACAAAGGGAACAAACTCGTTCTTCTTGTCCTTCTTCCACTGTCGAACGTCTCGCGCCGAAGCTCCAAAGTCCAGCTTCAAGCCTTCCAGTTGTGAAATAAGATCCGTAATTTTACTGATTATTTGAGTACCTTGTTTTACGGCGATCTCCATCTCTAAGTAATCGTTATTTTCAATAAGCTCGTCGGCTGGCTCCATGTAGTATTTCAACTTTGTGACCTCCTTATCGATGTCTCTTTCTAGGCGCTCCAGCGCTTCTGAAAGCTGCTCCTTTTCTGCCATGAAATTGCTTTACTGCACCGACCACGCGGTTAGTCTAAATCTCTCAAATCCTGTATCGTTGTCTCCGCCGTTTCCTTGATCCTGGTCTCGGCACCACAAATGTACCGAACTTGTGGGGTACACTCTAAACTCACGAACTCACAAATTGTACTCGACAAATCCTTGTTTTTATTCTTCTCGTGGTTTTCCAACGCGTCTCTAATATTTGTTCCATCTCACAAAAAACACAAAAAACCTATTGTCTCATCCGGAACGTCTCCGGTTGCAAACCTCGTGATCCTAGCCTAAACACGCTTACGCAACTTCCGTTCAGTTCGTGCTATACTGCGCATGACGGAGGCTTTGTAACGACTGCTGCTTATAGCAACCGGTTGATGATCAGCAAAGGACTAACTCTGGAAATCTACCAAGAAGACAAATCAGAAAAGGTTGGAATCAGATTCATTAAAGTCTCCATCAAGGAAGATGATGTTTAAAACCGAGAGCCGTAAGCCGCCATGCAATTCGTTCTTTAAATAAAGTTAATCCCGTTGAAAACAAAATTTAAAAAAACAATAATAAGGGTTTCTTATTATAATAAAAACAAAGGTTTAAGTGAATTGCTGAGAGCACATAAAGCAAAAGCTCATATATACATTTGAATAATTTGGGTAAAATAAAGCCAGGAGCACCCAACGACAAAACGACAGTTTCCTCTGAAATGCGTGCGCATTGAAAACACTTTTTAGGCCATCCGTACTTTTGGATCTCTGGTAATGAATTCTAAACGGCGCTATAAAATTTGTATCTATTCGGTCATCCTAGGGCAACTTGAGTGTTTCCGAAATTAAAAGGGCTTCAATATTATTCTCCCGAAGATTTTAGATGCAATTATACGTATTACGAAAGTGAGCTTAATTTTTCTGACTCCTTCCATCACATTTTTGAATCCAAAAACTTTTAGGTTTCCTTTTTTCTACGAAAAATAGCCTAACCTGGGGAGTGAAATGTGAAAAGCTAAACCTCAGAAAATCGATAGGGACTTTATTAGACAAACTTCGAAAATTGTACATGAATAGAATGATCACTCTAGAAATTTTTAGCCCTCCTCAAGAATAGAAAATTCGAGGCTAAATATTTGCCTCTCCGATCCGAACAGATATTTTACAGAAAACAGTCGTTGGGTGCCCCTGTAAAACCTGATGTAAAACTTTGGTAATAAATATGAGATCAACATTATACAGTCAACTCCCTTTATAGCGGACACTGTAGGGACGTTGAAGGCACAAATGTAATAACTGTTCACAAATGTAATAAAGGTCACAAGTGTAATAACATTTGGTCACAATTGTAATAAGCATCTAAACTAAGCTAAAACAAAAATCACAGCGAAATCTAAAATCCCACAGAGGACATTCTCTCCTACGCTTTTACACCACACTGTGCACGAGTCTAAATTTTTAAAAATTTAAAAAATTTCAAAAGATATCACATCAAATCAAAGGTGAGCTGATGAATAGCTAAAATGTCACAGGAGATTGTATAGGTAAACTCTTTCCTTAGGGGATATCACGAGTATGTGACTGAGTGGGAACCAAGATTGGGAGACTTTTATACACTCATGCCGAACCTAACAATGTAAAGGATCCAAATGCGGTGTCAGGGGCAGGGGCAAAAAAAAAAAACGTTCTGACGACTCAACAATCGAAAGGTCATAGTCAACGGGAAAAGAGTAAAGAGAGTTGGTGTAGAATTGGCCTTGAGGACCCTTGTGAGTATGAGTTTGAAAGTGACAGTTTTTCTTGTTGGCTGCAACGGAAACGGGAAAAAGAGAAATTCGACGTGTGCTCTGGTAGACCCACCGCAGAGAAGTGGAATGGTCTGTAATTAATACCGGCAGATTACAATGTAATGCTGCGTTTGATGAGTTGTGAAAGAAACTGGACAGGCTTCGCTTGTCTTAAAAGTATAACAATGAATCAATTTGGACCAGTTGTTTCTAAAGAAGAGCGAAAATCGCGAACAAAAGACCAGTCAATGCATCACCCTGACGAGTTTGCCCTGGTCGCAGGTTATGGGTGTTTTTCGGAAGTGCGATTCAGCAGGGATTTCTAACGTCAAAACATTATACTTTTTGGGGGAATTTACCTTTTAATTCAGCAATGGTATCTGAAGGGGAGATGCAGTAGTGCTGTTCAACGCCTTCGGGCAGTTGTTAAATCCCCTAAATGGTATCATGCATGGGTGAGGTCAGTTCCTCTAGAATTTGGATGGTTTGCAATATCTGGCATTTTTTGGAAGAATATTGCAAACACACGTAAGTAGAAAAGCATGCCAACCAAAGAATAACATATGTTCCTCGTTTAACACCAAATAAGGAAGCTTGTTTTTTGGATTTGCCAAAGACTGATTAGCTATATTGTTTCGCTTTAGGCTGATAAAACTGTGTTCTTCTCAGAGAAAATTCGTGCTTGGTGTATTAATTAATAGGACTGATGTTCGGTTTCCATACTTTTTTGTATGCACAACTACAGTTTCCCTGCCACTGTATAGCAGGAAAGCAATTCGAAGTCCTAATTTGATAACCGCAAGCCGTTCTTTTACAAGGTTGTAAGTTAATCTTCAAATTTAATGGGGTTAAACCATTGTTTTGAAGTTATAGGTTGTCTTAAGTCCTTATTTTACTATATTGCAACAATAAAATTTCCGCCAGGACTGTGCGACGAACAGGTGACACTACAGTCGCATGTTGAAACTGCTCAATGCCGTCATAAACCAATTAGCAAGTTTACATGTAATTCGTATGAGGGTAACCTATCGTGCTTAATCAATGCTGGTCTCCTTCGCAGCCGTCCGTCTGATGCCATCAAGAAGAGCTATTTGGGGCATTTTCCGGCCTCTATCTCGCTTAAAATTAAAGGTTCCAAACTATCCGAAACTTTGCATACCTGTCGAGCTGGTCGTGCTGTTCCCAAAGCTTAATAATAGCTTGCGAAGCTCGGACAAAAGACTTTCACAGTCCACTCGAGTTTTGCCTTTCACTTTCCCCCTCCCTACTTCTTTTGGTTCTCTTCAACTTCCCGCCGATCTTTACATTTTTCTTAGGCCCTTTTGACTTAAATGCCCTTTTTTTAGATGTGATTTGAAAGTCATCTTTGCCCTGCACAATTCAGTCTTCAAAGTTATATTATATTACCTTTAATTCGTGTCTCTGAGTGAGTTACTCTTTTTAAATTGTTACGTTGGTAATTATTACATCTGTGACCAAATGTTATTACACTTGTGACCTTTATTACATTTGTGACCAAATGTTATTACACTTGTGACCTTTATTACATTTGTGACCAGTTATTACATTTGTGCCTTCAACAGACCTTGAGTTAGTGTCCTCATTAGCGAGAGTCCGTAATAGCGGGAGTTTATTCCAGCCAAATGTCTGTAATTTGTTTTCGCCGGGGAATTAGTTGCCGTCCGTTTTGTCGAGGTGTCCGTTATAGCGGGGTGTTCGCAACGCCAGATTTGACTGTAACTGTATATCGCTCATTTTTTTATGTCTTGGCCCATTAAACTTTTCAATTTCTAATTCTTTGTATGACAAAAAATTCAAAAAATAGTGAATTCAAAGAACTTATTTTTATTTCATCCAGTTTATGTGGACAAATCTGCGTAGCAAGCGTTTCCGCGTGAATTTGTTGCAAACGTTTGCTTTCATCCGTTCCGACGTTCGCAAAGAACTCACTATAAGAAAGTGTAAAACAACTGCTTGAGCAATAATAATTTTTATCGCCAAAAATAATTTATTCCAGTTTTTTATTGCATTACTTGGCACTCAATGCTCCCTTGAAATGCACTACAAACCCCCTTTTATAAATACTGAGACAAAGTGACAACATTTTCGAATTCGATTATATAAAACATATACACTCTTACATCCTAGCAATAAATAACGAAAACAAATGAAAATTAAGGTACCTCTAAATAAATATTTAACTTAAAAAAAAACATAGACAATTCATTTCCTTCTAAAAGACAATTTTCAGTTTTAAACTTCAAATTAAGATTATTTTTTCCCCAACTGGTTTTAGAGTTTCAGTTCAGGGAACCAGTATGACAAATAAGTTATACGTACTTAAAGGTTATCTCAAGCGACAATTTCTTTTCTTTTTGTAAAGGAATTGTAACTTAAGGAAATACTAGTAGTTTGCTTATACACACTTCATTTTTATACGATTGGTTCACACTATATACACTACGGTATTAGAGACCTTAAGATTCGGAGACGAGATCTGACGCAAAGTTTTTTTTTCGCGTATTCCGCTCAAAAAATAGACACCCCGAAAAGCTTCATTGAACAGTTGAACCTCGATTAAGCAGCAACCCTCTATTAAGCGCGGCCAGTAGTCAGTCCCGAACAAGACAGAATGATCTAGAATGATCGAGAATGAGCTCAACCTCTCTTGGCCCCGAAATAATTGTAGAAAAGAATGGGAACTTAGACCTCTATGAAGCGGCTTTCGCCGTCGCAACGAGAGTTCTCTCATTAAAGATAATGTGAACTACAGAAATACAAATTTAAATGAAGATATGATCGTTGCAGTGGTAATTGTCATTTAAGCGATTGCAAATTAACCCGAAAACAAAATTTCGGGACTTCAACGGGATTCGAATCGGTGGCATCTGCGTTACGCTGCAGTGCTCTATCAACTGAGCTATGAAGACGCGTACATTGGGAGCAGGTCAATTTGTTGAGTTCATCTTAAGCCGTGAAAGAAATGAAACAGAATGAAGATGATGTGAACTGCGGAAATATAAATTTTTATTAAGATATGATCGTCACAGTGGTAATTGCAATTTAAGCAACTGCAAATTAACCGAAGAAAAATTCGGGATTTCAACGGGATTCGAACCCATGGCATCTGCGAAGCGCTGCAGTGCTCTTCCAACTGAGCTATGAAGACCCATTTACTGAGTGCCCACCAACTATGCTATGTATTTCCGCAGTTCACATCGTCTTCATCAACAAATTGGCGACGTAGTGAAGCGTTTATTATGGAACTTAAGCAACGACGATGACGACGGGTACGAAAACGTCACTTAAAAAGCGAAGTCACGCTCTTCAAACTTTATCACGCTTATTCCATGTCTTGCACGTGTAGGGTTGTTGTTTTGCCAATCGAACCTATTGTTTTGTTTTTGTTTGTTTGTTTGTTTGTTTGTTTTTTGCCGTTCAAGTTGACGTCGCCGTCGTCGATGCTTAAGCTCCCTGGTGACAAAAACCGTTTACGTTACAGACAACGACTATCACGTTTTCCCGCCAAAATGACACTGGTTAACGCGCGAGTAATACTTTATAGTCCTCGTAGTAGTCATCGTCTAAGAATCTAAGGATCTCTAATATCATCGCGTGGATAAAGAGTTCAAACAACACTGCTAAGCGACCTCCGTGTTCAGCAGATCAAAAGCTTCTCCTAGTATGGTAACAAAACGATACACGTCCGTGAAGCTGTTGTACAGCGGTGCAGGAGCGAGTCTCATCACATCGGGTTCACGTGTGTCCACCTAAACACAAAACAAAGAGTGTAAGAATAAATAATACATAACAAGAAATGTTGTTTACAACTGCGACAGGACTAGTTCAGTTGGTAGAGCGCTTGACTGCAAAGCGAGAAGTTACGGGTACGATTCCCGGGACCAGATCAACACTCAGGGTCTTAAAATAACTGAGAAGAAATCGGCTAGACCTTCGTGTGGCTCGGATGACCAATGGCGGTCCCGTCTCCAATTGGTACTTTCTTGCTAAAAAAACATTGATACTCAATTAAAGCGTGCTTTTTTTTGTGCTGTTGTTGTTGCTGTTTTTTCCCTCCCAACTCAAGGGCGTTTACCGAAATGACGAGAACGTATCACGTGCTTAGCCTACGAAAGTGTCGGGATTGTTATGCCCGAGACATTTTCTTGACTCGCCCCCAATCCTTTTGCGGCTCCGCCGCAACAAGCTGCAGCACACGCCCACTAATCCCGCCAACCACAGGCTATCACGTGCTATGTTTCAAAACTCTGTAATCCAACGATCCAACCACGTGATGGTAACGAGAACTTCTAAAAAACAATAGGCTTAATAAAGCAAAACAACAACTTCGCACGTGCATCACACTTTTTTTGCACATTTCTTTGCGGTTTTTGCACGACTTCGACGTGAAAATGCCTGATTTCGCGTCTTGTAGGGTACGTTAACATCAAGCAACGACGAAATTTTATTTGTTTCTGAACTTAATTATTGTCCCTTGGAATTCGACTTCAGGAGGGTTCGCCAACATTTAACAAAGTAAGTGGGTAGGAATAATTGCGATGAAGACTGAAAGAACGCCGACAAATTCACTTTTTAAGCAACGTTCTCGTTGCCGTCTCGTCGTTGGATCGTTTCATAAGTCGCTACTAACACCCTAGGGCGAACAACTTTGACGTCACCAATTTTAAATCAAATGTATAAGCTAAAAATTTATTTTCGGCAAAAGTGTCGCTGTAATGATGAGTGTAATGAGTAGTCAATTCTCTTCGTAATTTGTTGCCTCAATATATCAGGGTTTTTTCTTCCTCCTTTTTGTCTTCCGTGGCATATTAGCTTCTACAGCGACTCTGTAAATCCGTATTTTATAGAGGTGATGTATGTTTGTGTGCAGTGCTGCTTGTCTTTCCTTATAGGCGAATATTTGTTTATATTTTTTGTTTCATTAGCATATGCTTCTTATTCTCCGATCAGGCTATAAAAATCAACTCTCTGAATATCGAAAGAGCATAACAGTTTCAGTTATCCGTGAAAATTTGAGCCCGATATACTGAATAGTTTCTGACAAAATAATCTCAGAAAAAGTCGAAACTTTACAAAGAATGTCTGGGCTCATTAACGTTTTTGCCACCCAGCAATTTCACAGATTTCAATGGCTGCTATTTCCTTTGTTATTGCTTGCAAACGACTGAAAATTGCACAAGTTGTTAAAATTAACCAACTCTTTCACCGTTCGGACGAATTCAATTTGTGCCTACGGTGACAACTTCAATGGACTAACTCGTAGGCTAATGAGCAAAAATTCAAGTAAACATTGACGTCAGCAAAGATTCGCCTATGTCAACTCACCACCACTCCCCGTTTCTGAAGTTGTTCTTGTACAGATTTGATTGGTACAGAGAATTTGACGGACAGCTGACAGCCGCGTTCGGATGGGTTGATTGGGGTGACTATTGACAAATGAACCTTGGGCTTGCTTGTCCCGCCTCCATTCTCCAGTTTTTGCTGTTTTGGTGGCGTTTCTTCACCGTCTTCTGAGTAACCGTAGTAGTGTAGGAGAAGAAGTTCGAGATAAGCTGAAAAACATTAAAGAAATTTTCAACTGAGTATCGTAGAACCACAGAACTCGCTACGGGGCTTTAGCATCGACGACGGCAACAGCAGCAAAAACGTCACTAAGGAGTTTTAGCAAGCCTACGACGGCGAGGGTCCCCAAGAAATCAACTCTAGGTAAATTTACCTTCAGCGGATTAGAATAACGGTAAACGCGACAAAGTTAGGAAAAACGTTAATTCATTTTAAAAGTGACGTTGTCGCTGCCGTCGCCGTCGTCGATGCTAAAACTCCCTAGTTACTCCTTTTGGTGCGACAGGAACAGGCAGCGAAAACGCCACACAACAATGAATTCGTGCTGCTTCAATTTTCTCCGCTCTTAATCCATCTCGATCAATTTGTCAAATGTTGGCGAATTTTTCTGGGGTTGAAGTCTAAAGCACTATATCGAAGTTCAGAACAAAAAAATCGTTTTCTCTGGTACAAGTTTTTCATAAAAAGGCCGACCAACTCAATGGCAAAGAAATGCAAAAAAAAAAAAAAACGCGTGATGCAAGTGCAGAGTTTTTGTTTTGCTAATCTAAGGGGCTGTTTGCATGAAGGGAGGAGGATCCGGCCTAGAACCAGGAAGATCCTAAAAGGCAAAACAACTTTTCCTGGAAGGGTTTACATGCTGAAATTTCGGTGCTTGTGGTGCGTAAGTAGAGAAGGATCTAGAAGGAACTGAAAATGGCGGGCAACAAAAACAAAAATGCAATTTGGGCCCTTCTGTTCTCTTTACTGGCGTAAACAACTACCTTTCAGCATAATTATTACAATATTCAGCTCGTGGTAACAAAATAGTCGACCTTTTAGAAGGCCGTGATTAGCCACTAAACAACCCGCCGCCATTTTTGTGTAGTTTGTCCCTAGTGCTAAGGTATTTCTTAACGAAGGCAGTTTACATGGTATGAGGATCTTCGTAGTAATAGGATCTTCCTCCCTCTCAAAGCTAGGACGATCTTAGCATTAGGAAGATCTTAGCGCTAGGGACAAGTACAACCCTTTGCACATGTAAACCGAATACAGAAAACATATGGCGCTAGGATGATCCGCCTTCTGGCTGAAGGATCTTCCTGGTGCTAGGATATATCTCACTTAAATAGTCCCTAAACAATCGTTTTTTCACCGTTCTCGTTGCCGTCGCCTTTCTCGTTGCTGAAGCTCCCTAATACTTATGCCAAACAAAACGGAAGAAGACATAATTCAACAGGACCAATAAGAGCTAAGGTGAACAACCTCGCGGGCCAATCCGAACTACACATATGAGGTGAATGATACAGAAAACCAATCACAAAATCAAATAAATGTAGCCGGTTTTAAATACACAAACACACACCGAAAAATGTCGGCCAGAAGCTATGTGCCGGCGTGTCTAGCTTATAAGTTAGCACCATCAAGTCAGGTATTAAGCTTTATAAATTCAGCAAAACTCTGACACTGTTGATGCAAATGCTCACGCTTGCCTGGAGCTAAGTGCAGCCAACAATCACCTCCTTTTCGAGTTACCTGTCAAAATGTCCGATTTTGTCCTCAGCTGTTTGATAGAGGTTTTGGCAAAAACCTGCAAAGACAAGAGACTTAGACTGGTGAAAGCAAGGCAAGCATAAAGAGGGAATTATGGTCGAGCACATTTCAAGCGGAACCACCTTGACCATACAAAAATTTAGACGGCTCGCCTTTCAACAATTGAAAAGAAAAAAAGTCGATGATAAATTTTTAGCCGGTACGGCCATACATTTTACCGGCTTGGTGTGACCACCAAAACCGTCTGAACTTTTGAATAACAAATTTGACCGGCACAGTGTGATCACCAAAAGCGTGGCGGCAAGTTAAGAACAGTGGAGTCAGTTTAATAAAACTTTCACAAGCTGTAATTTATTAGTGTAACTGGTGTTTTCAGACTCTAATACAATGGGCACACTTGTAAATAACACTTGTAAAATTTTTATTTAATTGATTCCTGACGACATTGGCCTGATAGCAAGATCCTCTAGCTCCAGGCTGTAGGACAGTTTGCAGGCTGGGTAGTATCAACCCATTACTAGTACTCACATTTAAACTACCAAGAAGAGACACTGCTTGCCACAAAGGAGGATTTGACAACTGAAAACCTGCTGCTCCAGGAAGTGACTTGAATTCTATCAACAAACGTTATCACATGTTTTGGTCAACTAACGCACATACAACATTCAATAACCTGTAAACAGCCGTGAAAAAGAACGGCTGATCGCAGGTTAAACATTTGAGGATGCTATAAGTGCTTCCGATCATTATTTCACGAAATGATGACCCATTTCACACCCAAACGTTCTGTTTTCTGCACTCTGATAGAAACAAAATAATAACAAAAAGAAACAGCCGAAAACAATATTTACCGTGTCCCATTTCAAATCTACTTTTCCTGTCATGTCCCCACCAACCAGCAAATCTGCCAAAAGAAGCGATGCAAAAAGTAAGAATGAAGAACTGACTCTAAAAGGATGCTCCAGTTTTTTTAGCCTGTGAAATAGCAGGCGCTGAAGGAGAAGAGTTCCGCCTTAACTCTCCAATTGTAATACCTGCAACACGGCCTACAGTACAGCTCTTTGTGTTGGGATGATCTAGAAAACAATTTGTTTTGAAAAAAGTCCCCGCCCAGTTATCTCAGTCGAGACAGTATTCAGGAGCCACCTGAGCACAATTTGAACCAAAACAGCCCTATCGAATATCTATTCCAGTCCAGTAATGGATTTATTCTAGCCCAAGGGCTCAAATCAGTTCTAGAAATAATGGACTCCGACTGTATTGGCCTCAATGGTGTGCTGTATTTTACTCACCAAAACAGCCCCAAAATTCGGTGCTGAAACATTAAATCTTGAATTAATAATAGGGAAAATAATGGAACGAATAGTGGAAAGTGGAGTAAAAGACAACAGCTCAACTCAAATATTGAACTTCAATAATCAATTACTAATAGAATCATTCGTCACCTTAGAAACAAGAAGGGATCTGGAGCCGAAATGTTTCTGGGATAGTTACTGGGGAGGCGCCGGTCAGCTTCTTGAGAGGTTAAGCATCACGTTTACGTCAAAAGGCAAACGCGAATTTGTACCCCACGACCCAGTTTTATCTTTACTTGTCGTTTACTGTTCATTATTTCTACACATAAATTAGTAGTTCACGCAATTTTTAATCGATAAGAATTGTTTTGAACTATTATTATCTGCTCATTTTCTATTTTGAGAAATTCTCATCTTGAATCTGACGTCTGTCGTTTGCCGTGTACGTGAAGCTTAAATCTCTATTGGCCAATGTTTTTATCCCAGTCCATGTTAACAGTCCCAGAAGTCTTTGCGAAAGTTAACTCGACCCAGTTTTCGTCTGGTTTCTAACGAGGCGAATTCTGGCTGTTTTTGAATCCCCTGTTCACTGTGACAAACAAATCAAACTTCAGAAAACGAAGAACATCAACACCATAATAAAGTTAATCTGACTGATCTAACGGCTACCACTTACTTTGGAAGATCAAAGTCAAAGGCATGCTTTTCATGTATAAATGCCCCGGCAATTCCACCTGGCCCTGAGTTGAGATACTAAAAGCAATAAAGGGAACTAAGAATACTTAAATCGCCTTGCCTCATTGGAATCTTATGTTGAACAGGGTTTTTTTAATTCATCCAGTTTCTTGAAAATACATACACGCATGACACAATAGGGAGCTTTAGATTCTAAGACGAGAACGACTACGAGAAAGGGATTTTCTCAATGAAGCTCTCTAATACAGGGTCTGGAACGGGGCTCCTGGTCCAGCACATCCTCGGAGACCCAGGAGGAGATAGTGTGGGTGAGGGAAGTCTAAAGGGCGGGAAAAAAATATAATGGCGCGAAGCGAAGAAAAGTGCGGAGCGACACCGTATTTTACTTTTCTTTGGGCCATTTTTTCCCGCCCGTTTAGACTTTCCCTCGCCCCCACTATCTGCCCCCGGGTCTACGAGGATGGGTCCAGCATTCCGCTCCTTTTTCACGAAAATCCAGCATCCCGCTTTTTCTAAAAAGCTTTCCCGAATTCCTCTTTTTTTCCAAAAACAATAAAATAAAATGAGAAATTAATTAACAAAGCACACTCTCTAATAGTTTGGTTCGAAATGATTTGATTATACCGCTCGAACGTATGATTTCCCACATCTCAACACACAGGCAAAAAAATCCCGCATCCCTTGCTTAAATTTTGGCGAATTCCACTTCTCGCGTAGCTGTAAAATCCACCCGTTTCCTGTTAAGATAGTATCTTGCGTTTTCCCGACTCCCGCACCGCATTTGGTCAAATACCGGATCCCGAAAATACCCTTTCACACCATGACAATAGTCTTCAAAAGAAAAGAAAAATATAAGCTATAATAGTTTCCAGCAACTAATCAAGTGGTAGCCTGCGAGCGTCGAAGACTCGAAGTATTCGCGGTCGTCGCTTCTCCACACCTGAAAAGGAGAGAAGCGACGTCGGAAATACGTCTGGGTTAGCAGGCTTAAGAAGTGGACGACCAGCACAGCCAACAAGAAACTTTACCTTGTATGAACACCAGCAAGCAAAGTCTACATTCCAATCATGAAGCTTGAGTTCAACATTGCCTACAGCATGAGCTAAATTCCAGCCTACCCTACAACCCTGTCATTCATTTTGATTAGAAAGAAAAAATAAAGATTATTAACAAAGACATGGTGAAAAGTTTCTCTTAAACTTTAGGGCGTTTTCCATTTGTGAGAACTGACCGGCCAGGACATTCCCGTCTTAATGAGAATTTTACTGTTAATCAAACCTATCCAGCCAGATCAGTCAAACCCTTAACACGAAGGAAATCGTTTTTCATCAAAAAGGCTATTTCATTTTCAAAATAGCTCAAGATGACCAGTGCGACCATGGTCTGGCCGGCCAGTTCTGATATTTGGAAAGCACAAGTCAAGATGGCTGAATTCTGCCCAACGTTTGTTGTTATTGTTGTTGGCAATGCATCATATCAACAGAGACAATGGCAATCCTCAATAAGTTTATCTTGCCCACTCAGAGGTTTTGCGTCATCTTTCGTGCTCACAGAGCCAGCCAAATAGTAAAACTTGGCATTTTTGGTATAATGGAGAGTTTCCTTATCAATGCCCCTCAGGAAATAACAAAAAAAATGGTTGCCTGAAGCTGCAAGCTCACGTGCATAGTTACCTTTTTCTGGGCAGCAGCAGTTATCCTTTTTATATCAAAAAATTGCCCAGTATAATATTGTACACCTGAAATAATATAAAAATTAATAATAATACTAATAACAAGGAGGAGAAGCAATAACAATAATTAGTAAAATCCAACTAGTGGTCTATTACCAATGTTGCACTCTGATTGGTTGAGCTACTACTAGGCGATATGTTATTTAGCCCACTAGTAGCGAAAAGCGCCGGCAATTTGGTGGGCAAAAAGTCATTAAAGTCTAGCTTTAACTAGATAAAGTTGTTTTGTCTCGATATTTTGGACCAACTAGCTGGATTTTACTAAAACAATTATTCCTCTCGCCCTCATGGCCTCTGAGTCAATAGGCCATTCGGACTTCGGCCTCATGGGCTATTGACTCAGGGCCCATTCCGGCTTGAGGAATAATTGTTAATAATAATACCAATAGTAAAATGATGACAATGATGATGATTACGATATCATAATGATGAAGTCACGTTAATGACTCGAACTAACGAGCTGAATCTTCTAAGTGTGACAGTTTCTAATGAAATGACTTTAACTTCAAATAATTTGAAAAACGTTATTGCATTTCTACTGGACAGTGGGAGGAAGGGGAGACAGTAGTGAGTACCCTGAGCTTTGCACATACATTCACCTCCAAATCAATGCAGCTGTTTATTTTGAGTCCTGTTTTACTCTGTTTGTATCCTTGAAAAATTAAACGAGCTTTCATCAGCCTTTTTAATTACTTCAGTTTACTCACCACTAAACATTACCAGTGCTATTGAATTTCCTTGCTCTTCGATAACTGAAAGAATATTCTCTGTTTTAAGTATCTCCTCTCCCTGGGTAAGGAGGCATCAAAATCAAAGCTTGTGTTACCAACATTTACTTGCATAACATACAAGTTCAAGTATTAAACCATTCAAAGACAAGTCAGTGTAAACTAGCAGGGTTGTCAAAAAGTAGCAGGAGAATAAGAGAAGGTAGCTGGCATGCTACAGTAGGGAAAGACATATCACTATTGATACGTGTTTCCCAGGTGGGGGAACAGATATCACTAGGCATACGTGTTTCCCAGGTAGTGGAAAACATATCATTAGGGATATGTGTTTCCCATGTAAGGGAACACATATCACTAGGGATATGTGTTTCCCATGTGGGGGACACATATCACTAGGGATATGTGTTTCCCAGGTGGGGAACACATATCACAAGGGATATGTGTTTCCCAGGTAGGGAACAGATATCAATAGGGATATGTGTTTCCCAGATGGGGAACACATATCACTAGGGATATGTGTTTCCCTGGTAAGGGAACACATATCACTAGGGATATGTGTTTCCCATGTGGGGAACACATATCACTAGGGATATGTGTTTCCCAGGTAGGGAACACATATCACTAGGGATATGTGTTTCCCAGGTGGGGAACACATATCACTAGGGATTTGTGTTTTCCAGGTGAGGAACACACATCACTAGGGATATGTGTTTCCCAGGTAGGGAACACATATCACTAGGGATATGTGTTTCCCAGGTGGGGAACACATATCACTAGGGATATGTGTTTCCCAGGTGGGGAACACATATCACTAGGGATACTTTCCCAGGTAGGGAACACATATCACTAGGGATATGTGTTTCCCATGTGGGGCACACATATCACTAGGGATATGTGTTTCCCAGGTGGGGAACACATATCACAAGGGATATGTGTTTCCCAGGTAGGGAACAGATATCAATAGGGATATGTGTTTCCCAGATGGGGAACACATATCACTAGGGATATGTGTTTCCCTGGTAAGGGAACACATATCACTAGGGATATGTGTTTCCCATGTGGGGAACACATATCACTAGGGATATGTGTTTCCCAGGTAGGGAACACATATCACTAGGGATATGTGTTTCCCAGGTGGGGAACACATATCACTAGGGATTTGTGTTTTCCAGGTGAGGAACACACATCACTAGGGATATGTGTTTCCCAGGTAGGGAACACATATCACTAGGGATATGTGTTTCCCAGGTGGGGAACACATATCACTAGGGATATGTGTTTCCCAGGTGGGGAACACATATCACTAGGGATATATGTTTCCCAGGTGGGGAACACATATCACTAGGGATATGCGTTTCCCAGGTGGGGAACACATATCACAAGGGATATGTGTTTCCCAGGTAGGGAACAGATATCAATAGGGATATGTGTTTCCCAGGTGGGGAACACATATCACTAGGGATATGAGTTTCCCAGGTAGGGAACACATATCACTAGGGATATGTGTTTCCCAGGTGGGGAACACATATCACTAGGGATTTGTGTTTCCCAGGTAGGGAACAGATATCACTAGGGATATGTGTTTCCCACGTGGAGAACAGATATCACTAGGGATATGTGTTTCCCTGGTGAGGAACACATATCACTAGGGATATGTGTTTCCCAGGTAGGGAACACATATCACTAGGGATATGTGTTTCCCAGGTGGGGAACACATATCACTAGGGATATGTGTTCCCCAGGTAGAAAACGTGCTTCACAAAAAAGAACATGCACATTATGATTAAAATCATTTCTTTTTCTTTTCTATTTTACAACTTTTTTAATCGTCCATTTTTTTGGCTTCTCTCCAATAATTTACAGGCGTCAAAAACCTTAAAGAAGCAGACGATAACGCTGGTTGCCTGCACATTTTGACAACCCTGAAGTGGTAACCCTTTTTAAAATAGAATTGATTATTGTTTAGAGTATGTTAACTAGCATCTGTCTAATGATTATTAACTGCACGTTTGGTGTACAGGCCTGTTTTGGGTACAATATTAAAGTAACTAAGCTTGGCATGTATGATATGAAATCACTGAAATTTGCTACAGTGCTATTCACTCTAGTAGCTCTTACGAATGAGCCTCAGTAAGAGAGCCTGCAGACATCAATGACATCCCGTGTTTTCCACCAAATAATCGGTTAATTTTCAATGAAATCATCACAAATCAAGACTAGCAAGCTCAGAGCAACTACAACAACAGAAACAAGAAAATAAACAAAAAAAACTCTAAAGCAGGTTTTTTTGCTGTCATTTCATGACTAACATTGTCAACATTGATTGAAATGCCAAATCCAATCTTCGCTTTAACAGCATCGCCTCATGAATGTTGTTCATCGCAACTTCTGTTTTATTAGAAATACCCATAAACAGGCTCACATAATTATGCTAGCATAATCATACTGCCGTTATCATACCTCCCTAGGCATCACCTCCACTAGTGCATCTACTGGGTCATATCCATGGAAACGTATCTGTGACTGCACAGCATACTGAAATAAAAAAATAGGGGTATATTTCTGTATATATCACTGACTGTGTTATGATAAATTTACATTGAATGAACATCTGTAAGAGAGAAGGAATGCAAACTGAACATGAACTCACTCAGTTCACTTATGGCAAAACTATAGAATAGTGGTAAAAAAACTAAGCTGGTCTGCATATAAGAATTGTTTGAGATTACACTATTGTGTGTACTATTAAAGGCCATGATTTAATAATTTATCCAAGAAATATGTGTCCTGTAGGGTAAAGGAATTTACTATAAGAAGACATATAGATGTGAAAGAGGTGATAAAAGTTTTTACATGTCTCGTACACAAAATTATTGTAAATAAATTTTTTTTACGATACCCAGTGACTTGAAATGGAACACTCACATTGTAGATTGAATTAAGAAAGCAAATAAGCGCCTGTATTTCATTGTTCTCTTGAAAAGGGCTCATGTTCCCATTAATGACATTGTGAATTTCTATTGTACAACAATCAGACCTGTACTAGAATACTGCGCTCCAGTTTTCCATCACACACTCCCGGCTTATCTTAATGAGGATATAGAAAGAATTCAGAAAAGAGCGCTTTCCATAATTTCACTTGCCATGTCATATCGGGAATGTCTAATGACAGCCTAGGCCTGCCAACACTATATGATAGACGCAATGGACTATGTAGACAATTGTTTGATTCCATTACTATCAATCCCGGACATAAGTTATACCACCTGCTGCCACCAAGAAAACAATCCAGCTACAATAATATTTAAGGCGTCAAAATTTATATAATTTGCCACGTTCCCATACAGAAAGTTTCAGATGCTCTTTTGTTTATGCTATGTCCCAGGGTTGTGCATAAAGCTCTTAAAGTTTCAATTAAGAAGTGGACTTTATTGTAACATTTTTATACATATTTTTTAGTTTTACTACACAAGGTATTTATATTCATATGATTGTAATTAGTTTTATATTTTAACTGTTATTTGTAAAATACGCAATTCAGTTTTACGATTGCAAAGTATTTATACAACGATTTGTCTATCAATTATCTAAATCAACTTACATGATCTGAAGGGAACGCTTTTGCCTCAATGAGAATTTTGTGTCTCTGAGGTGATGGTCTGTAAAATGGCACCAACAGCAGATGGAGATTTACAGAAAGGGAGTTCATTATTGCAACCTCGATTTCTTTAGCACCTTTAATTAATTAATTAAAGAACAAACAAACATAATCAACAAATTTTATTATAGCAGTTTCCATTTTTAAAATGGGAACCCACTCTACTGGGTCAAGCTGTGAAAGTCATGACAAACTCTGTTTACAGTTTCTCTGTATGTGAAAGGGGAATGTTGTACCCTCTGCTAAAATGTATACTCAAGACGCAGGTCACCATCCCTGGTTGCTCATATATGTATCAACTGCTTTATATGGGGTACCAATTTAATAAATTAATATTAAATTTTCCCCTCATCAGGGTTTTTCCTCTGGCCCCAGTTGTTAAAAAGGTCAACAGTGATACCCACTGGATATAAATTAATCTCTATCCAGTGGATAGCGCTATCCAACTTTTAAACCTGGGGCCTGATGTTTTAAGCACAGTTTTATCAAAGCCATAGCTTACTATATCTATTTTTAATATTATATTACACATAGGGATTGGATAAATGTTTAACTGCTTGGCAAAAATTATCTATCTGGGCCCAGGAAAATACCCTTTCTTTTTCCAAACCGGAGTAAATATTCAGTGTCATTGTAATTTCATTTCATCATTGGCCTTTTAAAAAGCCATCATCGATTTGCCAATCAGGATTAAAGGAAATCTGAAAGTCAATTCTGGTAAGTTGTTGAGTCCTGCACTCAATAGGTAGCCTGAGAAAACAGCTGCCATTTGGAACCACTACCATGTACTGGTTTCCCCTCCAAATGATGTCCGAGAAACGAGCGCAGAAATTCCATACTGAGAACACGTCACTTCCCAAATCTGGGTAGTGCTTCTGATTGGCTGAATCAAATTTCCCATGCGGGACAACCAATAAGAAGCAGTACCCAGATCTGGGTAGTGACGCATAATCAGTATGGAATTTCTGTGCTTGTTTCTCACATATCATTTGGCGAGGAAACCACCAGTAGCGTCGCCAAACGTCGGATGTTTTCTCAGGCTACTCCAAACGGGGCCCAGAACAAAGATGCCAGCACTGCTTCCCAAACATAACTAACAAGAGTTAGATTACGTTTGTGATGCAGGCTACAATAACAGTTGATTGGCTAAAATGCAGTCAGCTCATCACGAGATTAAGGTCCACAGTAATAAAATACATTAGTCATTGTCTCTTGCTGGTTTCTATTATCTTCCAAATGCAGAATTCAATAAAATACTGTACAAAAATTGACACAGGTTGAGGAACACGAATACTTACCAACTATTTTTGCACTTTCTGACAAAACAAAGTCTTCAATTATCCACCAAGGTAACTTGCCATGCCAGTGACCATAAACACCCCTAAAGGAAACATTATTGGCATTAAATTTATACTGATCTGATCTGAAACTGCCTAAGAACACAAAGAGGTGATGCATACATGTACTTTCCAGCTGGAAGTTCCTTTTTTCTGAAAAATGTCTTTTTCACTGCCAAATAGTGGAAGGTGTGAAAACTCTGACTAAATACAAATAAGAAAAATATTTAAACAGGGAGCCCTCGTCACACATGGTTTTCAGTGGGGCCACACATTAAATAAAATGACAGATATAAAAATGCCTAAATATTTGAAGATAAAAACTTAAAATCTTTAAAAAACTAATAATTTAAGAATGAAAAAAATAAAAATTATAAAATACTCCTAATATGTCTTTTAGAAGACAAAATGTCAGAAATGTTTTTATCTTGAATCATTAGATAAAATGTTCCAGTCATTGGCTGCTTGGTAGATAAAACAGTTTTGTCCCCAGGAGTAACATGACTGAGGCCTACATATGTTATTGGGCTAATTGCATTATAATATCCACACGCTGTAAGTAGATCGAGCTGTCTGCATGCATGCATACATGAATTAGAAGTATCCCAGTGTAAAACTTGTGTCCATCTGTGAGACTTATCAGATAGGTGGTATGTTGACAGTGCACTCCCCAGCCAAGATGAATTGATCCCCACTAAGTAATGCACTGTTATGACCACCTCAGTCTGTAACCATCATTTACAAAGACTGAAGACTAAAGACAAGTAACTGTCTGACCCCACAGGGGCACCAGGGTGCAAAGAAAACCATTTTTACAGCTTGCCATTCGGGCAAGCTGAAGCTAGCATTTACTAGCCCAGACGTCATTTCAACTAGCCCCAAAAACTTTTTGACTAGCAGAATTTATTTCAAAGTTCTTCTGTTATTCGAATTCCTCAAAAAAACATCACTTGCCAGTTGGGCAAGTTAAAAACAGAATTCACTAGCCCAATAGCAAAATCCACTAGCCCCAGGCCACTGGACACTACTTTCTTTGGACGCTGGACACTGTTCAATGGACAACTTAATAATTTATATTTATAATTATTCCGCCAAATCACAAAATTTTGCAGCAGGGACCAAGGGCCAATAGATGTAAACACTGATAAACAGACACCCTTAGGAAACAGAAAAGGTGAACCATATGTAACTGGACCTGGCGTTCATGGGAATGATCTTCATTGGCTTTCCCACTTTCCCTACTAAAACTCTAGATTGAGTGAAACCAAATCTGCAATTTACACCCCTCCGGAAAGCCCCCCCCCCCCCCCCCCTTCTCCCTGAGACTGTCCTTGCAGGCAGCCATCAATCTCAGGAAATACACTTGTGGGTGTCATGACTGTTTTTTGTTTTCCAT
>OZ038001.1:26142489-26380850 GCA_964035705.1 Porites rus
TTAACTGAAAAAAGTGAAAATGACCTTGGAAGTATTCCTTCTTTCTTTATCTGCTGCATGTCTGTCAATGCCCTGATGGCAATCATATACTCGTTTTCCTGTTATGATGAATGGAATTCCATCATATTTGATCCTTGATTGGGAGGTTACAGACTGAGGATCTTCAAAAAACACCTTCTTCCCCTTCATTTGCTCATTTTGTGGAACAAAGCAAGGCCTAATCTTAATATAATATTGTACATATATATAAACTTTCACAGTTCATTTTTTTCTGTAAGTTTATGTTTCTGCTCTGAACTGACCCTGGTATAGATTTTATCAGTGTCCTGTAGCCATTTTCAGCAGGCAGGAGGCATGAAGAATGAAGGCAACTTTCCTTATCCCTTTGAATTTTATATGGCTGCACAACATTTTTTTGGCCCAGGGCACCTACAATCACAACCTCTTTTGTCAAGATATTTCTGTTTCTTATTCGAACCTTTCTTCCATTTTTTGTCTTTTATTTGGATATTAAGTTTATTTTTCATTTAATGCATTATTCAATTAACATTGTTGTTATTATCATCATTATTATTCTGTTAGTTTGTTCTGTATTTAAAAACCTATTATGGTATTGCCAGGAATTTTTTTGTTTGTTCCCCCCTCCCCCCCCCCCCCCCTGCCCCACAAAAAAAAGGGTTCTTCTGTGCCACGTGCAATATTCTGCATCCGGATATTCCATTTTGGTGTACACAAACCAATAATTAGTAAAGTCACAGAATACACTGACCGTACATTTAAGCTAACTTTGCCTAAACCGTTGTTGTATATATAGTACATAACGAAACTTGTTGTCGTATCCAACTCATGCTGATTTTACATCTGGTACGAACAAAAAACTTCCAGGTCTGTTTTCAGAAGACATGTCTATTATCCCAAATTTAAAATTTCCACCCCCCCCCCCCCCCCTGCTAATTTCTGACAAGTCCCTAAACAGCTACTGCAGTACGCCTACTCTTGTTTGGATTTTATTTTTCCCGCTCTTTCGGACGCGTTTGGTTAATGTTTCACAGAGTATAGGACCGGCCGTCCAATCCCGGAGAGGTACTTGTCGTCTATCCCTTGTAGGGATAGGTCAGGGAACCCTAGTCTGCTTAGAGATAAGGAAGACAAAAATAATTTCCATTTTTGGCTTTGAGGGGGTATATTCGTTTATTTCAACAGCACCTTGTCATAAGTCTCAAATCCATCTGTTTTAATATTTGTGAAGAAAAATAATTTGTCACCCCAAGTAGTTTTTCGCCTTTTTTCGTTTAATATTAGTGGCGGGAGCCAGTAATATTTTTCGAAGTACGAATAGGTCAATGTTAAGTATATTTTAGACGAAAAAAACAAGAAACAAAATAAATCACATCGCATCTTTTTGAATACGCCCGCGAGTATTCATTCTGACTCCCTTACGCGCCATTTTTTGGCTATTGCGATGCGGTGATCGATGCAGAAACGAAGATTTACTCGGCGATTAAACTCGGCGATCGTATAACTCGGTCCCAGTCTCAGGATCGAGGAAGGGCCCTCTCGTCTATCCCTTCAAGTGACTACCTTTTACCCTCCCGTTTCCTTTCGAAAAGCTAAAACAAAATATTGAATTAATTTCGCTAGTGAAATTTCGACTTAAATTTCGCGAAAGTACGTCACGTCAACGAGAAAAATGGTCAAAGTTGTCAGTTTTGATGAGTGATTGTATAAGACATTTTCGAAAGAAGATGCTGAAAGAAGAAAGTGATCCAAAGGAAGGTAGCCAAATATTAAAGTAAGCCGCAGAGATGAAACTCTCAATCTTTATGGACCCCATTTTCATGTCAAATAACCCTTGCTGATGTAGCTGTTTTATTTTTTTACTTTATTATAGTGGTGTTAGTTCCGCGTCTCAATTTCGCGATGATTTTTGTCGATTTGAAACAACGACAACAACAACAACAACGACTTTATTTGTACTCAGCTAGAAATAGAATGAACAAAAATAAGTTAAAATAGAAAGAGTACATGGCTATCCGAAATATTATACAAGGGGAAATCTAGTCAATGCTAAACTAGCAATGGAATCTATTTTTTCTTTCAGGTGTGTTTTCATGGCTCAAATTTCTTCAATTTATGTTTGTTTTCCGACTTTTTTTTCTCTGATGACTTTATTTTGCTGTTAAGTCAATATTAGTGTTTCAGCATTGACAACCCACGATTGTTCCATTAAAACCTGAAATTTTGTGTTGGAGATGTGCGGTAATGATTTGCTGGTAGAAGTTCAATGATCAGTCAAGAAAAAGTAAAAAAGGAGTCAGTGGAAAGTAAAGCAAAACATTTCAGATTGGAAGGATGTGGGGCCCTGCAATAAGAGGGATTCCCACTGGACATTAAAATTCATAACTTCTTTGTAATAGAAAAAAATTAGTAAGTTAAGCCTTCTCAACGATTTGAAACCCACTGTGGTCATCCAACCAAGAATCCTAGACATTTGCCTCCCTCTTGCAGACTCCAGTTTTTTCAATAGCTCACCCCAGTTTAGAGCACTGTGTGGTGAAACTGTTCCAGCTTTATTTTCATCCCTTTTGGAACTTTATGAATGTCATTGTTAGCAACAACAATAACATTGGACCAGGAATCTTAAGTAATTCAGCCTTTTGAAGGTAAACTGGGAACATTACCGTGCCAACAAAGCATCTTTATGGCACAAGTGAAATACTTGTTGCTTAGTGTTCTTTAGTCACTGTCAATTTCTTTTTGTGAATGCCCGTTGCATTTTCCTTAATTAATATGCTTTTACAGGAGAAATTATTTCAAACCCTGTGAATATTGGTAAATCCTATACGCAAGAGACAAGTTAAAATTACTGGCACTTATCCAAGTCAGAAAATCAAGGGAATCACAATGCAGAACATGCTTCATTTTTGCTCTCGTAATGTTTTAAAGACAAACACCTTTTCTTTATTGTAAAGCCAAACCTTTCTAAATCTGATTCAGAATTATAAATATAATTCCTCAACACTAACAGAAACCATAGAACAATTCTCTTTTCTCTGCAAAGTTGTCACAGCATTGGCATAGAGCACTTTTAAAAGATAAACATTAACTACATGGTTTAAAAAAAGCATCTCAAATGGCCAAAGAAAACAACAAAATGAATGACCTCCATCAAAATGATAAAAACTTTTTGTCATAAACAAATGATCAACAAGCAAGCTTTTCAATGGAAAAATAATTTGAAAGATAATATTATTACTAGCAGTATATAAACTCGGCTTCCAAACATCGGCAAGTAGAAACTAGATAAAGTGGTATGTTTCTTCTGTTGCTTCAAGTGACAAGGAATGCCATGTTGATGAACCCCAAGGATTTTTAAGTCAAGTAGCTGGGGGAAGTTAAGGAAAAACGACTTACATTTCTAATACCCTTAATCATATTTCTACATACCCTACTCTCCCTCTCTGCCCCTTTGTTTACTTGACAAGTATCAAGAGTGTCAAGGTGAAAAATAAATGATATGTTGTTAATTACAGCTGACTCATTTATTGTAACAAAATACTGATGCTCACACGAATAAGTAAAAGGAATTTTTTCCACAACTATTTCGAAGATAACCTTAGTAACATTAAAAAGACTTGGGAAGGTATAAACAATCTTTTAGGTCGCAAACGTAAAGCTATCAAACATATCACCTCGCTTAAACGCCTGGGATCTGATCAAATTTCATACGATTCCTCTGACCTTCCTGACATTATGAATGAGTATTTTTCCTCAATTGGTCATAACCTAGCTTCCAAAATGCCAAACCTGCAGAAGGAATTTTTTGATTATCTTCCAAAATCACGTAATGCTGATTCTTTCTTTTTCAATCCAGTAACACAAACTGAAATTGAGTCTGAAATTATGAACACGCCATTAAACAAGGCTCATGGATTGTATTCTTTCCCCACTCGCGTCTTGCGATCAGCTAGACATATTCTTAGCCACCCCCTATCTGTACTAATCAACAAGTCGGTTGAACATGGAATATATCCCACTAAATTAAAGCTTGCTAAAGTAATCCCAATCCACAAAGCCAATGACGAATCTGACCCATCCAACTACAGACCCATATCACTACTTTCAGTCTTCAACCGAATCTTTGAAAAAATGATGTACATTCGCTTGAAATCATTTCTTGAAAAGTTCAGTATTCTCTATGATTCACAGTTTGGATTTCGTGAAAGCGGTCCACTGAACATGCTACCTTGGAAATCACCAATCAGATTCAAACTAATATGGATAGAAAGCTGTACACCTGCGGAATATTTATTGATTAACAAAAAACTTTTGACACAATCGACCACTCAGTACTTTTAAAGAAACTTGAACATTATGGTATACCCGGGATTGTGAATGACTGGTTTACTTCCTACCTTACTAGTCGCAAGCAAATAACTGAATTATGGTATACCCGGGATTGTGAATGACTGGTTTACTTCCTACCTCACTAGTCGCAAGCAAATAACTGAATTTGGCCCCTCAAATATATCTAAGAAAGCGACAGTATTATCTGGGGTTCCCCAAGGATCAGTCCTAGGGCCTCTGCTCTTTCTTGTTTATATAAATGATATTTGTAACAGTTGTAACCGAATGAAGTTTTACCTATTCGTAGACGATACGAATCTTTTATACTCAGATAAAAACCTAAAATCCCTGGAATCTACGGTAAACGATGAGCTCTGTAAGCTTTACGACTGGCTAATAGCGAACAAATTATCTCTAAACATTAAAAAATCTAATTACGTTATTTTTCGACCAAGACAAAAACATGTCAAATACGAAGTTAATTTAAAAATATTCAACCATCATACCAACTCTTACACATCTTTGGAACGTAAAAGTTATGTTAAATATCTAGGCGTGCTTATTGATGAGAACCTCTCTTGGAAACATATTTTACATATAGCCTCTAAAATAAGCACATCGATTGGCATTATTGCTAGGCCAAGACATTTCGTACCATTTAATACTTTACAACATATATACAGATCGCTGATTCAACCCTATTTGTTATATGGCATAACAGCGTGGGGCCGAGCAGACAAAATCCACAGAAACAAAATCCTATGTCTTCAGAAACGTGCCCTTCGCCTCATGTTTTTTGGTGATTATAAAGCTCACGCAGTACCCTTCTTCATTTCATCCAGTCTACTACCTCTAGATCTTCAGTTGCCGTCTTAATGTATGACGTCTCAAATAACACATCGCCACCTCAAATAAGTAATTTATTTAATTACCAGTTGTTCATAATATTCATTCACATAACACAAGATCATCAACAAGAGGCAACTTCTTTCTCGAATACTCTAGATTAGACAAGCTAAACATGTCTTTTTCAAGAAACGGTGTTAGAGTCTGGAATAACCTATCTAATGAAATTCGTCAAATGCCTAAAGTGAAATTTAAACGCAACATTCACAATATGCTCCTTCAGAAACTCTTGGAGGCGAATGAGTATATTGATCTATTGGATTTGAATATGTCTTGAAAACTAAACTCAGTTCATTCTATTAGCTTTCTATCTACATTATCCTTCCAGCTTCCCATGTAATCTGCCTTATTTCTCCTGAGAATCTTCGTTTTTTTCCCAAATGTTATTAATACTAGTCAATATTCAGTATTCACCTTATTTTAATGTATTGTACGATAATAATTAATTTTACCTAGTATTGTAATTGTATTGTATTGTAATTGTAATTATTCACTTTGTATTTAGTATTCAGCTTATTTTAATGTATTATACGATAATAATTAATTCTACTTAGTATTTTAATTGTATAGTTATTGTAATTATTCTACTTAGTGTCAAGCCACTGCTCGCCTCGAATAGCTATAGCTAACTGCGAGCAGTGGTACATCATATTTTGTATTTTTCTCAATTTTTCTTAATAAACTTGAACTTGAACTTGAATAAACTTGACTCAGACTTCGAGCAAGAAGCATTGAACAGTCACAAAAAGATACCGAGAGGTGCATGGAGTTGCTCCCGAGGTCTTAGATCAAGGCCTTTCAAACCAGGCCAAGGCATACGCACAGAAAATAGCAAACATGGGACAATTAATGCATTTGTCACATGCTGAAAGGGACGACGCTGGGGAGAATTTGGCTTACGCTTGCTCATCAAATGGGGTTCCACTCACAGGAGAAGCAGCAACGAAGATGTGTAACGTTCCACATAGCCAATTGTAATTCTTCGAACAAATAATAAATGCAACAGATTGCTAATGAAATCTGATATTGAAGGCAAATAATAGTGACAAACTTGCCCTTACCAAACTAAAAGTATGGGTTTGATATGGCAAATTATGGCCCATACATGGCCCATATATGGGTAAGATATGGGATGGTAATAGAACATCATATGGGATGTATATGGTGCCCAGTTTTGTGAAATTTCAAGCTACGTGTATACACTATAGGAGTGTGTCCTCAAATAACAAGGTCTGTTACATGTTAAAAGACAGCAAGGAATCAGAAGGGATCCTGGATGTTCCACCTCGGATTTCCAGTGGGATCCCACAGGGAACGCTTCCTTATCTGGCCAGATCCCACCTGCAGTGAGCAGGTGAGTATGGCAGGATCCCTATAAATGGCATTTTACATGGCTAAATGAAAGTTAAGCTAAATTAAATTCAAGGCACTGCTTTCTTTCCATGCCCCTTGCTCTTGGATTTTTGTTTGTGTGCTGCTCACATGTGACTTCACAATAGACCTTGTCACAGTTTTCGACGCCATCTTGATGAGTAGGCAAACATGTGAGAAATTACAGTGTTTGTATGAGAATCTAATGTCAAATAATTTCCTTAAAACGGCTGTTCTGAAAAAAACTAAAGCTACAAAGCATTTAGGATTGTCCTAAAAAATTTTGGAAGCGTACCTGTGCTTAAATTTCTCCAGAGGCTTGCTTTAGATTTTCCATATGTTTGTCTGTAATTTTCCCAGGACTTTCCAACAGACAAATGTATAGGAAATTTAAAAAGTGGTTTTAGGTCTTCTAGTGTATGTAATGCCCTCAAATTTTTTCAGTAGAATCCTTAGGAGTGAAGCTTTAGTTTACAAATCATATTTTTTTAAGAACAGCTGTTCTACGGAAATTATTCGACATTACATTCTCATACTGTTTTACAAATAGTGTAATTTCTCGTGCATTTGCCTACTTGTCAAGATGGCGTCGAAAGCCTTGACAAGGTCTATATGTGCCAAAAGGAGTTCTTGCTTGCAGGCTATCTTTTTTCTCACTAAATTTAAGCCAAATTTAAAGAGTTGCAGTTACCTTCATATTTCCGATACAAAAGTTCTCATAAAATCTTTCTTTCTTCTTTCTTTCTTAATTTTGGGCTTTTTTTCTCCTTGCTTTCTCATATTCCCTGAGCACATCAATTATTAATGCTCAGTGATATCCTCAAAAGCCTTGGTGATACCAAAATCTTTCATTTAAATTTCCTAAAATGAGGTGACGAGTATGCCCAACCCCTTCATTGAATATTGGCATGGATTCATTGTAATATTTTTTTCACCTTTTCCCCCACTGTGGAGCCTGATCCCAGGCAGGAATTCAAATCAATTCATAATATAATATTTAACCTCTCCTTAAAACAATATAACATTGACAATGGTATTCCACCGCTGAATACTAAGGAAAAGAGGCCTCTTCTATCAGAGAAAAGCAATGATCGAGAATTGTAGGAATGTTTATTTACTATATAGGCACTGAAAGGAAAAGTGTCATTTAAGTCCGACATTATTAAGAGCATAAAAAGCCCACATGTATACTTTCATGCGTGCTGATAATTATGAGCATTATATTCTGGGCATATCTTTTTAGCATAATGATTTTAACAAACATTCCTCAGACCCTAATGGGTTTTCACATGAAGTCATCTAAATTCGAACTGAAGAATTATTGCTTCTTCTTAGTTCTAACTTGAGCTACATGCAGCTAATAAATTTAAAAGCTCAATATTTTTACAAATGTTCAGGTCGAAGGGGTTCTACGTTTTGTGCCAGGGTACGTTTTAATTTCTAAGCTTTTGCAAAGCTTTTGACTTGAATCATGGCAGGGCTGTTACATTATAATTAATCTTCTTTTCACCTGGTTCTGGACGTTATCGATAAAATTTCTGATGGCGTGACAGTGAAACGTGTAAAAGACCGCCAAAAGAGTTCCTAGTCTATCTGACTCCTGTTTCAATATATTTACACCATTCTTGTGCTTATCGATTATAATAGGTACCACAAGGTCTTCCTACAGAGTAAATATGAGCTCACCTGTAGGTAGATCTTTAATCTTAGGATAGTAGAACTCTTCGCGAAGAGTTTTCAATTTATCTTGTTCGTCTAGGAGTGTAGCGAATGCTGCGTCTGTTATAACTAAATTATTCTCTTCTGCTAACCTCAAGAGGGTTTGAGCAGGTTCAAAATTCAGCTGTTTACTGCACGTGGTCCGCAATTCGTCGTGAGATGCCATTTTTATGTTGTTTTTCAAAAAGTTATGAAGTGCACCAGAGTCTGAAACTGCCTCAGTTAACCGACCGGGGTAACCTGGGTACAAAGCGCGGTTTTTGATGACATCATTGGCACAATAGCGCCAGTATCAGGTCTTATTGGTGCCAATATTGGTACTAATGTCAGAACACTAGCGTGGGAAGTGGGAAAGGAAGCTGTGATACACCCATCTAATCTGAGCCTCATGGTTACACATATGCACGAAATATTTTGTGTGCAGCTCAAAAAAAAATCTAGCAAGAACAATGCTTATTAAGAAGGCTCCTGTCTGATAAAAAACATGCAATTCCCTATGTCTACTTTAATACAAAAAATAACCTCAAAAACCTGAAAAAAACTACTCTTGCAAAGAAATGATGTAGATTTTGCATTATTTTTATGTACTTTTGTTAGCTACTGTGAAGTTATTCCCTCACTGAAATAAAAACATTCTCCAAGTTTCACGATTTTGTTAAAAGAACAAATGCGAAACCATTAATTTACAACTCAAAATTTTTATTAACACTCATATAATGCACAGGACATTTTTTGTCAACAATGGCAAAATTATCATAATACATTTTTGTCCTTTTCTCACAGTTACTTTTTTATTAATGCTTTAGCAACAATAACATTAATACAGAATAATAACAGAAACAACAACACAAAGCCATCAATAAGCTGAATTGCTGTCAAACTTTAATATTATTATAAAGAAGATCAAGGCATGGCAAGATAAAATTTTGTTCATAAATTTTGCAACAATTCTCAGACACTATTTGTAAGGGTTAATCTCGTTTTTGGCCTTATGTGTCTAAATATGCAAAGTTACATTTTCAACCAAACAATAGCATGCTGCAGCTGCAGCAACAACAAAAAAATACACGTTTTTTTCTATTTTTGCTTTTCCTCTAAATTTTCTTCATTTTTTCCTTTTTTTTTTTTCTTGTATTGAAATCCCCCCTTTAATTTATATTCAAACCCAAATACTCATTTGCCAACAATTCTAACAACTACACATTTTTGACAGACATTGAGTCTGTCTTAAGCATAAAAGAAACAGCAACATCTAAGCTGCAAAACATTTTGCTGACTCCGAGTCAACATTTTAGTAATCTTACCATCATGCGACCGAAATATCATTGATTTTTATTCTAATACAGTAAGCTAATGATTCCAGATAGGAATCGGAATTTCATTTTGCTTTAGCTCTCACAGAGAGTACCTTTATTATACTAAGAATACAGCTGCAAGTTGCCACACTGTAAACTAGTATATTACACTTTGGGGGGGTTATCAAGACACTAGCCATATGACCAAGCAATAGTTAAAGAACAGCTGCCCCTGCTCTATTGCAATGTCACCTCTAAGCTAGAGTCAGATTACTAGCACTGAATTACTCCACATGGAGAAATCTATCATTACTTAAGAACCGTCGCTTCACATTTCACATTTCAGCCAGTAAGATTAACATTAGCGTGCATATACATTTCCTTCGAAAGGAAATCAAATAAAAGTTTCATATTTTTTTCTTACTGTTATTAAAATTTCAGTCCTGAACTGTATATAAATTCATACTGAAGAGATTCAAGTAAAGATCAGAAAACTTATGAGCACAAAATAAAAAACAAAAACTTATTTTACTGGTTGAAAGATGAAATCCATGACTTTTTTGGTTAATTTTCTCTTATTACTACCGTACAAAATATTCTGTACATTTTAATGTTTGCCATGTCCATTACCAACAGAGTCACACAATATGTTTACCAAGACAGTAACTGTAGCAGTTGGATTGTCACTAATCACTTTCCTCATAGCAGATTCAGGGAAACTTTCCCCAAATAAATCAATGAGTTTTTCGAGTTTCAAGTTTATTGCTTCCTGGTCTCTTTCAGGATGATAAAACCTGCACTTAAGGCCATATGTGCACTTCTTCAAGTAAGGGCAAATTTTGGGGTGCGTTGCAGACCCTTTGCGAAGAAAGTCTGTAAGGTTAGGACCATGCTTCCCAAGAGGATCATCTGGAACCATAAACATGTCCCCAACAAATGAGTACATGAGTAATCTTTGTTCAATTGTCTCTCTCCACTTTGCATTCTCTTTTGTCAAGTCTCTAAAGTTATCATTTGATACAACAATTCCATCAGTCTCTGCAGCAAGCTTGATGATGAAACGGTCATCATAACACACAATTCGCCTTCCATTTACTTTCCTTGAAGGAGTAAACACGAGGATACCATCGCGCTCCAGATTGTGTAGTACTTCCTGGTCTGTAATTGGTTTATCAGGCCGTGAAGCCTCCTTTCGCCATGATGGCACAAATACTGTGATTTCTTTGTGTCCCCTGTCTCTAAACCATTCTACACAAAGTTGTATACCTCTGCAAGAGTATATATCTTGGCGTCCATGACTGCAAAAAAAAATTGAAAAATTACATTAGTGAGGTGATCCAATAAGCCAACTCCTACAGCTCAAAATGTATGTAAAAGGGGCTCTTTGCAGTATTCAAAACAGTAAGCAATACTCTTGATTGAACTAGAATCATCAGTTCTGGTCTAGACTAGGCATGAATTTATGAAATTTGATGAGCTCAGTAATGACTTAAAGTCATATCAGATGAGCATACTGTCTTGAATTGATTAGGTAAAACTTGATGCTTTAATGGTTGTCTTCCAGTTTCCCAAGACTTGAGATGCAGATTAACCCAAATATGGCAGTTCACCCTTCAATATTGTCTTCAAGTAAAAAATGGGCTGTCAATGAGTTCTTAAATAAATACAGTTGTTCAATGCTGATTGGTTGCAAGTGCAGTTTCAATTAATCATGGTTTGATTATTGCAATAAAAATGTTAATATGTATAGTGTTCCTAGAAAAATAGGAAGACTTGACCAACAAACTAGAATCTTCTATCTACTTAGGAAAAACAACAGAATGCCAAAGAATGGAATTTTCCACAAAAAACATGAAGTGAGGAGCAAAGAACCAGAAAGGAAGGAATTATTCATTAGCTTTCATTTTGATGGTCACACTTCATGATTTCATCTGCATTACAATATATATGAAACAACAGTACAAATAATCAGAACACAGCAACACAAATTTGAGTCAAAGTGGAAAAGTGCCAAAAGCGGATAAAATTCTCATGAAATAGTTCCTAACTTTTCTACATGGATGCAAAAAGCAATAACAGATGCAGTTTGAATGAAAGGAAAGAGGAAGTCTTAAGCCACAGGAATCCAAACGACTTGTTTGACCTTGTTTAAGCTCTAACTCAACTGCACATGCTCAGGGCATTCAAAAAAACTTCCTGTTATTTGAGAACATTCTAATATTCATAAACAAGATTCTCAAGTTTCACGAAAATTTTAGCAACAATTTTCATTCCATTTTTTGAACCTATAAATTGGTTATACAAAACCTTTACTTTTGTGCCCAAATTTAGGCAAATGCATGTAAAAGTGCAATTTGTTGTGAAAAAGCTGTTCACATGTACCCTACAAATTCAACCTCTTACATGTACAACATGTGCAGCATCCAAAAATGAAAATTTGTTCTTGTAGATACAGTAGGTAAAAGGTAAAGTTTCAACAAAGACTCCAGATTGAAATGACAATTGCATGTAAATAAAAGGCATTATATTTTAACATTTTTCGACCGCTTATAACAAAGTGTGTGGATGCAATAATAAATTGATCAACATTGTAATAGAAAAAAATTGAGGTGTTTTTAACTCTTAATAGGGAGTGGAAATCCTGATTTGTGACCTTCCAAATAAAAGCTAGTGAACAGTACACCTTTACTCTTTTATTTAAAGAGAACTGTACTCCACATTGGACACTAAAAGAAAATGTTTGTTACATAATATTTATAAAAGATACATACACCCACCTCATTGCCACATTGCTTCCATCAATAACTATTGGTCTTAAGTTTGAGGATGCACTAACTGAGGCCTTTTTAGCCCCAACAATTTGCTGGTACATCAACTGTTCTTGTTCATCAAGTCTTGCCTCTGTAGCGGTCATCCCACTACTGCTAGCGATTTCTCTTGAATCATACAGTGGCGATACCTGGTTACCATATGGTCCCACAAGCACATTCATAAGAGGCTGTGCAGAGGAGCAGCCACGAGCAACTATATCATCAGGGCGCTGATTTTCAAAACCCCTTTTGGTGCCACGCGGAGCACATCTTTCCATGACATCACCTGGAATCTCATAGCCAAGTCTTGACACTGGATCAGGCATGCCTTTGGTAATAACATCTCTCCTGTTGTAAGGCATGGATGGACCAGGTGATGGCTCTCTGTCCCAGTGAGGATGAATTGGGGCTCGAACCATGTGATCTGGAGGGTTTTCATAGCCTGATCTCATAATACTCGATGCGTTTGGGGCACCTCTAGCAACAACTTCTCTTTGCCTGGAATGGGGTGCAACTGGGCCAGAAGAAGGCTTTGGCTGAGAAGGGGTTGCTGATATTTGGTAAGGTAACGAAGCTGTTTGCTTCAGAAGCTCATTTAGCAGTGTATTTTGAGTCACGTTTGAGCCAAGCTTTTGAACGGCCTGGTCTATGACTTGGTTGGAATAACCAAGTTTGATTGCAAACTCCCTCAACTGTGGCTCAATAGCAGGAGGTTGCGGTGTTTTAAGTTTATCTTCGATCGCTGATTGTGCCATTATCACGGCCTCTGCACTACCTTGAATTGAGCATTCCTTCCGAGAAGGGAACTTAACAACAGCGCTTGTTGATCTTTCAAGATCATCCCATGAATTGTACAGAACACTGAAAAATTGTTCCGCAAAAGGAACAGAGATAACCAGCTCGGGATTACAAAGTGATTTGATATATTCCTGAAAATAAACAAAGACGAAAAGAAATCAGGCGCGTTGGTAGGGATTTCAAGACCATTTTGCCAAATAACTCAGTACTATCATATCACATGGTTTTGCGAATGATCATTTTATAACAACGTTTTTTTATTATTTCTTGAAAGCCATTAGCTTTGAATTTGTGTTGTTGAGTGGTAGAACTCCGAAGATAGCTTAGGCAGAAGTTCGTAAATGTGACGCGAAATTACTACTAAGTTTAAGCTTATATTGACTCTAAGCTAAGTTTAACTTGGAATATTTGTGGAAGTTCAATAACGAGAAAGAAGTAAGTGCGGCTAGGGAAGCCAGTATCGCTCTTCAATCCGAACAAGGAAGTTTTTTTCATGACCTGCGGCCCCTGTATTTCAAAGCGAAGACTAGAGAAGGCAAGTCATGTAGCTTGGCATACAACAACATCAAAGCTACAAACCTTCGCTTTGTTTAAGCTGTCTTTCTCTCCTTTAAGGGCTAGCCACTGAATTCCACTCTTAACAGCGCTTTCTTCTGGCGTGCTGAAGTTAACGAGCACATGAAACAAAAGTCGTATTCTCTCGAAAGCTTTTCCAACCACTGTTCGCTTGCCATGCTCAACGGTCAGTTCGTCCACGATATCGTTGTCTGCCATTTTTCTTCTCGTGAGTGATACACGGTAATGGAGAATGCAGGATACACAAGTTTTTCTCGTACTAAAAGACAGCCATATGCCACGAATTCAATCTTCTATAAGAGGAAGTAAAGGGCGGAATTTGTCAGTATATCATAAATACCTAAAGCATCCTTTCAACTCTCGTCGGGGATTGGACGCGGCTGACGTCATACCTCAAGTGACAGTTCTTAAGACTTCCCTTGGAGAGGGGTGATTCTGAAGTTTATTAGATGCGTAAATTCTTTCTCCAAAAGCTTAATAATCCCCATATTCACCCAATGTGGAATGACATAGATAATAAGGAGTTCACTAGTGTACATTTAAAGCAAAATTTTTCTTCTTAACACCATGGAATTCACATTAAGTGTTTGAGACACACTCTCCCCTCCCTAGAATTTTAGTGTGCTTATTGCCCAAGGGCCGCGTACAGAGGTCGCGTTGTACGCAAAGGAACACATCATAATTGCTAAATAGAAGCAAGACTTCCTAGAAACTGCTGGCTTGTCAACAAAATAACCCCGGTAGCATTTACGACCAAAAAATGTCTTTTAGTTTCAGTACAGAAATACGTTGTTACTAGAAACGAATCACGATAGGGATGCGGAAAAAAGTCGTCTAAACTGTCCTCAATCTTTGCCTTCTCCGGCACTAAGCAAAGCAAATCACTTATATTTGATAATTTTCTCATTTTTATGTTATTACAAATAACTTTTCTCTATAAACAACAGAAAAATTGCCGAAGTGTTCGAGAATTTCAAAATTCACGTTCTGTGACTGCAATCTGAGTAAATGAGCACGCGCGAGTACACGCGCGTGTCTGATAAGGAATGCACGAAAGGTCTCGAATTTTCTAGACAAACACTGCTAACATTGTGCAACGGAATCAGCCAAAGCGTCTGCCGCGCTGAAATAGGGTCAAACTCGTGACCCGAATAAAGTCTAGTCCGCGGGGGTCCTCAATACGTTGGAATTTTATGATTTCCCTCCAGGACTTTTACAAAGGAAATAGATATACAGGAAGATTTCAGTGAAGAGGGTAAAGTTTGACTCCATTGAGAGACTATATCTTTGATATTTCCATTTCTAAACAACGGAAACTGGAAAATTTTGTTTTAAAGAACTGAATTGTTATTAACTTCCGCTTAAAAACGAAAATAGCAAAACAGTCTTTCTGTTCTAACGGACAGGGCAAAAGATAACTCTTTTTGGACTTCTGACCCGAAGATTTTAAAATCTTTCTCTTTTCTTGAATAAAGCAGCAAATTCGTTTTAAAATATGTCCAGAGAAGACAGAAAAAGGAAAAAATTATTAACAGGTTAAAAGCATTTTGCTAGCAAAGGAATGATACCTTTTTAAGTTTACTATTCTGAGAAATGCGGTTCGTGTATAAGGTTACGCCTGTGGGATCTCTGTTCCATCAATAGTTTTGATCCGCACACAGGATATATTTGCAAAGTTGACCACAAACGACTTCTCGCATCGAACAAGTGTCTTAAACTGGCAAAAGTAGATGAAAAACTAACTGTGAGTCGGTAGTAATGTAACGAGGCAAGGGCACACCCTATGAAATGAGAGATTATGATGTGGCACAATTCCAGAATGGTACAGATTGAGCGTCTCCCTTTGGGAACGTGGGTGTTGGTTGGAAGGTGGAAGCTGAGAAATCATGCAACGGGGCCGAGAAAAAAGCAATGGAATGAGGACAGAATCAACCCACTTAGTTTTGGTTTTTGCGTCTTCCTACTTTCTGGTATCCGGGGGTCACAAACGGGACGTGTCTAGTTCTCATTTGCTTCACTGCTATATAGTTAAAATCTTTTCTCCTATTTTTAAGTTGATTTTTTTCGGGGCATTAACCAGTCTGGTCCAGTCAAATCAGGTTAATTTGCAGCCAGACGACTATAATTCGCTCGGCGCATATCCAAAATTAACACTGATTACTTTTAGTATCCTTATTGCATAGAACTAAACTGAAATTATTTCTTTTCTTATGCTTGACACGAAAGTAAAGACAAATTACAATGAGTTCCGTTCTTTTCATCTCTAGCCAGATGAGGAAATAGAAAGTGATCATCGAAATTTTGGAGTTTTACACGGGAGATATCATTGCTGCGATGTCGCTTGTTAAGACAAGTTTTTGGTTCGAATATTACATCGGAGGCGTCGAAGAAATCGCCAAATCGAAACCCTGCGTTCGCTACTTTAAACACCAAGCTGCTAAACTGAGTGTGCATTAAACACGAAACTTACTCAAGTTAACTGCTCCAACTGGGTCCTCTCATTCCTCCTTGACTTCACTCTATTGAAGACGCAGGAAGTTCATAGCTTTCATATATATTCGATTCATACGATATACCCTGCATGCATGCAGTACGCTGATTGGTAGACGGCTTAAGTGGTTATTATTACCTTTATATAAGCCATAGGTTCAATACACAGTTGAAATGAGCCGATTACGCAATGATCGGCAGGGTTTCGCAACCGTGACGCGCCAAATGTCTCTGGCAAAGTAAATTTATGTTTTTTTTAATCTCCTCAAGACCTGATTTCTGCAAATTAACGCTCAGGCAATGCTACGATTTTAATATGGCTGCTGATTTCGGTGAGTTATGTAAAAACTTTCGATGCATGTTCTACGTAAACGTCACTATGAGGAAATTTCTCTCATCTCGCCGCAGCCAGTCAGAGCTGAGACGTAAACAAAGAAATGGGCACGAATGTAATGCACCTACACGACAGAGTTGTAGTTTTGCTCAAAAAACTTTCTCTTTTTGAAAGCCTTTATTCACAAGGCGTAATTTCATCTTTTTTTCTCTCTCTCCTTTCATTTCTTATCGTCTTATTCTGTTGATAAAATGTAAATTCCAGTAAAAGAGCGTTAAGTCTAAACTGATCTATGGGTGACTGGAAATGAGTATTCTCGTCGAGCCCATCCCGGCCCTTCAATCTAAAATTATACTACCGAGGGGTACAGCCGAGGGCGAGGTTAGAGTTTCCCTAGCTCTAGCTGTTTGTTCCGACAGCTAGCACAACATTAACCTTTCTTATGAACTCTAACTGCTTGCGTATGCTCCACACTTTTCCCACCTATTTCCAGTGGTAATGATGAGGAGAATTTACTTAACAATCAAGACTTTTCACTCATTTAAATATCTTTCTTGCGGACCTTTTTTGCTTGATTGACCGGTTTAAAAATAAGTTAAAGATGAAGAGGATTATATAGTACATGTGCATGACGAGAGTAGATCCAAACCTATATTATAACGTATCAACTGCTGAAACAAAAGAACTCTATGCCAAAGATCTGATACTGATTAGTGAAAACAACATTTCTTTTAAAATTAAAAGCACCCTGAATTAAGGGTAGAAGATGTCCTATATTATATCTAGGGCAGTACTTTTAACAGAACTGATAAGTTGGAGTGGGTTTAGTGTAGTGCCTTTCCGGATGGCCGGGGCCGTTTTCGGCTACAGCCATCAACGGCAGGGGCAAATTTTGCGACGGGTGTTATTAATTTTTTCGCCGACTGACGACGTTAATACCCTGATGGTTTAACATCTTAGACTGCGGTCAGTCCAATATGCATGGCTGGCAAGTGAAAGGTTCTGAGTAGTTTAATTATGTGTTCCTGTTTGTTTTAATTTGGTTACATGGTTGTTCCTGTTTCCTCTGTGAAATGTTGAATGTTGACCGCCAGAATTTCTGCCCTGCTCAGTTGGCGACCTTAAGAATTAAAAAAAGCATGAGATGGAACAAGACTGAATCCTAATCAACTACGTTACTCTTTTCAGCTGCTTAATAAATAAATATTAAAGAGGTGTTAGTGATAAAGCTAGATCACGAGCAATTTTTATCCGCGGAAGTGCAATCTCGCCCCCGGGCAGAAGATGAACGGCTTGACCGTTCGAAATATCGGGAATACTCGCGTCGCTTTGTTCTTTGCTGTTTTGTTATTACGATTAAATGGTCTTTGTTAAAACAGCAAGATTTTGGATACCGTCATTATTACAAAAGTTTCTATGTTGTTCACGTTTATTGAGCAGTACTTTTCCGTGGCCACCCGGGTACTTTTAAGTAAAGTTTCCCTGTAACCACAGACATTGACAGGTATTTGGCCTGTTAGCTACTGTGGTTTAAAATTTGAAACCTTTTGAGCCCACAGTCCATTATTATCGTTCAATTAAGCCTTGTGGGTTTTGTAAAGTACCTTATGGTAAAGCTGCTGAAGCGTACGCATAAGCATGTACAGCATTATATTCAGTCACCAGTTTTTCTTTCAGTGTTCATAAGAATTACTCAGTTTTCCGGACAAAGAAAAAAAATTTAGGAAACGAATTCTGGGGTTGTCTAAATTAGTTACAGTTCCTTTTAGCGACATTTCCTATAAAATTCTATACCTGCATGTATGGAAGTGATAAAAGTCACGCTATGCATTTGAACTTCCTCAACTTCCGTGAGAACGAGAGGAGACTGGACACCGGTACTCGCAGTTTAGACGTGACGCAGTTAAGCTATATATGACGATCATTGCTGCGCTTAGTCCGATATAAGTCTGCGTTCTGGCGATAAAAATAAGCTTTGTCTTTTGAAATATTGGATTATCAAAAACAGTATCCTAAATCGTGTGAGAGTCGGCTGTGAAATTCCAAGTGAAGTTGGACGTGTTGCCTATCATGCGTGTAGGCACTAAAGTCGGGTCACGTGCCTGACTTGTGAAAGACCTCCGGAAGTTACTATTACGCGCTAAATGCATCTTTTGGCTTGAAAGAAGTTACCGTGGAAACTCGAAACCTCTCCAGTTTTTTGTTGCATATCGAGGGTCATTTTGAGAAGAATCTTGAATACGTCTTGTTTAACCGTCACGTAGGTCACGTAAGTGGGAACGTATGTCATTGTTGAAGAAGGCGCTTGTACCCGGCATCATCTCACGCGCACGTACCCACAACTCGCACACTTTTTTAGTTTTATTGTATCATTAAAATGAAGAAAAATACTGAGTTTGTGTGTCTACAAAATTTTGCTCTGAAAATTTATATGATTTGCTTCGTACTTCCACTTCCGTGTAACATCTGGCCGTGGGGTATGGTACTCCCGTGAATGATATTGTGCCAAGGCTCCGCCTGAAAGGGGTATACCTTTATCAGGCCTTAAGTATATCAAAGGCGGTAGGGATTTCAAGATTTGAGGTATATATGAAAGGGTAGGAAAATCTATCATTCAAGTATTTAAAATATATATTTATAAAGGACTTCTCTTCGAACAGACGGACCTTATGGCTAAATCATTTTACTGAATTTATTAAACATTTAACAAAATGACAAGAAAACTTCTTGTTCAAGCGATTTATTTTTACTGAAGCAGGTATGTTAAAGGGGTATACGAAAGGGGCACGTTGTCTGTCAAAAATGGCGGTATATGAAACTGTTCGAAATGCATTTGCCTAGCATCAACATTTAGTACTGCTGCAGTAGAGTGGGGAGGCTTATTCAGTTTAGCGAATTTAGGTACTCTTAATTGATTCAGTTTAAAAAAACAGAAGATGGTATCAATTTTCCATAAAGAACTAGAACGTAAAGTGGAAAACAAAAAGCTCATAGATGAAGATGGGGGTCATGAAGCCTAAGATCAAAACCAAATCCGAACTTCCAATGGTAATCCGATCGAAAATTGAGCATACCGGATCGGTCCACATGATTAGTTCACATTTATCAGCTTACTCTATCATAAGAATAAGGGGTGATGAGATAGGCGAGGGGCTTAAAAAAGGCTTTCCCCTAAAAAGGGGTGGGGGCGGAGCCAGTGCGTATATAGGAAATCTAGAAAATTTTTTTTTTTTTTACTTCCTGAAAACATTTTTCCGTGGGATGCCTGTGGCACTCCCACGGTAAAAATTCGGTTCGGTTGTACCCAAAATTGCAAAGCCAGCTAATAGGATTGCGTAAAATCTTTATCGATTATCTCTTTTTCCAAGCCGACCAATCAGATTGTACAAAATCTGTATCGATTATTAATCGATTTGCTTCCTCTGAAGAACGTTCCTTGCCAAATTGTCGCGCTTGAGTTTTCCCACTCGTGGTTTAGGATGGCTTGTTAACCAGCGAAATCCTTCGGGATACTGGCAAGTCACGAAAGGCGACCTAAGCCAAATTATTTCTTTCCTTCATGATTCTTTTTTGCTTAGGTCTAGCTTTTTCTTAAGGTTTTAGCCTGAGCGTCTGGTTGCGATCCGTGATTTCCGATAGATTTTTCTATTCTGAGTTCGCCAGTTTTTGCCGAGCACAGCTAGAGTTCAGTTTTTTTTCTTTTCTTATCGAAAACACCTTGACGATGGGAGGTTAAATCGGGTAAATTTCAACTCGTACCCTTGACGATTGGCGTTGAAATCGCGGAAATATTATCCTCGTCGATCGACGACTCGCTTTCGGCATGGATTAGACTTCTGGATGGGACACGGATCAGGAGATGAGTAAACTTATTATACCTTGTTTGGAATCAGGGATAATCATTGGAACTATGTTAACTTTGGGCGCTTTCCATTTAGCAAAAAAACCCAGAAATTTCGGTGGTAGCAAAAGTGGAATTTCCGATTGGTAAAAAGTTGTTCGATTTGGTCGTAAACCCCGGTACCTGGCGGTGCCCGACCGTGGACCTGGAACTGGTACAAACTAGGAGAAACGTAAATGGAACACGACATTCCGTTCGGAAATTCCAACTGGGAAAACGGGCCCACCTTTTTAGATTTTCCACTTTTTCTGGGAATTTTCCAGTGGGACGAACCGACGAAACGTGTTCCATTTACCACCGAACCGGAAATTCCGGAAATTTTGACTAAATGGAAAGCGCCCTTTGAGACCTTGGAAACACATTGCAATTAATTTTTAACTGTATCAAGAGCATCTTGGAATATTAAACGTTCATCTTGGATTAAAGCATTGCAACTTTATCGAACTTTGTAACCCTGGGTTCGACCCTGGATAAAGCAAGCGGATGTTTTGTTTTGTTTTGTTCCATTTACCCGAGATAGAACGCCATTATGCTTCCACAGATAGACCAACGCATCCCACGGAAACGACTTTAGGCGTCTTGTTTATCATTAAATCGGGATGACTTATTTTGAATTCTATTAGAGTCAGTCTGTTAGGTAGATTTACACTGTCGCGATATTTCTACCGTACGTGCGCATGCGCTGTAATTCACTCGCGTACTAAAATAGAGGCATGTATGAACAACCTCGTCTCCAGGGCTTTTCCCTCAAAAAATGGGTGGGGCGGGAAAAGGCCCTGGCATCGGCTGGTCACGTGTCTCCTCGTACACCCTAAAATCCTGGGTGTAATAAATTAGCGCCATGTGAAAAGCTAAAATTATGCGTAAACTCACAGCGCGCGATCTTGGGCGACCTTTTATATCTCTTGACGATTAACGAAAAGTTTTACAAGGTTTCCTTTTTGTCACAGATACTGGCTATGGTAATTTTTTGCTTTCCTCCGATTTCTATGAAGGGGACAGCGAGTAACATTTGTAAAACTTCTGTTTACATAAAGCGGTATAAATGACAAACAAGCTATGGTACGTTCATAAAGGTTGTACTGGAAAAGTCCGCTTTCTCGACTCTTCTGATATTTTATTTCATTTCTTGTGAAGTTTGCCGCCGTACACAGCCTAGTTCTATTCACCTTAACTCTCAGCCATATCATAGCGACACGCGTTGGTTTAGACTTATCCTGTATGACCCGTATTTTTTAAAAAAATTTATTGACCTCTGCGATCAAACGACTGGCAACAAAGAAAGACTTGGGTCCATTTAAATCGACAGAACCGTAGTTGATTCCAATCGATCAGTCAATCTTCTCTTTGATATAAGGAAAATCCTTTGTACTTATCCTCGGAAGAGAAAAGATATAAGAGTTCTTCAAATGTTTCAGATCGGCGACCTGTCAACGTTCCTGGCTGGAGGGCTGACTTGCATCCGGCGCGGAGATTTGTTTGTTTCATGGTCGGGTTGTAGAGAAGACCAGACTTCATAAAGCATTTTGATGAACAATCCTATTTCAATTAAGTTCAATTTGTTTAAATTCACTGCAGATCCTGGAGGCAAAGGCCCGCATTTTTGTTTGACATTGGACAAAATCACTTTCCGCTTGATCGTACAGTAATTCCACAGTCACGATGAAGTTTCGTCGAAGTCCTAGTCGATAACAGTGGGACATAATAGCTTGTCTCAACGCTGAAGCATTTGACATATGTTGTACGTGACAACGTAGAGCCGGTCTGGCCTTTCATAAACTTCTAGCATTTGAATAAAATGCGCAGTTAAATGGATCTTAAGATTTTGAATCGCACACACACGAAAATATTGATATAGTTCGCGATGTTATTATTTTCCATTGTTACTCTCTCCTGTCAGCGCAAAACCAGCGGGATGCATATAAATTAGCTTCTCAGGAATATTTAGGCTGTACACGTGACCAGCCGATGCCAGGGCCTTTTCCCGCCCCACCCATTTTTTGAGGGAAAAGCCCTGGGGACGAGGTTGATGTATGAAGTGTCGCGCGTAAAAGTACAAGTTCAGGGAGGATCAACTTTAACGTTCTAGCCCCTTTTCCCCGTAAACACTGTACCGTTACCGATGACACCAGAGATAAGCTACTGCAGTTTCCTTCTTATTTCTGGCATTTCCGAGGCCCCCAATTGAAGTATTTTCTCCGGGAGGAAGCCCCCAGAACCCCCTAGTTTAAAGCGCTTTCGGTGCTCTCACTTTAATTCTTCCCGTGCGTACACCTTCAAAATCTCAGGCTACGCTCATGAGACGGCTTATTTGAGAGTGGGGTGGGCTTAATAGTGAAACAAAACTGAATGCAGGGCTGGCATTACGGCACTAGGGCTGATTTATTGTAGGGCAATATTTCGGCTAACAAAATAGTCCTTCCTCAGGGTCAGAGCTATAGCAAGAGAAAATATTTTTTATCGGCTCCTAAAATTTAAATTTAAAATTTACATAAGAGGTCAATAATTAACTACAATTATAAACACTAGAGAATAATATACAGGTAAATGATTATACAATAAAAATAAACTGAGAAATGTTCATTCCTTCGGTTCCGACCATCTGATGACAGGGTTTTGCCTCTATCTATGAGGTACGCTTCTCTTGCCTTACGGCGGACATGCTGAAAGTGGGTGTTAATTCCAGCGGAATAAGTTCCTTGTCTGCGATCGAGTGGCCAGGTTGATTAAAGTGCTCAAAGAAAGCACTGAAGCACACTTACCAACTCCGTGCTATGGCTATGCCAAGGTGATTAGCCACAAGAAGGGTGAAACAGCTGTTCATGGCTGCCACTACCCGGTTGATATGGTTGTGCGCATGCGTAGGGTAGCCATACCATACCACGGATTTACCACGGATTTGGTCACGTGTGCTTAACTGCTTTCTTTGCACTGATTAAAGTGGGAAGGGACTGCTTCTGTGGCGTTTGCGTGAAGTGGATTGTTTGTTGCTTATCTATGTTCTTTAAAGCGTTCACAGGGGCGGATCCAGGATTTTCTTTAGGAGGGGGTGCACTCGTCTCTTGCTCTACTTCAACACCAATAAACCACATAGTTTTTTTTTTGCAGAATACCAGTTGTATTAGAAAATAGCAGGTCATCTCAGGGGGGGCGGGTGCGCACCCCCTGCACCCTCCCCCTAGATCCGGCCCTGGTTCACGAAGTGCGTTTAGTTTCACCTATATATTGTTTTTTACATCTTCTACATTGGATCATATATGTTAGGTTTGTTGAGTCCGACAAGTATAGTAATGTTTAATTTGTCTTGTTTCCCCGTGTTGGTGAAAGTGCATGATGTTTTTCCATGGCTAATGTATGGGCAGGTGAGGCAGCCATGTCTGGAGTTGCAACGGAATGTGCTGGCAGGGAGCTTTGGATTTTTGTCGTCGTTTGCGAGTTTCGCTCGAACGAGTAGGTCACGAAGTTTTGGTGAACGCCGGACGAAAGCGAAGAAAGGCACTTATTTAAAGATGCTTTTAAGCGTTCGGTGGATTGCAGAATGGGTTGTTTCTTGCGAGTAGTTTGTCATGGATGTTAGGTAGAACTGGATTATAGGTAATTGTGAAAGGGATTCTGTCACTTGTATCTCTGGGTGCTCTGGCTGGTTTATTCTTTTAAGGCTTCATTTCGAAGTGTCTGTTTTTCTCTGGTGATTTGTTCTTTACGAATCGTTTTTCGTAGCCTCGTTATATAAGGTAACTTTCAAATTCAGATGATCGGGTTTTAAAGAAATTATCCGTGGAGCCGTGAATGCAGCGTAAGCGAAGAGCTAGACTGTAGGCCGGGAATAGACTTTTTAGTGTTATATGGGTGGCTTGAAGAGTGCAGTAAGAATTGGTGTTTATCTGTAAAGATCAGTCTCTATTTTACCGTCGTGAAGTTGAATGTTTACATCTAAGAAAGGAATAGACGTTGTTGAGCGTTCACTAGTGAATTTAATAATAGAGCGTATGTTAAGTTGTTGAGGCACTTTAAAAACTCGTCCAGCGTTTCTTCACCATGTGTCCAAACCATTAAGATGTCATCAATATACCTGAGCCAAACATGAGGTTTGTCAGGGTAATTTTGTAACGCTTTCCTTTCGAAATCTCCCATGAACAGCTTAGCATACGCTGGGGCCATTCGTGTGCCTGTAGCTGTACCATGTCGTTGTATAAAATGTTCATTATTGAAGACAAATTGTTCAAGGTTAAAATCATGCGGATGCCGGATCACAAATGGGTTCTGTAGGATCGAACAGATCTGTCAGTCCGTTGGCTAAGAGCTATTCTGCATACGTCGATTCCTTCGTTGGTTGGAATGTTTGTGTACAGAGAAGAAACGACAAGGGTGACGAGTATAGCATTGGTGGGGAGGACGTCAACTTCCTTAAGTATGTTGAGAAGATGGGTCGTGGCTTTAACTTAGGACGGTAGCAGCGGTACCAAGGGATAGTAGCTAACAAACTCTGATATTTTTTCAGTCAGGATGTTCATTGGCTGAGACCATGGGCCGTCCGGCCTGGGTTTCCAGGTCTGTGAATCTTAGGTAGAATGTCAAAACGACCAGCTTTTGGATTTTAAGGGGGTAGGTAGCTGTAAGTTTCTTCGTCTATGACGTCATCGACAAGTAGAGGATATTTAACAATTATTCCTCTAGCCCGAATGGGCTCTGAGCTATTGGCTCAGTGGCCATGAGGGGGAGGGGAATAATTGTTTTAGTAAAATCCAATTAGTTGGTCAAAAATATCGAGAATAAAAAATTTTTAGCTAGCTAAAGCTAGACTTTAATCCTGTTTTACCGCCAAAAAGCCCGCGCTTTTCGCTACTAGCGGGCTATAACATATAGAGTGTTTTCACATGACGTCACGGCGGCCATATTGGTATCCCAAAACAACAAAACGGCGGCCATGTTGGTGTCCCAAACCAGTCCTCTGGGAGTTGAACTCTTTTCTTATGCAAACGCTTTCTTTTGTTCCAATAAATTTGCATAGATGCTGGCCACGTGAGTGAAAACACTCTATAGCCTAGTAGTAGCTCATCAACCAATCAGAACGCAGCATTGATAATAGACTACTAGTTGGATTTTACTAAAGGGTAGTAATAGCAGAAGCGAACAGCTAATGATAGACAGTATAGTGATTCAGCAAATTTACCGGTAATTTAAACTCAAACGTGATGATACTAATCTTTCTTTTGAATAAAGAAAACTGAATGCATCCCTTGGCCGGAACAACCTAATCACCTCAGTCGCTGTAAACTCGGAAGAGATCAATTCCTACGTGATAGTTAGCCACCCTCATAGCCTCTTTGAAAACAGAGTTTACACGTCATCTAATTTATTTGCGTGCGTGGGCAAATAGGGAGGGCAATTAATTGTGTGGGAAATATACCGTAAACTGTACAAGTAGGAGGAAAGTGCGTGTTAGAAACTTATTTCCGAACTTCATTCATAGATTGCAGACGGAATGAAAGATTTCATGCCCGGCCAGAGGTTTTGGGTATTCGGGTCTCCGGGGTCTTTTTATCGGCAGGTATACTACTAGTATCTTGTATTTCTTAGGGTTTTGGTATTTGGCATTTAGACACGAGGTTTTAAAGATCTTTTGGTATATAAATGTATGTTGACAAAGCGATCGAAATGTGTGCAGGCAGAAGTTCGCCAGGGATTAAGCGTAGTGGTTGCGGTGCACCAAAGCTTATACAAACATCCTGTATCTGGGTGACTGTATTAATTACCGTAAAATTCCGAAAATAAGCCCCTCCATGTATAAGCCCCCCAAACCGGTAACGCAACTGATATTCCAAAAACTAAAGAAGCTGTAAGAAATATATCGTAAAATCGAGTACTTGTACGCCAAGCCACGCAAAGCGACGAAGGGCTATTTGTGTCTGTGTCAGCCATCTTCATTAATATGGTCCTTTCTAAATGCTTGGTCATTCCGATCGCGTACGTGAGGTACCTTTTATTTCTTCCAGTTCGAGTGGCTTTCAGTGAGTCAGAATTCAAAAAACTTTCAACTTTTTACAGTGCAACCTCGATATAACTGGCAAAATTTGTTTGCTATAACGAGGTTTCGTTATATCGAGGTTCTTTTCCATATATTTTACTGTTACTAGGGTAAAGAAAATCGTTCGTTTTACCGAGGACTTCGTTATATAGAGGTTCCACTGTAGTTAACCTTCAGACGTCCAAGCAGGGGTGGGGGGGGGGAGTTGTTGCTATCCCCTCTGAGGTTTTTCTGCATTCTTCCTAGACGATAAAACATCTGCACCTTTCGTTTTCAGCAGCTGTTCGCTCATCCCTCCCACGGATTTTGAGACAAGTTTAGTGATGGTCAGTTACTATGGCTACGAGATATGACGTCATAAGTAGCATGTGGTCAAGCCATTTTTGAGTGAAAATGTATCTTTCCTCAACTTCTGTCAACACTAAGAGTGAAGCTCCTGGATAAAATGATGCAAAGTGCTTATTTCTGTGTCATTTTATTACATTTCAAGCACCAAAAACTGCCATTTCTTGCGGTTTTAACCTGATTTAACCTGACTAATTCTTGGTAAAATCCAAGATGGCGATCATTGTTGGTGACGTCACAGGTCTCCAGTAAATGACTATCGATTTACCAAATATAGCCTGCGTAGCAGGCGCTTGGAAGCAGTGGGCACAAGAAAAAACAGGCGCGCAATAAGGAGACACGCGTGTCTCCCTCGCGCTCCACTGTTCTCTCTTTCACCCACTTCCAAGCGCCTGCTACGTAGGCTTTAAATATTTTTGACCGGAATTGTCCGTTCGAAACACTAGAAATGGCGTTTTAGAGCTAGTTTCAACACTTCAAAATTTTCAAAGCGAGTATGCCCCCATACCCCTCTAGCGGCTCGCGCCTTCGACTTTCGCGTCGTTAGTCTATGGTTAACAACATCCCGTTCTTTTTCTAACCTGTGCACAGTGGCTCTCTCGCCTCAGATTTCCCTTCTCCGATTTTTTCGGAGGGGAGGTGGCGGCTGTACACGGCTAGATTTTTCCATCTTAAAACTCTGGACAGTCTGGGGTCTCAGTGACCCGAAAAACCATTATTAGGTACGGGTAGTCTGTTTCAAAGCAATTTCGGGTATTTAGTGTCAAAGATTTTACTATTGTTAGGTAAATTGGTATCCTTATGAGGAAAAAAATCGGGTATATTGGTATCGCATTACCCCACTGACCGGACCTGAGAATTGCTGGAGGAGTAAATAAATAAAAAGTACTAAAACAGTGGTCTGCTGCCTTATTTTAAAACTGTATGCTTAAACCTTATTGTTTTAATTGCGCATGCACAATTTTTTTGGAAATCTCGACTAGGAAGCCCTCTCCTCATAAAGTAAGGTTATAAAACATTAATTGTTGCTACTTGAGCGTAAGCGACACTTTCTCAGCATTTATACGTTTTAGAAATTTTTTAGGAACTAAAAAGCCTCACCCGACAGGGGCCGCTGCCGCCTCCCGCCCCTGCCGGGTGCCACCCTCAGTCCCCGAGGCCTCTGCCCCTGCCGGGGGGGGCACCCTTAGTCAGATTTACTGAATTACCCAAAATTCTCATTTGCCAACCCAGCTACTAAAGCGAATTCAAACCACTAAGAGTACCACTAAGTTGGCAGTTCCAGAGCTAAGTATTCGCCTCGACAACTCCTTTTACGACTTTAGGCAAGTGCTTGTTTAGCCGGCGTTCAACACTGCAGCGCATACTTTTAATTTTTACAATGCCTTAAGGGATTAATACTGAGAAGTCTTTTTAGTTGATGCTACAACAATAGCAGGGGCGGATCTAGGGGAAGGGTGCAGGAGGTGCCCACCCCCCCCCCCTCCCCTGAGATGACCTGCGGTTTTCTAATACAACTGGTATTCTGCAAAAAAAAAAAACTTTGTGGTTTATTGGTGTTGAAGTAGAGCAAGAGACGAGTGCACCCTCTCCTAAAAAAAATCCTGGATCCGCCCTTGAATAGTGCCCAAGACTGCTCAGCTATAAGATGATAATTAAGTTATGCTTTTTCTTTCATTTAACATGAATAAAGGAAAATTATAACCTGTTTAAATTATGTCGTATTGCCTATATGTACATGTACGTGAATGTAGCCATGTACATAAATAGCACAGAGTTCACAGAACTTTTTAAAAGTGGATTTGTAGCCACTAACGAAGCAAAAACACTTCGGCGTACCCTAAATATATTTTTTTTCCTGAAAAGTAGTCTTTCAAAGCTTTAAAAAGACACCAAAATTAAAATAAATCCGTTCGAAGAATATTCGCAGGCGACTTCAAGATTTTTCGAGGATTCTAACCTGTGCTAAATTTTACGGAAAATCAACTGTGCGCAACTTCGGACAAAACACGAACTTCAGTATCTCGAAAATTATGCTGTGTAAAAGCAGTAGAACAGTTTAGTTCACTATTTTCAAGGCAATTTTCGCTTATGCAATCGAATTGAGTTCAAACTATTTGTCGTAAATTACAGTAATTTATGACATTTCTAAACAAATTGAACAGCGCGGTTATATAGGTAAAATCTTTGCTTGCTGGTACTTTGCGATAGCTATAACATGTAGTATCTTTATTAGTCTTTCTGACCTCGTTACTGCGCAAAATACAAAAGAATTCTTACTTTAAGCGAGACCAGAAAGGCTCATTGATACATATGAAAGAATAAATAAATGGGCAGGCATTATGAAAGAGGTTTATAACTTTCCTCGAGGGAATCAAGTTGCCGTTCATCCATACTTGAAAAAAAAAAACTTGCATGGGCCACGTCTCCACACGAATCCGGATATACTTTGTAAAACCACGTATACTTTTACACGACTCTCCCACACGAAATCCGCATCTTTTTGAAAGCGCTTTCCAGAGTGATTTAGGGCTCAGACCACACGAATCCGGTGAAGAATAAGCAGTTTCAAAATTATCGGGATACGTTTGGACGGGGCCTGAGACGGGGCCTTGGTGACGTTGACACAATTAAACTCAAGTGTGACGCCTGCAGTTCTTAAGAATAAGTTAGTTTTTAGAGATTTTTAAATCGCAAGATTTTTTTCTCCAGCCGGTTGTCTGTGGGAGAATGTTTTTTGAGGGGCAATGCAAACCTCTGTCGAAATCAGTTTTTGGAGAAATTTGTTTCATTCCCTTTCGCTACTAAATTAATTAAAAATGATGTTGCTTAGTTTTTGTTAAATACAAAACTTGTCCTTTAAGTCACAATTACTATTCAAGTTTATTTATTGGGATATCAATAAGTTGCTGGGTTTCTTACCGGCACGGCCAGGTTTTGACATTTATGAAACTAATCCTCTGCTCGTAGGCGGTATGATAGCCCATGCTATCAGAGGACAGATGGAAGCTCAGTATCGGGGAAGCTTCACATTGATTACTCAGAGTTGCCCTGTTTAGGTACCTAAACAGGGGCATCAGGCGACTGTTTTCTGTAATATATCTGTTCAGAGACGTACATATTGCCTAGAATTTTCTATCACTTGAGGACGGCTAAAAATTTCTAGATGACCGTTCCATTCATGTACAATTTTCGAATTACCTAACATATTACCTACGCCACGATTTTCGTAAGTTTAATTCTCGCACTTTACTTCCCAAGTTAGGCTATTTTTCAAAGGAAAAAGGAAACCTAAAATTTTCGGATTCAAAAATGTGATGGAGAGAGGAATTAGAAAATGCCTGACTTTAGAAATACGTCAAATTTCAGCCAAACTCAGTTCGGGAAAATAATACTCAGGTCCTTGTAATTTCGAAAAGACTCAAGCGGTTCCCCTAGGATGACCAAACAGATACAAATTTTACAGCGCCGCTTAGAATTCTTTTCAAGAGATCTAAAAGTACTCTGGATATCCTTAAAAGTGTTTTCAATGCTTTAGGTGGAAACCGTCGTTGGGTGCTCCTGGCTAAAGTTGCTGATTAATGCATTAGTCAATTCCACCTGCGCCCAGCCCCCCTTCCGCCCGGGCTGACCCCCTGGGCATTGGCATTTTTTTGCCTCGGAAGGCAAATTCCCTGGGGTTGGGGATTCTTGAGTTGTCAAATCCCCAGGGGTGGGGAGGAAAAAAGAGGGCAAATGCCCCGTCCTCCGTCAACACTGCAAAATTTTTATTGATCGCACAGTTGAATAGTGCCATCCTAATGTGCGAATTTTTGTTTCAACAAGAACGCGCTTACAGCGGCACCAGGTCTCGTCTGCTTGGAGATTAGATAGAGAAATGAGGAGGCGATTAATAGAATATTAATGTTCTTGTAGAATAGGCCATTTGCACGATGGCGTCATTTACTACTTCGACCAGAATACTTTTCGCTTTTTCTTTCATTTAAATTTGAAAATCCCCGTGAGGTTTAAGTAACAAAAGCCTTGATTTGCACAAGAAAGCAAACCTCTGAAGGATCCTGGTCGTAGTAGTAAAATGACGTCATCGTGCGAATGGCCTATATATATTCTACAAGAAACTTGATTTACTCGCTAAAGGTTTTTTACTTATTTATCTCTGAATTGATTTAGTACGCGTGTTAGCGACGACCAAAAATACCTCTGCGAAAGTAGGCTATACGCTTGTATAAATACACGAAAATTCAAGGGCCTCGATTCCAGAGAAATTACATCATTGCCAGATATCGAAAAAGTGATTTACATGGCACGTCATTTCAATCATCGCCGAAAATAAATCGCATGCTCATCGCAAGACTCATTTACGTACAGTGAAAGTTTACAACGACCGGCAATCGCAATTTTGCTTATTAAGATTCTTATTTTTTTTCGACCACTCAGTAGTGTTCACTTGCTCCAAAGTAATCAACACTTCCAAGCGCTAGAATTCGTGGGCCGACACGTTTCGGAAAAGCTCTAAATTTAATCTTTCCTTGAAGCTTTTTTCGCAAAACATGCGTGGCTTCAATCACGCAACGATTTTTAGTCCTAGTTTCCCACTTTCCACAGTCTCGGCTAGGAACGCCTGGCACAATGACCTACCTTTTGTGTCCTAATTTACGACCAAATATTCGGGAGTTCTTCCCGAAAAATTGGGAGGGGTGTGCGGCACGCTTCCTGAAACCCTTACCCTATTTCAGACCAAAATCTATGATTGTCCCTACTCTATTTCAGACCTGAAGCCCTGGAGCCCGGCGCGTGACCGGAGCGCGTGACAAGCTGTTACGGCACGAACACGGTAGTTGGCGTAAACATTAAAAGGGAAATGGTCTTACCGCCAAATGATGAAGAAGTCGCTAATTCTTCTAAAAAACATACCCAATTCAAGACTAGAGTGCACAAACCATACCCTATTTCAAACCAAAACCGCTAAAAAAACATTTCTTTGGCGCGGCACATACCTATATAGTCTACCCCCCCCCTCCCCCCTGGGCGAAAAACGCGTCGCGTCCTTTGTAATAGCGCTAGGATTCTAACGATTCTAACGACGACATGCACCAGTTTATGGCTTTGGTATTGATATGAAATTATTGACATTAAATTAATAGAGCGCTGTAAAGTTATACGTTATGAATAGTTTTATAAATATGAAAGGATGTACAGAAATTTGATTTAATTAATAACCAAAAAACGTTGATTCACATCGATAGCTCCAATTTGGCTATGTAATTTTGGCTTGACAAGCAATGATGAAATTAATGCATAAAATCGAGAACATACCTTTACAACCCTCTTCAATCTATTCTTGTCCTTGACAGACGAGCCAATCTGCTTTTTTTTTTTTTCAGTAAAACCCTCTGTGTAGTTATACTCTGATAGGAAACCGCGTGCGTATCAAAAGCTCGGGAATGGCCCCGGGGTTGCAAATGCCCGGCCCCAGGGCAGTGCAAAATTTGCAAATGCCCCACTTGAATAACAACAGAAATTTAAATGTAGAATAAGTAACTAATTGAATAAACAAAAGATTAGACTACGAGTAGTCCCCATTTTTCCTCAGGGATAGGAGAGCGAGCGAAACGCGAGCGCGCGTAAAAAACCAATCTCTCCTTGCCGCTTGTCACCCTCGCGTAGGGTGATTTTCACGGGCGCTTGCGTTTCGCTTGCTCTACTATCCCTGAGGAAAAATGGGGACTACTCGTAATCTAACAAAAGATGACATATGGTAGAAAAATTTACACACAAAAAAGGGTGCAAACTAAAGGTAAAGTTTTTCACTGCTGGCATTTTCATTTAGGGAAGGTTCTACATGTTAATCCTGATCAGCAGAGTCTACTTTACCTTGCAATGCGTGTGCCACCGTCCCCTTGTTTATAACCGCAGTTTGCTTTTTGGTCAGTGGATAGTATAGGTATACGTATTGACTAAGAAGTGAACTGGAGCCGATATGCGGCCCGCAATCTACCGTACCTAAAAAGATGGCGACTGCCACATTTCTTAGCGCATGGAAATCATAAAATTGCTTCTAAAAACGCACAGAAAGGTTTTATAAACTTCACAGGAAAAAATAACGGATTCCCATTTTTGGATATTTTTGGGTATTTAAAGAATACCCACAAAAATCCCAAATTTGGAAGAGTTAGACAAGTCCCACTCTGGGAACTTGGTTGGGAATTCCCTGGTTGGGACTTGTCTCACTTTGCCAAATTTGGGATTTTTATGGGTATTCTTTAAATACCCAAAAATATCCATAAATGGGAATCCGTTATTTTTTCTAGTGCTTCAAACCTAGGATAGGCAATGTTGCTATTACAGGGAGGAATTTCGCTCCCCCTCCCCCCCGCCCCTTAAAAAAAAATATGACTTTATGTGTAATTGGCCGTGTTAGGTTCGAAAGTCATTGTGGTAAAGTGTACAGCCGCCATCTTTTTCTGCATGTACGGCGGACTGTGATCGTTACTGGGGAAGCACAGTTTAACATAAACTTAAAATAGTAAACTTTTCCTTACGGCAGGAAGAGTGATAGAAAAAGTAAAGAAAGAGAACAAAAATTAAGTGGTGAATTATATTTGCCCGATATTTCAAGTTGCAACACAAACCTTCAACGGGGGCTGTGAAAGAAAAATGAATACAGATAAAAGATGAACGTTACATATGCGAGATTTGAATACACAGCAAACAGAAAATGATAGGCTACTAAAAATTAAGATAAATGTCACTAACTGAGTTCATCACGTCTATTTATTCCACGAGGTTCAGTCTAAAGTCATAGCTTTGTCAATGAGCACAGGAAAAAATAACGGATTCCCATTTTTGGATATTTTAGGGTATTTACAGAATACCCATAAAAATCCCAAATTTGGCAAAGTGAGACGAGTCCCAACCAGGGAATTCCCAACCAAGTTCCCTGATTGGGGCTTGTCTCACTCTTCCAATTAAATTTGGGATTTTTGTAGGTATTCTTTAAATACCCTAAAATATCCAAAAATGGGAATCTGTTATTTTTTTCCTGTGGAGGTGAGCGTCGAGTGCCTTTCTGACAGAGTCACGGTTGCTACGGATTAGTTCTAAGGGAATAAGAACGACGTGGTTGATAGAGTGATCGGCTTGATTAAAATGTTCGGAGACAGGAGTAGGATTAGGAAAGTGGCGATAGTTGAGAATGGAGCGGCGATGCTCCCCAAAGCGTCAGTGGTGGAGATGGCGCTTGGTCTCTCCAATGTACTGTTTGCCGCATTTTTTGCATTAATTCAATAAGATAGATAAGGTCTTTGGATTTACAGTTTAAGGGGTCGTGTATGTGTCGTTTCTCTTTCTGGAGGAGGTGAAGGTGTAGTTGGCTTGGCCTTGTTTTAAAAATGGACAGGTAAGACAGCTTGGATGATTGCATTTTGAAACGCCGGGAGGTGATTTTTCTTGTTGTATGCTACAATCACGTGAAGTGCTTCTAACAAGTAGGTCACGAAGGTGGTGGGGACTCCTTTTATAAGCAAGGATAAGTGGAGACGGAGATACCGTAAAATTCCGAAAATAAGCTCCTCCACGTATAAGCCCCTCCAAATATGAGCCCCCCAAAATCGCAATGCAAAAAACCCTCCGTTAAATCGCCTCTCCGAATATAAGCCCCCCGGGGGGCTTGTACTTGGAATTTGCCCTCGAATACAAAGTAAAACAAAGCAAAAATGGTAAATTTCCTTCCCACTCCAAGCTAGCCCAATTGGTTTTGAAACGCAAATTTCCCTCAGTACATAAGCGCCTCCAAAAATAAGCCCCTCAAAAAGCGCCTTTGAAAAATATAAGCCCCGGGGCTCATTTTCGGAATTTTACGGTATTTGTTTGCAGCGATTGGATGATTGAAGAATGCATCTTTATATTTTTCTGGAAAGTGGTGGAAACGTTAGGAAAACTGGATTATATGTGTTCAGCTATTAGCCAATTTTTTTCCCCGTTAGTCCCAGAAGTCCTGTTGAGGAAAATGAAATGGCAGGCGTTCGAAAGGGAAGCGAAAAGGGATTTTGGGCTTGAGCCGGAAGTGCGAGGGGCTCGCCGTGCGGTCTCGAGCCCAAATTCTCTTCCCTCGCCTTTCCCTTTCCGGGGAGCCTGGGTCCCTTTCGAACCTACATCAGGCCAGAGTCGACACTTGGCTGCAGGGCAGGTTGAAAAATAGGTGAAAATATGTTGGGAACTAAACTGAAAAGTCTACGCATTAAAAACTTCCTGTTTTCATTTTCGACACAAAATGTTTTTTTTTATTATTCTTTGATCTCGACATATCCGCCGCACAGGCATCAGGCAGGAACCAGTTCCGTTAACGTCGCGAGCAGTTATGCCCATCTTCGGTTTTATCAAATTTTGACCATCTTTGGATCTCTGACTATCTTCGAATTCTTTACATCAGAAGACCTTTTCGCATGGGAAGAAAAAAAGATAGAAACTGTCTTGGACCCGTAACGTATACTTTGAGGTAAGACCTGTATTAAAAACCACTCATGACGTAAAAACATTGCTTAACACAATAAAATCTCTAAAACGTTTTAAGAAGGAGAACTTCAAAGCAAGCCATTGGAAGCTATATTGACATGAGGCGCAATATTGTCAAAAGATTACTCCTCCTTGAAAAACTGACGTAAGCTCAAAATACTTAGTCAGGTTTAGAAAAACTTTCTTATTCTCAGTAATGTTGAGCTTCATAAAACTAGATTTCATCGTTATATATTTTATTTTCTTTGAAAACGACCAACAGTGATCAAAGCGGATGAATGCTGCTGTCAAACCAGCGGACTCCCCACGGTAACTTTTTTTCGACAGTCACGTGACTTGGAAGCCATATTGGTTGATGTGCATGTATCATTTCCCTTAGCGATTTGTAAGCGTATTATCATACGTGGATTTTATCGGATTTGACCCAATATTCCCAGCATAGTTTGGACTTATAATGCACTTTAAGCTGTTTTCCGCGAGGGGAGGTTGAACTGTAATTTGCTGTTCAAAGGAAGACCGTCTAGGTAAGTCTCTGAAGTCAATTGCGAAATTTATGTCAACAAGACAATGTTCGAACTAGTGTTTCTATTGTTTTAAGCTTGCTTATTTCATCCCATAGGCTTCTTTTTGCCGTTACCTACTTTCTCACTTTCCGTATTTTTGTCTGAAGTAGTAGTTTTTAATTATGTTTCCTCTTAATGATAAAATAATTACTGTATCTTGCAGTTCTTTCATCGCGTCCAGTCACTAAATCTGGCGCGAATCAGAAAATTAAACTTTCGCACAATTTTGTAAAATTCTTTTGGATTTCATTTGGTCTATATTAAGCTTATTCGGTTGTTTATTTCTCAAAACTCACTGATATAGCTCCAGTCTTTGGTGTGCTGTTCAATCAGCTGTGTGTGCGTGTCTTGAAAAACCGGGCTTTTTGGTGTTTTACATGCTCAAGGTGTGAAATGTTTTGGTTCCTACCGCTAGTTGTCGAGGTAAAATTTGCGGCCAAATACAATTTTCTTATTCTATCCACGTTAACATAAATGCTTCCACTTCTTTGTACGCAACTTCATTCGTATATTTTTTTCACAACAGTATTTTACGTAGGCTTCAAGTACAATTTATATCGAGTTTCGCCATCGACAATCGTATGTATAATAGTTCTACGGAACTAAAGTACCAAGCATGTCAAATTTTTTTCTTGTCACTCTATTGAATCTCTGCGGGATTCGAATTAATTTTTTTCGATCTTTCTTTTTTGGAGAAAAGCTGCTCCCTTAAACTTTCAAGACCACAACTACGATTAAATTTGCGAAAGCCCTCCAAAAGAAAGATTTCAGCAAGGCCTTTTTCTTAGGCATCAACGCGTTGCAAAATGTAGTAGCATGCACACCTCAGCGGATTGTGCGTTTTTTTTTACGCTGGATATAGAGCGAATTCTTTTCGGTCTCACACTGTTGTTAAGAGCTGTCACGCGTGTTCTTCCCCAATATAATACATTATTCTTGCGTATATTTCGGTTCTCTAGGATATTTAACATTTTTCAAAAATATTTTTAAAACCCCCAATGTCGATTGAACTGTTAGGAGAGTACTGTATACGTGAGCTGCTGTTAAGTTTATTGCAATGTCTCTGAAATTAAACTTTAAAGCACAGCACACGAATTTTATCACTTCATATAGCCCAAGTCCATTTAGCACTGAATACACATCCATAAATGAAATCCTTAGTTAATAATAGATCTTGAATCAGTGTTAAGTAAATTCATCTTTATAAGGGCATTGTTTTTGGCTCATTCGGGAATATTAAATGTGATTAAGCCAATCACTGTTGAGAATGCAAATAGTGAGGTGAAAAAATGACAGGGCACATTTGTATTATGTAAAGGTTTTAAAATTGGCTGCATGTGTTTGCTGTGAAGTCCCCTGTGTGTTTTGAGTAAGAACCTCTTGAATATTTTCACTGTAAACAGGATGTTGGTTTTAGTACACTCAAGAGTCTTTAAGAATGCTAAGAAGTGCAGGCAGGAGCAAATAGTTTCCCAACTGAATGTCTTTTGTCGCAAATAAAGTTCACTTTTGAAAAGTATAGTTTGATTGGTGCTATGGAAGATCAAACTTGAGCATTTCATAGAATCTTAAAAGATACAACAGTGCTGTTCTTCACAGCATAATGTGCAAATTGTGGTACTTGATCTAAATTGCTGAAATGGTATCACCTTCATTTGAATAACCACATGTTTATAGGATTTTAATTCTGCAGATTAAACTTTAAAAACCACTGGAATACATGTCATGATTTTTTGATAGGCTGAAATTAGGTGGTTAGATTCTAGTATTTTAGGATTCCTCCTCAGTTTGTTTGGTAAATAAATATATTTAAAAGGGTTGAGTGTATCCTATTGTTTAAGTATTTTTGTATAAATACAATTGAGTCCCCATTTTTTCTAATCTCCCAGAGAAAAGAGAGATGGTCTGTCTTAGCTTCTGCTCCAACGAGCAAATGGAATGAAACAAGTTTGGGCTTGTTGGACAATTATTTCATACAATTTACAGTGTTTTGCTACCTCAAGCCTCATCTCGTACCTTAATTTATGAACAAACCATTGGTTCAAATTACTGGCAAGTGGAGGTTTGAGAAGCTGTGAATTGAATTTGAGGAGCTGTGAATTGGATATGACTGAAGTCAGGAGTCTACAATAATGAGCAGGACTGTCCTTAAGGGCTGCATGGGGACTGGTAATTTCCCTTGGCTTCTATAAGCATGTCAACCCAGGCTACCTCCTCATGCATATATAAGGAATAACTTTTCCTAGCTGTTCGATTCCCCACCTACTAATAATTGCATACACCTGGGAACTTGAAATCTTAGCTACATCCCTGAGTAATAGTAGACTCCTGATACCCTTTAACCCTGCTCACAGGGTAGTTTGAAGTACTTGCAAACATTTGCTGAAACCTTTTGTATTTATTTCTCACTTTTTATAGCATTGTATGTGACTGAAATGACTGCTGCTGAATTAAGAGGCTAATGGCATTGCGTGTGAAAGGACGAGTGCTGGACCAGCTAGAATATGACATATTTTGGACGGAATACAGAGCAATCAAGGAGAGTAGACCCCCTGTGCCAGATGAGGATAATGAGGAAGAGTCCACAGGAGGTACAGTGTTATAAATTAGATTTTCCCTGCTGAAAGTGATTCAATCCTTCAGGCTTTCCTGTAGGAGGTCAAAGGGTACAGTGGTTATCACATCACAAACCATGGAATCAGGGGATGGTTTTCCTGTGGCCTAGCTGTTTTCTCTCAAATGCATATAGTCATGTTGGCTGTGGGCCACCCAAGGCCACCCTCTTGTATGTATCATGTGAAGAAAAACTAGAAAAAAGAAAGAAAAAAATGGAAAAAAGAAAGAGGAAATGCCCTAATAGGAAGCATGACACTCTGTGAGTTTGTTTGTTTACTTTGAGTGATGCTTTTCAAAGTTATTGTTTTTAGATATTTCACTGCTTTACATGTGTATTTAAAATTGTATTTTAAAGAATGTCCCTGAAAAGCTTTTGTCTCAATCTGAGGGCTAACTCTTGCAGTTCCTGGTATTTGTTATGTCACATTTTTCCTAGCCTGTCAAAGTTGTTTACTGTGAAGAAGTATGTTCCCATATTTTACATTTTCTCCAACCGTCATAAGGGTAAAATGACATCATAGTCATCGTAATAACCATGTCTGTGGTTTTTAAGGTCACAGTTCATGCACAGGCAGCTCTATAAATTTAACAAGCAAATCAAAGGGCTTTTTGTATGTTACTTGAAAGTTTTTGTTTTGTGTGAATTCAGGTTTTAAAATGTACAATGTAGTTCATCCTTAATAACGATGTTGTTTGATTTGAGTCTACATTGTGACACTTTCTGTCAGTAATTTTACTAGTGATGGGGGGGGAGGGGGACTCCTGGGAATTCTTGGTGGGGGTGTGCTGCCCTGTTCTCCAAATCCTGACCCTATTTCTGACCAAAAAATGTCTTTTTCTGCACCCATTTTCAGACCAGACTTCTAAAATCCATACCTGTTTTCAGACCTGGCCTTTGGGCTGAAATTATGTCATCATTACTTAGATCAGACTGCAAACAAAAAAAATTTTCTAATGTAATTCAAATTCACATATTTCTATTTCTTTCTTATTGATTTGGAATTGAAGCGATAAGTTATACGTTCATACACTGTACACTCCTTTGTTCCCTTGAAAACCATACCTGATTCCAGACCAAAAAATTAATAGGCAAAGTCTATACCCGTTTTTAGACCAAAAAGGCCCAAAAACCATACCCTTCGGGGCAGCACATACCTCCATGGCCTATATAAGGAAGTCCCCCCTGGTTATTACCCAACTGCATCTAATGAGTTAATCCTAAATAGCTCTCAAGACTGTAGTGTAGGTTATCAAACATATTATCATTAAGCAAAACAACTTTATTGCGAAACAAACCCAACAGTGTGTGGCTGAATCTCACCTGTACAGAAAGTAAACATTGTTTGCAGTTTTCTTTCGTGGTTTTTCACATTCCTTCACTCCCTATCTTGGCTAAGTGTTGTGTGTTTGTAATGTAATACTTAGCAGAGGGTGTTTTGACCTTTCACCCTTCAGTCAATGGTGAAAGCACGTGATGGTCAGTTCAAACTTGCTTGTTTATCAGAGAAATCCTTTGATTTAACTGTTAATTAACACCTCCTCAACCTACATATACTTTCACATTCAGTATTCCTCAAAACAAAATTTGAAAATTTTGTTTCTTTGCTGCTTGTCAATGTTCAAATTTAGTGAATTATTGGGACCTGTACTGGCAGGTTTACAAATGCAACCTCTCCTCTCATATGTAAACATGTTACATAATCAAATATGTTAAGGGAATGTTTTTATCTTAGAGATCAATAAAATGACCTCATAATTTGACATTTGACTCTTTAAATACATAAACATTGGTAAATTAGAGTATTAGGTTTCATTTATCAAAATTAATACAGGAGCTTTCACTTAAATTGCATCAAAACTGAAATTTACAATATGTGGAGACATTTTTGTAATGTGACAGTACAACAAGCCATCCCTGCATAGATCTGAGCAGTTTATCAGGCCACCAAGACTGTTTTATTCAGTTTTATAGTGACAAATTTATCAGAACAGCTTCCTTCCGTTCGGTTTTAGATAACTAAATGATAAGCCCATACAGAAGCTTTGTTTCAGCTCATGCATTTTTCCGCCTTTAAAGAAGATCACAGTGTAGTGTGAGGTGAAACTTTTATTTAGAGGATTGTAGACTTGAATAGAATCAGAATGTGTGATCAAGAAATGGATTTGTTCGGTTGAGGATACAGGGATGATCAGTTATCTCCAAGAACCTTTGGAAAGACTCACCAGGTTCATACACCGACGAGGATGTTATGATTTGCACAGAGCTGGTTTGTACATATATACATTGGTCCTGTTTACTTTCGTTATGTCATTAGCAGTAGAAAGAAGCCCTGTATTTAGTAGCTGTAATTGAAAGTTGGATATTGACATGATTCTTTGGTTTTGTAAATAGTTGTTTGATGAAAATATTGTTATTACCAGATAATTTAGTTAGTGCGACTTTTGGATTGAGTTTCTTTAACACAGATTTGATGTTCAGTTTTGTTTCCTTTGTGCATGCAGCAATAGAACAGAGCTGAGAGTTAAGGAACGAAATAAAAACAAATCCATGACAATCTGAAGTCTCAAATATCGGAGCTTTAATATTTACCCAAGCTGACGTATATTATAGATACATGTATACAGTGTACGTGTATGTTGTGGTCATGCCGTGTGAAGCCCTGTGATGAGGAAATGTAGTTGAATGTTTTTTCCTTCATTTAAAGTATAATTTTCATTTCTTGATTTAACACTGTCAAAATTTAAATACATGGAAATTGTTATTGAATTTGACTTACAGCAAGCCTTAGAACAAATTTAAAATGAGTTAAAATCTAGCTTTGATTTGAGGCCAGCATTTACAGTAGCATAAACACAGTAGCACAGTAACTATGCTGTACCATGTTACCTTGTCTGTTATTGACATTTTACTTTCTGTCATTGCAAATTCTTAATTACATACAATATTGTACAAAAAATAAATAATTGTTGGTGAAAATAGATAAATAGTGAAAAGGTCACAAAGGAAGTGATGATACACAAACATGTATTTGCGTGAATTTTTCTGGACTTCCTCCACTACACCTTCCTGTCTGATGTTAGTCCCACAAGAGGCAAAATGCTTAAACTTGAAATTATACAACATTAATTATTATATTAAACAGTTTATTTTTTTCCTACAGAATGTGAGCAGGAACTTGAGTGGCTGAAGGAAGCTGGATTTGATACCATTGTAAAGAAGTATAAAGGTAAGAATTTAATCATCTGCACATGTAGAATACAACATTTTGGTGTTGTGCACAGTTATATTTTATGGTTTGTCATTAAACCGCCTACTACCTCTCGGCAATGGCCACCATTTATTTTACCCTAGCAGATACATCCTCTCTTGTTTTAACGTCTTACAACAGCCTTCTTCCTACTGTACAGTGGTACAGTCACATAGATGTACCTCTGTCCCCTAGATGGTCATCTGATTGTGGTGAGGTTCAATGGTAATATCATGAATGAACAGCCCAAAGGGACAGAGCCAATATGTTGTATGCTCTAAATAATTTAGAGCATACAACATATTGTACCTTGTAGACATAAGCAGTTAAAAAATCTATTTATCTTTGGGAACTGCCTGAAAAAAGGAAGGCATCTCTACATGTAGAATGGAGCTATCCATGAGACAGGATTATAAAAATGTTGATATCTTTATTTCATTGTCAAGTGAAAGTGTGTGGGCCAAGCTTTATGTTAGAGGTGGGTGAATAACCAGGTGGGAGTGAATTAGTGAGGTGAGAAATATTAAACAGATGGAACACATTCAATAAAATGTCTGTGATAACTCTTTTAGCTGTAGATTCACATAAATCATGTGCGCAAGTCATTCATGTGCACAAACTAATGGGAAGTAGGAAGATGTACGGACTGAGCAAGCTTTTACCCTCTGACAGTGTTTACATGTACCTTTGAAAGGTCATGAGCAGACGATCACCTAAAAAGACCTCTTGATTATAGTTTAACAATACTGTACTTCTTCATTTTGAAGAAGAGTTCTCCCACAAGAAAGGAGGGTTACTAATACTACACTGTACCTAATATAAAATCTTTATTATTATTTTTTTGTGATTGAATAAAATAATATTTTTCACTCGTTTAGATAGCAAAGAAATTGATCATAATGATGTGGACTTTGAGAAGATCACAGGATCCCTCACAAAGAAACAAGCAGAGGCTGTCAGAAAAAGAATTGACACTTTGAATCAAAGCACCAAGAAAAAACTTGGCTTGCATGTACAAATACCACCATCAAAGCAAAGTGCATACCCTGCTGATGTCAGGACAATTTTTCCAACAAAAACAAATGGTCAGCCTAGCAATGCAGAACAGGCTCACACAACAAGACCAATGCTACTGCGAAAATCGTACAGTGAAGGAGTTCATGTCAATAAACTGTCTTCATTTGACAATGGTGAAGTGGATAAAGAGTTAGGACACTCTGAGAAAAGACATTCGAAGTCAGATTACATGCTTTCAAAGATGAATCAAGATAGAGATTTTTCAGGGGCTTACCTATGTCCTGAAAATGCTACATGTCCAGAAAGAAGATCAAGTGATGAAATGCGACCAAGGAGAGGTAAAGATCTTTGGTTTCTAATTTTAAGGGCTACCAGTTTGGGGGTGATACAGTAAGTTATAGTGGGGCCCCCCTAAGTCAAGACCTTTAGACACATTTGTTTGAGAGGTGCATGGATCATGTTATCAGCTACAAACAGTGTCTGTTGTAGGTCAGGTACTATATGCATAGTTTTCAAAGCAAGTCCTTTTTACTAGACTGGGACCAGTGGATTTTGCAATCAGAACAGTGAATTCTGTTCTTAACTTGCCTGTCGGGCAAGTGAAGTTTTTCAGTGGAATTCAAATCACAGAAGTTCTGTAAGACAAATTCCCAATAAAATTCTGGATTGAAAACTGTTTTTCAAGCTGATCTGACAAAGTGAAATAATTAGTATGTGTAACCAAGAATTATACATGTAAGAATTTGGACAAAACGCATGTTAAATTATTCCGTAATTTCACGAGTTTACCATAAATTTTGATTACCTATTTATATAATGGGTGCCAAATTAAGCTCAAAATCATGGGTTTTTGACATGTTTATTGTATGGATCCAGAAATTCACATGCTGAAAAGTTTAGATCTTAAATTTAGGCTTAAGTTCCGAAGTTTCAGATTTTTTTGACAAAATACCTGCTTGTCATTGCAGTGTTGTCAAAAGTAGCCAGCTGCCGGCGAAAATCGCCGCCTACATGGTTATTATAGGCTGGCCACTCAGCTTGGCATTTCTTTATGGATGGCGTTTTTTAAATAAAATATCCCCGGACTGGCCGCTTACTTTGACAACTTAGCCGTCTACTTCAAAACTTTCTGACAACCCTAGTTAAAATGACTCTAGGCCTGATATATGCTAGAGCTCTACAGTTTATGCCCTTTGGAAAAGCTTTGCACCCTGTAGGCACATTAAAATATTTTTATATTCTAAACACAGAGATCCAGCAAGCACGACACTTACATGGGGGATCACTGTTTTACGTGACAGGAACGACAAAACAAGAACTATTCAATACGGCAGAAAAAATGAAAGAATCCAGTGTTGATGACCTAAGCAACTGTGATTTGAAAACATTGAGTATATCGCCTCCTGACACCAGTCCTGACTCATTTCATGAAGTTCCTGTTGATTGCCCTGAAGAAGTTCCTGTTGATGTACCCGAAGGCAAGAATCTATGCAAGCCAGTGGAGGTAGCTACACTTTCAAATTCTCCCTACTACTTCTATTGAAAAAGTATAGGGATAGCAAATGAGAATCTCAATTTTGATATTAGGGTTTAACGGGTTAAAACCAGTTTGATTTAAAATTCATTTAAATTTCGTATCCCTAATAATTTTTCATAGAAGACAAAAGAAATTTTTGGTTAACCTAAGAGTCTGCATTTTACCCACGACTTAAATGTATACAGTGTAACTCCACTGGATTAATGTTACAAACAGGGTCACAAAATGATTGTTTCTTTTGATTTGCTGTAGAATGGTAAAGTCTCTGCTGACAGAAAGCCTTTTAGGGAACCTCAATTTCCAAGACTTCCTGTGAGTATTTGCCTTTAATTATTAATTTTACAATAATCATCACTTTATAGACATTCCCTGTTGGCAACTGCAATATGAATCTAAATGAATGCCCTATTTATGCTCACATTATTATCCCTGTCATGCACATGTAAAATTTTTCACTTTTCATCAAGGTGTTGGGCTATGTTCTCTTAATATTACAAAATAGTAAAAGTCGTTTTGCATTATTTTTCTTTACATTTACCTCTCTTGAACAGAATTTTACGCTTACAAAAGATGAATTAGGTGTGACAGGAGTTCATGATTTATCTCCGCAAGACATGGAGAAGGTGCGTTCTTTGTCCCTCATAGAACTCACAGCACTATTCGACTCTCATGGACTGGCACTGCACAGAAGAAAACCTGTCAGAAGAAGAGTTCGAGGTCAGTAGATAGTGGTATAAAATGGAAATGATAAGCTTGCTTGCATGTCTGCTGTTCGTTGTTTTGTGGGGGTGGGGGGAGGGGGATAGGGACTGGAATAGCAGTGACCTACAGTCACTAAAAAGTCATGTCTGATAGCTTGGGGCTAGTGAATTGTGTTCTTAACTTGCCTGATGGGAAGTGAAGTATTTTGGGGGAATTCAAATTACTGAAGAACTGTAATATTATTCATCCTGATGCTCATCTAAGATTTTTTTCAGCTTTGGGCTAGTTAACATGCTACTTACAGCTTGCCAGAAGGACAAGCTGTTAAACTGATTTTGCACTGCGAGGGATTGTCCAGGTCTTGGAAATCCTAAGAAAGGATTATTCTTGCATTTTCAATTTCTGGCAAATAATTGCCCATCCTGAAAATGTGTAAATTTATGTGAGTATCAAGTAATAAAGATTTGGACGTGAAAAATAAAACCAGCAGCTGAAGAATAGTGGGGAAAGTATGATTTTGAGCCCTTAAACTGAGTCCTGGAACTTCTTGGCAAATAGTTTTTTAAAAAAGGCACAAAGCCTGTTAAATTGTATGCTGATACTAAATTTGAGGATACTTCACTGTCTCGCTTTTTCTTACCGATGAGATCCTAAGTTTAACACTTCATTCTGTAATTATTTTGTGTCAGAATCTGGTATATTTGGAGTGCCTCTTCAGAATCAACTGCAAGATGACAAAGTGAGGAATGAAAAAGCATCAATACCACCTTTTTATACTGAGGTAAGAACCACAACGTGAGCCGAGGCTTAAAGCTCAGGGTTGAAGCTACCAAGATAGCATTAAACAAAATGCAAGTCGTGCATGATAATCCTCGTTTGCAGGGCTAGAAATTGATAGATTGTAGAAAGTTAAGGTGTACTGTCATTATCATTCATCCTGCCTTTGCTTTCACTTATATTAGATCAGTGGTGACTCTTAAGCCTAAGTCATACAGAAACCTACAACTTATCTTGCCTCTGGTTTTTGCTACTGTTTTAATCTGGCAGCAAACACCAGTTTCAAAAAATATGCTGTTCGTGTGGTCTGGGCCTAAGAATTTGCTGCATTCTGCAATACACAGGAAATGTCGTAAGATTTCAAAGGGAAATAATACTATACTATATTGTTAGTGATTATCAAATTTGTTCCCGACCCATCCTTTAAGTGACCCTCTTTGTCGGTTATACAGCAATATGACATTACGTAGTTAACGTAGTTTTATATTTTATTTCAGCTTATCATGTATTTGACAGAGAAAGGTATGTTAATTAGACAAAGTTAAGCAAATTTCTTGAAAATTTCTACCGAATTACATGATACTCTTTAAAGAAGACACTTTCTTGTAAAGTGTGAAATCTGATGCAAAATAAATCTAGCCGATTTTTTGAAAACCAACCTAACGACATTTGCAGTCATTTGAGTGAAAAGGCGTCAAAAGGCAGGTTTCTTGAGCCCGAGAAGCTCCAAAATCATAGTAACGAAGGAAAAGGAAAGGAGAAAAAGAAAGAGCGAGGAGAAGGAAAGGAGGAGAAGAAAAAAAAGCAATGGTTGCACTCTTAGTTTTTTTAATAAAACTGAACAAAAAAACTGTTGGCGATAACATATCAAAAATCCGGCTAGAAATTGAATATTAAGGTAGTCAAATCACGTCCCAATAAATATCTCATTTCAAATTTACGTCATCAGGATTGAAGGAAGAAGGGATCTTGAGAGTTCCAGGAAACGCCGGGAGAATCAAGGTATAATAAAAACCCATTTTTTTTTCTTGTTTTGAAGTTTGAAATCACGTACGATTAAAGAATGATACACAGTCAAACCACGACGCCTTTCACACTGCTATAAAGTACAGCTTTGTTCGTTTCTATGAGCCCAGACTGCTATGAACCAAAATAGCCCAAGGTTCAGCCCCGCGCTTAATACTTGATCCAAATGTTTAAAATTTAGGGGTCAATTTAATAAAATTTTTACAAGGGTAATTTACAAGTGTAGCCATTGTTGTAGAGTCTGAATACACTAGCTACACTTGTAAAAGTTTTATTAAATTGATCCCACAGTTGTTTATACATCAAGCATTATACTACGCGGAAAACGTTAAAATTTGTTTATCAGGAGAAATTGTTCACACAAAATCCATAAGTATTAGCGATGCCATGGTATAATTTGTAGTATTGAAAAATCTTGGGCGACTCAAAAGTAAAGTTTATTACAGACCTTTCTCATATGTGCCGAACCTTTTATAAGGTATTTCCTTCCACCATGTAATACAGACCGCTTTGAAAAGGGGGTACTTGACTCTACCCTGTTTCTGCCCGTACGTGTTTAAGGAGATTTGTTTTCTTTCTTTTTTTTGGAAGTAACAGCTTATAATAAAATATTTTTCAGCTCATGAGAGAAGAAGTGGAAGAAAAGTTTAATGATGGATTGTTCATTTGGGAAGACAGAAGGCCGCATGATTGTGCAGCTTTACTGAAACAATTTCTAAGGTAACACAGACTGGCCCGCCAATACTATTTTTAGTGTACTATTTTTGCCTAGGGTGTCTTTGGCTTCTGCCCAAGAGGTATTTATTGTATTTAAGATACACACTGAAGATACTTGGATCAATCAAGGCACCCAGCGACTGGTTTCTGTTAATGTCTGTAAAGAAAACAATGCCTAGGAATTTATAAACCTCTAAGACAGGAAAGCTGAAAATTTCTAAATAACTGTTCCATTCACGGGAGAACTTCGGCGTATTTCAGCTAACTTTCCCACGATGTTTTTTTCATTTTACCCCTTTTAGCATAATTATTATTATTCGTAAGAAAAGGTTCCAAAAATTTTCAGTCACGTAAATAGTGATGGAAAAGGGTATAAGAAAATCTCACGTTTTCGTACGTCTTATATTTCCGGGAAAAATCGACTGAGAGGCCGACTGATAAAACTCAAAAGGCTCAATTTGCCCAAAGATGACCGGAAGAAAACAATTTTCTAACGCCGTCTGTAATGCATTGAAGAGTTTTAAAATCACTCTAGGTAGCCTGAAACAGCTTTTTGAAATGTGCTTTTCGTGAAATTAGTTGTTGGGTGTCCCTAATTAATGCCAGACATTAAAATTTTATAGCCGTTTTGTTCGGTAAGATTTAAGATAATTGGAATGCGAGGGTGATTTAAAAGGCCATTTAAGTCGTTGTTGTATTCAAAAGTAATTGTGTTGGTGTACTTATAGTTTTTTTTTTCTATAGGGAACTTCCTTTTCCTCTGTTAACGCATGAATACCAACCAACCTTCGCGTCTGTCGAAAGTGAGTACGTTGTTACTGATTGAAATGCGAGTATAAAACAATGATACATCATATGACAAACTGAGCTTAAAAACGCAGCAGCTTGGCTTTAACATGAGTTTGTAGGAGTCTGTCTATCTCATGATCTCGCCAGTTATCAATATGTCTTCCTTACAAATGATTGACCTGATTCTTTAACAGTTCTTGTTACATTCAATAACTTATTTATTTAGAAAAACTTTGCAAATGAGTGCGAGACGACAATTAATTTCAAACTGATTGTTTGTTCTGTTACTGATGACTGTAAGTAGTCGAAAAATAAGCCTTCCTCCTCAACCAAAGAAATCTTAAGTCTTTTTCTTACCTGATGAGCGGTCGAGTTCTAGTTTATTGTTTTAATTCTTTTTTCTCTTGATCAAGGTATTCCAGACAGAAAACAGCAGCTTCAGGCTTTAAATCTTTTAATTCTGTTGTTGCCCCCAATTCATAGAGACTGCTTGAAGGTAACTAAAGATGATCACTTATAAAACACCCAGTAACATGCATGGAGTTACTCTGTTTTAATTTGTTGTTTTATAAAATGTTTGCTAAATTGGGATCTATGACCATAATTTTCTTGAAAAAAAGGTATAATTTATATTTTAAAAAACCGCAGTTGTCTGTGCAGAAGAGGAGAGGACGTATTATGTAACCCGTTTGCTTTCGTGTTTTGCTCAGTAGCTAGCTGGGGCTGTACACGCATGCTTGAATCCTAAACCGGATAAGACATCTATTCATGATTGTCACTGCCGGGCTGATGTGGCTCTGTGCATGCAAAAAATAAATAATGACCATACCTCGGAATGCCTCGGTAATAGCGTATTAATTTTTGTGGTTTCTTATCATTTTTAGTCCCATAATGAATGGTGGAGTGTTCTAAGGTCATCCTAAATTTTGATTTAGTGGACAAAACCCCATGGTGTGACCATTTAAGTGAAAGGTCTTTGGTAGTACGTCCATATTAGGGCCATTCGTACGCGGAAAAATAAGACGCGCCTTACGCAAACTATCCCGTATGAATGGCACATTGTACTATTCGTTTTCAAGCATTTTGCCAAAAAAAAATTCTAAAAAAAAGAAATTGTATTGGGAGAGAAAAAGTTAACTATACAAACTTTAGTGAAATTTTTGGGGCTCTTTACACATTGGACCATCGTTTTTCCTTAGATTCTTGTTCACTTCTTGAGTCGAGTGGTCGCTCATGAAAAACACAACAAGATGGGACTTAACAGCGTGGCTATGATCATGGCACCTAATATGTTCTTGTGCACCAACAAATCACAGCCGACATTACAAGAAATTAAACATGCGCAGGGCACCGTGAACATTGTAAGAATGTTAATCAAGTATCAAGCTATTCTGTGGACGGTGAGTAAAGTTACGGTAAAACGAGCAACAAAAACGTGCAGCTTGTTTTGCAGCCTCAATGAAAAAGAGTTGAAAAAGTAATGTTGCACGTCTTACCAACAAACCAGGTTGTTGTAAGTTGCGTTGTATACTGACTTCTGATTGGATAAAATTACGCGGGAGTCACGCCTAACACGGGATTTACGTCACTTATTGCGAATAAAGTTTGCCTTTGCCGGTAAACGCGCAACATGAACAGATTTTCTGATCAGAAACTCACGAGTTTCTGTTATCATTTATCGAGTGTTATTTGAGTGTGAGACAGGTTTCTAAGGCAAGACGTATTTTACTAAGGACAGCCTTAAATGTTCTGGCTAAAAGAATTACCTAACGGGAAATGAGTTCTTTCGCACTGAGGGTGTAGTGTATGGTAGGTTGCGAAAAATTGTTGCAGAAAGTGAAGAGTAGTTGAGCCACTCTTCACTTTCTGGAGATTTTGTACCACGTGAATGACGGCTTGCAGCAAAGGGCCCGTAGGCATAGATTGAAGATTTGATATTCTACCTAGCGTCATAGATTGTTATTTTTATGTTGTTTGTTTTGCACAGATTCCTGGATTTATGGTGATGCAGGTTCGTTATTTATATGAAGCAGAGGGAAACAAGAAAGCTAAAGATGCTAAAGCCGTAAGTTTTTAATACTTTCAAGGCGTAAATTTACTGCCAGTGTTAGTGCAACATTGCAGAAAAGCTTGCATAGTTTGGCTTTAAAACAACCTTTAAAAACGTTTTCCTTAGTGGAGTGTTTTAGACTTGTCTGATCTGCTTAAAACTGAAATCCGGGATCAAGCTTTGTAAAAACAGTGACTAAAAGGAGCTTTGTCACGAAATTTATTAGTAAGTTAGTAGTCATAAAAATAGCGGCTCAAAACATCAAAAAAGGTAGAAACAAAAGAAGGCAAGGATGGACCCCGGCGGGGGGGGTACTGCCATATATGGGCTATATAGGTATGTGCCGCTGTGAGTGTTTGGGTCTAGAATAGGGTATCATTTTTCAGGAAACTGACCAGTTGGTTGAAGATTTTATGTAAACTAGAGATTGTGGTATAAGGTTTTGTTTTGGCTAGACTACTGTGCTAGTGACCTCAGTAGTTTCTGGAAAACAGCTACTCTAGGATAGGGGGGATTTGGGGAGTTTACTCTAGTATAGGGTAGCAAAATTCAGCTGAACTAGCTCTGGTATAGGTAAGGGGTTTAAGGACCCAGCGGCACATCCCCACCCGGAAATTCCTAAAGTACCCCCCCTGGGGGGGATGGACAAACTGGAAGAAGATTAAAACAGATTGCAATTGCCATTTTTTAAAACTTGTTAGCTTAACAGTTTTTCAAATTTCATACTTGTTTGTGACATTTGATATAATGCTCTGGGAGAGATGTTTGTTTGATACGAAGTTGTGATTTTGTCTTTACTAGTAAATGTTTCACATATTTTAAGTTCCTTAGCAAATAAAGACGCGATATCGGCGTTATTAACCCAATGAACTGGACAGTCGTTGCCAGCCCCTTTAAAAGACCATAAAACTCTTATCAAACTATGGCTTGCTTTGCGTGTTCCTCCCTCTAAAAAGTTGCGTTTGCACGTAATTTGTTCAAGGTGGAACGAAATTATTTCAACCGTGATCTCCCCGGCTGTTTTACTGTAGGTGAGGAAGTTGCTTGCAAAACGTGCTCGAGGTGATGGACCTGGAAGCTCTCCACAGAAGAAAAATTCTACAGGGGAAGGCTCCATGACTATGATTGATGTAAGTTATTTTCAGTGAACGCATTTTAAATGTTTCTACTGTTTCTGTACGCAGAGGATATTCATCATATGATGATAACCCCTCCGTTCTACCGCGACTTCCGGGAGCATTATGCTTCATCGCACACGTCTGGAAAAAAAGTCCTCGTGAGACTTTGTGTCAAGAAAAGAACCCGTTACAGCTCGCATGCTGAAGATTTGACGCAAGATGTAACATTTCACTCGCAAAAAAGATCGCGTGTGGTGGAACCTCTTAATTGATGTCAACGTGCCCCGTAATACAACACCTCCCAACGCCTTATCGTTTGGACGACTTGCGCATGGTTGCTAAACACCGAGCAAAGACGCAACTAGATATAAATAATAAAAGACGATTTCAATGCAGTCTCACCTATGCGCACCCATGTAGGATTCTGGTCGTAGTAGTAAAATGGCGTTATCATTCAAATGGCCTACTGATATTTAAAAATTGTGTTTTTTAAAAGGCACAACGGCGCAAATCCAGTGTTAATTTAACATTCCAAATGCTGCTGTTAGGAGTTGACATGGAGCCAATTTAATAAAACGTTCACGAGTCTTATTTACAAGTGTAGCTATTGTTTTTAGATTCTAAAGCAATGGCTACACTTGCAAATTACACTTGTAAAAGCTTAAATTTAAACTAGTCGGCCTTGAAGGATTTCTTCCAAAGCTCGATTGGTATTACTGAAGTAATGTTGAATTGACAAATATCGTTTCCATTTTAGGCTGATTATGAAAACAATATCATACGGGTGAAAGCACCAATGCTGAACAAGATATTGATGGCAATTCAGCTCACCGAGAGTATGCGCGCTGGGGACATTGTCTCCAAGTTTCGAAGACGCCCGTCTCCTTCCGAAGGCCCAAGCAACAATGGGAATCTTTCCAAATCTCAAACGAGTGACTCTTACAAGAACTGCCTCAACCCTCACAATAACAACAAGTTCGCTTCAGACAATTACTATCTCTACGAAGTCGGGGGTAACATAGGTGAGTACATATAAAAATTTTTTGTTAGTTAAGTTGAGGAAGAGGGAAAAATGCATTGTTACCAAGATTTTGTACCAATTGATAGTACAACAAAGAAGCATATGTGTCAAAGGAATGGATTATAATCTTCTTAGAGAATAGCTTGAATTTCAGCCGTTTCGTTTTTTTCCGTTACTTGTGCGACTCGCGGTGAAAGCTGAAATTCATGCTACTTTGTGACTGAATTGATCTCTTTCCTTTTGTTCGGGGGCCATTCCAGTGTCGTTTACTCAAAAGACCCGGAAAATTGTCATGATACGGGCTTTCGATAGAGCGAGCCAACCAGCAGTCATTGGTTCGCAGGATTAGCGCGGTTTTCTTTTGATTTGTTTCCCTGGCAAATCACGTTAAACGCAGAGTATTCACACAAACCAATCAGATGTCGGCGCAAATACATGCAGCTCCAAGCGCGGGAAAACGCGCGCCTGCAAGCGATAATTGATTAAGAAAGGGGCGCAAATTTTTCCCGCCAATCGCAAAAGCAGGGCAATGGCGGTATTTAATACTTCTAACACCAATAAATACTTCTCATTCTTTTGAGATTTAACCAGTCCTGCTCACTGTAGATAATGAAAGGTTCGGAAGAAAGGATCTAAGGAATAAGATGACGATTTTATTGTATTCTTTTTGTTCTACCCAGGTGAACGATGTCTTGATCATGACACAAACATGATGGCTTTGTACAAAGTCAACCCACATGCTGAGTGGATAGTTCAACCACGTGGTTACTTACACCACTTCTAAAACAGGCGGGAAAGCAAGAACGTGACTGCTTCATGTCGCCTGTGTGTTATGAATTGGACAGGTTATTAGTAGTAGTTTTGCCAGAGGCGATGTAACGAGGTTACCTAGTTTACATTAAACGTGATTGTAAGTCAAATACTCTCGACATCAATGAATTTTAGTTCTAGAACTCACAATTTCAATTCTTTTTCGTATAAGAAACATACATTGTTGTTGGAAAACGAAAATTTTTCTGTAACTGAAACATCTTTTTTACTTGCTAAACTTGTTTTTTACAGCTTTACTATCAGATCATTCTGATTCAGAGGTCATGCTCTCACAATTTTGACCTGTTTGAATTTATTAACGTTATGTTAGGGTTGTTTTGAGTACGTCACGCAATCTATCGATACTACGTTACATGGAGCGGGTGACAGATTTCCTTGAAGCTCAAGATCTCCACAGATCCTTTGTATTAGAAGAACTGATATTTACACATCCTAAGTCACGTAAAAAAAAAATACTTAACCCAAAAAACATGAAATAAAGGCTTAACGGGGAAAAGAAATATAATGCAAAGAATGTCCCGGCCTTTTAATGGAAAGGGTTTATAGGTATGTTAAACACTAGTCTGAAATGTCAGCCATCTCTTCGCCCCACTTCCCAACGGGCGGCCAGACGAGACAAAACACGATAGGTCAGTCTTTTTTTGGCTCGTTTTTTTTTATGGATGATTGCACTGTGTAATCACATTGGAGCCTCAAAGCTTTTAGAAACCTCCCTATTTTCATCGGCCTTTGAAAACACATCTGCTAGTGACATTGTTCGGGTCATTCACTTTTAGCTAACTAAACAACTCGTTCTGAGAGCTTTCTAATCACAAGTTTACTAATTTATTACAAAGTCAAGAGGTCAGTTCTAATAATTTATGTCCAAATGAAACAAGGTATTGTTTTGGTTATCCAGTCTGTAATTTAATACAAAGTAGGTTGAATTATTTAAACAATATGGATTGAAATGAACCCAATGAAAAGTTTAATAGATGTAATATATAAAGAAAACTTTGCACTTTCTGTTCAGGTGAAACTCAGTTTTCCCTCGTGTGAACATTCGAGCTTTCACCTTAGGAGAGAACAGAAAAATGTCATGGAAACGGTCACACTAGGTTTCACTTACACAGAACTTTGTACCTGAAACCAACACGTACAGCTTAAACATGGCAACATCATGAAAAGTATGGCTCAATAGCTTTCACTCGATTGGTTATAGTTTTATTACACAAACTCCGTTCGAAATATACGAGAAAACACCACTTTATATTACACTGGGCTACGACCCACTGTTTAACGCTATACAAGAAAAGAATATACCCCCAGGGTGAAGAAAGACACCACATGTGACGTAATTCCACAACTCTCTGCGGCCTTATATCATGCTGTTGTCATGTGATAGCTTTCACTCGATTGGCTATAATTTTATACCGTAAACTGCCGTTGTGAAGCCCAACCCCTTTGCCCCACAAACTCCTACCCCCCCCCCCCCCACCCCAGTTATACCCTCGGAGATAAGTCCCCCTCTAAATGTATTGAAGAGAATTCGATTACGACGTTTTGTCCCTTAATTAAAAACCAGAAAATGCAAACCCCACTATGATCAACACCGCTCTAGGTTGTTTCAAAGCGCTAGCATTCTATTCCGGCAGAAACTCATGAGCGCCCTCTGACATAAGCTAAGCCACTCCTTTTATAAGCCCACTTAAAACCCCTTACCAAGATGTACATGCCCATGGCTTAGAAGTGGTAGTTTACGGTAACAATTTCTTAGATCATTCAAGAGGTAGTCTAGTAGTTGCTGAGCGAAAGGAGGCTGTTCCTGCCGATGACAGACTCCTTTTTTGTACTTTCTAGTCTGAACAAGATTTCTAATTATTTCAACCACATTGTAAAACTACTCTTTTGTCTTTAGAACATGAACATTTAATGCATACGTATTGCTATCATTGTTACTGTACATGTGTAAAAAGTATTTCAACGTTCTGAAAATAGGTTGTACGATTTAGTAGTTACCAAGAAAAGAACACAATAAAAACTAAAAAGGGACGTTTCTGTCGTCCAAATTATCGGTCTTGATTCTTCATTGCAATGTTTCCTAAGGAAAAAGCTCTTTCTAATCGACTAAATAGACCTTTTTCAAGAACACCATGTGATACTCTTGGTTTTCCCTTGAAAACATTTCTTATGCGAAATTATGAAACACGCTTCATCCTCTCTACTCTACCCCTGGGGAAATAGCGCGTTTAGTTCCTCGCACGGATTCATCTTTTGAGTTCCGGCCTGGGCATGTGTCCAGGATTGACGTTCTGACCTTGGACCTCTTCAGTTGGCTGTCTGTATCTGGTTTAATGGTCTTGGCCCTCTTATCGTCATTGGACCCTATACCAGGTCTCTCCTATTGTCATTAAGGGTAGATGGGTACGAGATGGAGAGATTTATAATGACGGTTACGGCTAACAGCAAACGTCGTAGTTGACAATTTCTCAAGTTAGGAATGAGCAGATACAAAGGCTTTCACAATTCTTATGATTTAATTGAAACAAACAGTAAAACGACAGAACTTGGTCACGTGGTAGAAATTGGCGTTAGCCGTGAACGTGATGCTGAATCGCGGGCTCATTTCCCGAAGCGAGCCTACGCTGATTTATGATTACACAAGACAAGCGGTGAAAAAGGAGAAAATAATAGTGAAAGGGGTGGAGGGAAAAGTCTCACCATAACTCGGCACCACTCCCCAGGAGCTTAGCCAGTCACTTGATTTATATTATTCAATTCTGCCCTATAAGCAAGAAACAGCTCGTAGAGTATTCCTTCACATGTTTCAAATATTTATCTCCAAAACGAGTTTTAGCTGTCTGTCTTAACGCGTCTCCTTTACAGAGTGTTTCAGCAGCAATGTTACCCAAGCCTCATAAGCACATTTAGTGGAAGGGCAAAGGAAATGCACCCTACCCCTTGTCTCATTTTGGTAGAGAATTTTAAGATCCCTAACTTTTTATTCTCAGATTTCTAACAGATAACAGACAAAACAACTTTGTACTTTTTATGCTTTTTATTATTGAGTAAAGTCAAAGTAATGTACAGAGTACGCAACTCCCTTTAGACATTGGCTTACTCCAAATAAAATCCAATCGTACTCCCGCAAAGATTAGCAGGAGCAAAAGAATTACGGGGTGTGAGACTCAAAGTGATACGCATGTCCTCCTAACCTTCCCCAAAAGCAACACTTATTTTTGTATTCCATAGTTAAGTTTTGTACACTTGCCTTACAGCCTGCCACAAGTTCTACCACCCTCTCAAGAATTATTTTAGGAAGAAAACCAAACTTGCTAAAAGATACCCTGCAAGTAAAGGTTTCTTTCTGGCATGGCCTTTAGCGTTTATGAAGTCATTTGTGTCCCTTGGCAGTCATATGGTTGGTTTTTTTGATAACTTAACGAATGCTAAAAGCCATGCGAGAAAGAAACCTTCGCTCACTGGGTATCTTTTAGGAAGTCTGGTTTCCTTCCTAAAAAAATTCCTGCACTCAGCTGTAGTATAGGGGGATTATGAATACATTTTTCTGGAAGAAAATTCTGTAAGATAATTCCTAGCTTGATATAACGAAAATTGAAAAAATAATAAAAAATGTGACTTGATTTGGGAAGGACATGAAAAAATCTGTACAGGGAGGACCAAAGCACAATGTGTGACTATATTTGTATAATACAGTGTATATAATTTATACAAGTTATTAACTTATTCTTAATATCATCTTGTGCTAGCAACTTTACAGGACAGCAGTCTAGACAACTTTGCCTAAGAAAAGAAAACATGATTGAAATGAAAACATTGATGTCAAGCTTGAAAAAGAAAATAGAATGGAAAAATGAGTAGGGAAAACCGACATTAAACACTGGCCAGGGGTGACTGCCAGGATTAACTCACTATCCAGTGGGGTAGGGTGGACACAATAAAAATTATATCATTTTGGAAATCCTGATACAACTGGTTAAAGAAATTTTTGGGCATAATATAAAGGATAATATGTTGTTGATTGATTGATTGATTGAAGTCAACATTCACAAGACCCTGGCAAGTGTGTACATGAGACAGGTTCATTTTTGTTTGTATCCATTGAATAATAATTGATAATTACGATAATGATTAACGACTTAACATATGGTCACAGGCTTCGTTGTACTCTTAATTCAATATTTTTATTGATTTCATACTAAAGGCAATATAAAAATTTACAAATTTGTGAGGTAAGGGTGCATTCTTGTTTATTAGGGTTTTATGTGTCATTACCTTGCGCTGTTTCCTTATGTACTGTATCCTAATCCAGGCTGCTTTGCAGGACGCTAATAACTGAAACAATCACAATCAAAAAGAAATTTGGCTTTTTAGAGCAAAAAACAATTTCAGTAACTCATCTGTAAAAAGTTGTAACTTACACCTGTCAAAATAATTTTGAAAATTATCCGGGGCTGTCACTAAGAGCCTGGGGCTGGGATTTTCCCCAGCTACTATGAGAGTGAACCCCAGCTACTCTTATAGCCCGGCTACTAGAAATGTTAGCTACAGCCCTGATTATCAGATTATCTGAGGAAATTCTTATACCAAAGACCTTCAATTTATTATTTATTTTTGTAGAAGTACAGTCAGAAACACAAGGCAGCACTGTCCTCGACGTATGAAAAGTGTTGGACAATTTCTGTTCTATTTGGCCAGATAGCAACAAGAAAATTGCCCATCTAGCTTCAAAAGCAGCAAATTTATCTATACCAATGACAACAATACATTATCTATGAAAGGGGCAGGATACATTACATTCAATACATGTACATTTTGTAGCTCATTTTCATTACCTTTCCATCCTGTAAGCCATTTAATGCTAAATGATACTGCTCCCTACAAAGCAAAATAATTATCATAATCATAAGGAGTCCAATTTGGTATTTCATATACAAGTAATTAAGGACGACCACGTAGCAGGAGTCCGATTTGTTTAATCACGAGTATGATTGCAGACCGAATTGAGTGACACGAAGTTCTGTTACCAATTAATCATAAATTAAACAAAATTTGCATTATATTAGGCTCTTTTTTAAATCAAAGCACAATAAATTCTGAAATTTATTTTTGCTAGCAGTGAAAAAAAAAACATTTATGTGTACGCGTTATAGTGTGTACTGTCCAATCACTTAGGCATTTCACATACTGTTATATTACACTGTCCTATCAAGGCTGAAATCAGGGCAGTTGATAGCTAATCAGATTTGAGGATTTTGGTATAGTTATAATGATTATAATAGCAGAGGATAGCAGAGTACATGTATGTGCCGTATCCATGAGTGTACACTGTATGCATGCAAACCAAATAATAAAATAAATTTAAATGGTATAAAAAAATGTAAAATACATTTAGGTGGAAGTTGATGAAACAAGTAACAGAGACAACCCACCCCAGTCCATCCTAAGCTACAGAAGAATATAATACAAAAAGCTACTATCCAGATACTAATTTTTTAATACAAGATGGTTTAGATATAAAATAATGGTATACCGATTGTCCAAGGCCAGGTCACACACCTTATAATTTTAGATGCTATTTTTAATCGTCCTCTTTGTATAAGGCTCATTGCAGCAAAAACTTTACACTGTGCAACAAGAATTGGATTTCCTAATCTCATAGCCACAAATAACTGGTGTTGAGAAATCTGACCAGCTTTCTCAGACTGAAAAAAACAAAACAAAACATCATTAAATTTAATGGACAATGGTTGAATGCACACTATCAGTAATCATTGTAAAATTGAAATTTTATATTCTTGATGTACTTTTTAAAATTTTTCAATCAGAAGAGGTCATTTAACTGATCATTTTCATTAATTAAACTTGAGTCTTGAATTTTGACTGCGGAATCTATTGCTGGTTTCCAGCTGACATAATCAAAGGAGCTTGTGGTGAAACTTCGGAGCAATCGGCAAATCCACAGTGGAAGCAAGCACAGAAAAATCTGTAGCTGATCTTTGTTCTTTCTTCCTCCGAATCATCTCAAAGGAGCTGAACTAATAATTATTTTATCACTTAACAAATTTTTTCTCTATGATTCTCGTGGCTATATAGGACAACAACATGGTCTCTGCTTTTCTTTTACAATGCTCTATAAATTTGAGTAAAACATTTCTCCATGAATATCTCATGCACAAAAACTTGTGTAGACCTCAAACTTCTGTTGGCAAGACTGTTTACATATTACTTCCTTCAACTATAGATTCTTGATTTCATTTATTGCATGGCTTAGATTTTTATTTGTGACGGCATAACAGCTAAAAACAGCAACTGGGATTAAAAGGGTTAAGTTAACAGTAATGTTGAAAACGTTTATCCAATACTAATAAAGAGAAGCTAGTCACACACTCACATAACTACAAAAATGCTCTCCCATTGCCGAGTAAGCTCCTCCTAAAGTTGAGAGCCATGCCATGACATCCTGAAGCTGCATGTATTCCACAAGACCAACAAGGAGCCGCCTGCACCTATGGACCACACCACAATACTCTTTACCGCACTTTTCACAAACAAACCAATTCTGAAGTTCAAAAGCAAACTGATGATTGGGTTTTTCGCTGCCATCAATCATCTTAATGGACCTCTTAGGAAACAAAACTTTACTTTAATGGGTTCAAAAGGTCATGGTTTGTAATTTGTGATTGGTGGATTTTGATCCATTTTGTGTGTTTTTGTGTTTCAAGGTTCGTTGCTTATGATTGTAATTATGATTAATGGCAGCGAAAAAAGTAATTGTGAAGACGTCTTTTGAACTTAAGAGTTTGTATGTTTGTGAAAAGTGCCGTAAACAAGATTGCCACAGAGGTGAATCAGGGAACATTGGGCAAAGTCTAGACAGCTCATTGAAAACTAATGCAAAACTACAAACTGTTCATTGTACTTTAGGTGAAACTTTAAATGATCAAATCAAAGCCTTTTTTAAGGCAGCATTATAAAGGAGCACTTTCATGATCTGTTTCTCAGATAGGATCTAGTGGGTATGTGACCATTTGAAGTCCATTTTATAAGGATATTGTAGTTTAAATAAAGTGCCAGCCACAGGAAAGCACCAATATTATTTGTATACAGCATTAGAATTCAGATACTTATTAGATATTTGTTTTACTAAATTGCAGACACTGTGAGAACTGCTTGACTATTTGATTATTACAACACTGTTGTGGAAATCAACTTACAGTAAATAATAATAACCTGTTCTGGAAATGGGGTCCCAAAATCATAAACATAGTCTGGAAGAGTTCTTCTACGAGGCATTCAAGTTAGGTACCCCACAGAATCTCTTGAAAACTGATTATTTAAAAATCCGAATCTGTTAGCCATTGCTGCTACTAGTATCAAATTTAAATCTGTACTTCAAACTCAGTATGGACAATGAGCAGTGAATTTTAAAAGACTAGATTTCACTGAGAATGAAAATATATTTATGTCAAAAAGAAGCTAAGCTGACAGAAACTTTAAATTCCTGAAATGTGAATTCACTGCTCATTGCTTATGCAAGAATGAAGAAATGAATCTGAAATCAGCAATGACTAAAAGGATTCATATTCAAAAAATGCATTCCCTATTAAATAGTATCTACAGGAGTACACTTCATCTGGCTATTTTTAATTGACTGTAACGTCACCATATAAACACTTACCAATTCAAATCAGGCTCCACACACAAACATGTTAGTGACTGAACATTGATATGAATATGAAATGAACAAACTTCAGAACTGCTCTTTGCTTTTTTCTCTTGCATGTAAAGTGAACATTCTTTGCCAGGATTAAAAACAAATATACATCTTGCCTGTTTGTCAGCTGCAGGAATAACTAAATTAGAAAACTAACATTAGTATCATATGTTGATGCAAAGGGGTTAAAGAAGTTTAATATTATTAGAACTGGAGAAAAATCACTCTCACCATTACAACAACCTTTTACCAAATATAAATGTGGAAACCAACTTAAAGTGTTGTTATGAGGCTGGTTTTCACATGTCGCAAAAATCTGGGGATTGATTCCCGGGGGATTGATCGCAGATTTCACCACTACCAGCCAACTGTCCCACATTTTGCTGACTTGCCTCTATTCACTCGGCTTGCCGAAATGCAAAGTTTGGGTGAGGGATAACAGAGTGTGTTATACATGTTGGAATTGAAAATATCATAGTCATACCTAAATTTCTACTTAAGTTGCAAATGAAGATTTAGATACAAGATACATTTAACTTCGAACTTCGATCACGATTTCTATCTTTTTCCAAGCATTAACATGTATGCAATGTGACTGACCATAAAAAAATATCTCTTTCGCTTTTTATCAACCATTTCGATGCAGACCCAAGTTTAAAAACGCTGCGTAGTTCCCTTACCGTTACTTTTTTTTATTCCTCTCCACTGGTGAAACAACCATGAGGTTAAATTAACACAAAAATGTTCTGAAACGCAGATTCGCTGCCACAGAATACTTCCGAAGATGGGGTTGACATTCAACCACACTCGAATCGAAAATGGAGAAAACCTTCCTTGACATACTCCCACGATCGCTCCACACTTCACAGTTTCTGTAGAGATCTTCTCGTAAGTGAAATCAGGGCTGTGATAGTTTGCAACAATCACTGCTTTCTCCGTTTTGTGAACCAAAAAATTACTTTGCATTGGTGGCGGTATTTCTCCTCGACTTCTGCCAAAATTCTTCCAGGCATCTAGTGTCCAGGGATTATCGGACGCACTAAAAATTAAAGATCCCCTCCAAAGAATGAGAAGAATCGATCAGGTTTTCGTTATTAACTCCAAAATGTATGATTTTTATGGTTATGTAGAAAAATTAGTTTACATGCAGAAAGGAAAAAATGATTTTTCCGATTGCAACAAGTATTTGGAATGTTTCTCTGTTTATATCTTTAAACTTGACATTCACCCTTCAGGGTTGTCAGGATGGCCGAGCGGTCTAAGGCGCCAGACTCAAGGATAGTTTCCTTCCCATGAACCATGGGGTGGGCGTTCTGGTCTCCGAATGGAGGCGTGGGTTCGAATCCCACTTCTGACACAACCCAATATTTTTTTTCTTTCCTATATCCTTTAAAAAATTTGCCGTATTTTTTTGTATCCCAGTTTATGTTATACTTTTATTTTCTATTTAGAGAAATAAATGGTTGTCAGAATGTCAAACCATTCATGGTGGCGCGGGGTCACTTTGCACTGTCCTATCAAATTTCTAATCGGCTCCGTGACGTCAGTCAGACTCCTGGCACACTGGAGTTAGCTGAAAAAAAAAAAATGAAGGTTTTTTTTCTAACCAAAATAAATGCGGAAAGTTTTCAGACAAGGGAGCAGTTGAATTAAGCTGTCAGTCAACTCCCTCGATCTCGATCCTTAGCGCAAAAGTTCTATACCGATACAAGCCTGGGGCCTGTTTCTCGAAAGTCCCGATAACTTTTCAGGCCCGGAAAGCCGTTTTGTGTTTGTTGTAGCTAGGATTTGTTAACTGTTCGCCTACTTGTCGGGTTGTCGTCGTACCTTCTAGGCGGCAGTATTTCTTGACTGTGAGTGGGGGGAGGGGGGAGGGGGAGTACCATTGTCAATGGGTGTTTCGAAATATTCCAACGAAGCCCACTATGCCACCTTGGGTTAGCTTGAAGCCGGTTAAATTTTATCCACGAAGTCATTGCTAGGTAGGTAAGGGGTTTATCTTAGTCAGGGGCCAATTTTGGACATCATCTCTTTTTCTGTACGGCAGGCGATAAAAAAAAAAAAAGAAGAATGGTCTAGCCCATATACAAAAAGTGTTTCTGGCGGAGGGGAAGGGGTAGAGGGAAGCGTAAAGAGACTTCGTCCTTTAAAATTTCATCTCCCCTAAACCTAACAGAAGGCCTGACACTGAGGTCGGTCCATCAACCCACGCGTGGAGGGAGATGAGCGGATGATAGGTTCAAGGTTTAAGGTTCAAATTTATTTCGCACTATTCAAGTTGATACAGTATAAGATGGCTTACAGAATCAGTAGGTTAGCAAATGATGAAAATAAATATAATATACAGGGTTGTTGATATGTGCACAGTGACCAAAGTAGCCCAAGCTTTCGTGTTGGTCACTGTCCCATTTAAGTAAATAGAGGAGTCCAAGATATAAGTGTGAGGTAATAATAAATTAGGGTATAGAGAATACTTGTTTAGATAGAATTTTTTCTGGACTTTTTGAAACTGATAGTTTGCAGCAGCCATTTTGGTTCGATCACGTGCTTCAAAATTTTCGCTTTTCGCTGTCCTCTTCCGTCTTCCTTCTCTGTCGTCTCCCTTTGACCTTGGTAAGTTGATAGTTATCTGAAACGCCGGGGGAGGTGTGGTCAAAGCCAATCTCGTACCTCAAGTCTTCGTCCCTCACTGCGCATGCTGGCTTGACGAGATCTAGACCACTGGTCAAGGGGAACGAAGACGCTGGGTACGAGGGTGGGTCAAAGCAGGAACATGAGAGACACTGAAAACTCAGGCCCCAGTTTTATGGAGAAAAGTTGACCCCGGAAAGAGGGTCACCCTCCCAGCCGAGTCAACTATAAAGCGAGCGTCTATATGAGATAAAAGTTGATCCGGCTTTCCCAAGAGCTGATAACAGCACTCACGCATGCTCTGATTGTCACGCCTCCACCATACAAGTTGACCCGGCCGGCTGGGCTAGCCAAAGTCCAAAGTGTTTATATGGAGAAAAGTTGGCTCAGCTGAGAGTGTGACCCTACCATCGAAAAAGGGTGGCCCGACGGCTTGGCTAGTGACCCTTCTATACTCGAGCCAACGTTTTGTTTCTCGTGTAAACGGTTCGCCTAGTTTGGTAAGGAAAGGTAAGGACAAGTTTTTTTCATGTAAACGGGGCATTACTGATAGCAACAATCTTATAGACGGATGATGGAAATCCGTTACCATCCCGGGGTCTAGAAATAACCCAGTAAGAAGACGGTATTCGTTGCCCTTGAGAGCAAAATCAGTCTTTATTAGTCAATAATTTTTTCTCTGTAGATGAAAAACACACTGAAAGAACGTACGATTCTTGTCGATTTTGTCACGGCCATAGTCAGGACGATTTCGTGAAATTCATACTCAGTGTTTAATGATTCATGGCCATGTTGAAATTAGTAAGTTTCAAGCGAATAACCTACATATGCCGGATACTTGACGCACTTAGCCAGCAGCTAGCTCAAACGCTCACTCGATTAAAGCAAAATCAAAAAGTGCTTAGCAAACTGTTTTGCTTTTTGAAATAGTGCTGTGAGGTCCGTTTCACTCGAAGGAAAAAAGTCCAATGGTATGTTCGCTCCGTGGCATGATGTTATTCATTTCTTGAAGTGCACTCAGAATAGACTATATGTGAGAATGAATGTGTTGTCTAAGAAGACTGTATACTGGTGTATCCACTCTTAATTCTTTAATAAACTAATATCATCTCTGATAAACTGTTGCACATGTCTGTAATAATCGTTCAATGTCGATACTGCAGTTCTCTTAGTGTAGGAGAGAGATCAGTTAGTCTAGATCTTAGGCGCAGTTTCTTCCTCAGTTCCAACTCAAAAATCTGCTTGGATTACACCAGCAATAAGCCTGGAGTCGGCTGTATCTTCTTCAACACCACGTGCTAAACTTGGAATCGAAATAAAGGTCGTCCGTAGATCCCGTGTCTGACATCGAGTCATCTTCCATGTCACGTGGTTCATTTACGTCAGAATCTGATTCCGAATCTTCGATTATGTAACTATGTATGGTGCAGAGTGGGTCCTGGAACCTAACTTGGTTCATGCTACTCTCCGAACTTCCGCTGGTCGTGCTATCTGTACTTCTTGGTGTTATATCTGCGATAAAATGAATAAATTGAAAAGAAAATAACATTTATTCACTGAATTTCATTTAGTTTTGTAAGCTTATTTATTAACATGTCAGCTAAATAAAGTGACGAAAGACTTTGCATTTGAAAACAAAAAACACCGGTTTCATCGAAAAATTCTTGGCTTGAAACCACGTGACAAGACGGCCATGTTGGTGGTCGATGCCATAGAATTCTTTTTCTGGAAGAATCTACATGTCTTGTATGAGCTTTTGCTCTGACCACCAACACACCACCAACATGGCCAACGTGACATCACCTGCAAACCAGCAATTCAGGTGAAACAGACAAAGCTTCACCTGTAAAAACTGTCAAACCAAATTTCGTCGCCTTCTTCGTGTTATCGGGAACAGCTTCTTTTAGTTTTATTGGTGAAAATTTTTCGTTTGTTACGGAAGCAAACCGGGAGGCTGATTTTGCTCGTAACCAACGCGGGTTTGACGTCACTCGGAGGAAGCTTGGAGGCGCGTGAATAGCATTGGAGATCCCGAGTTTGAGTAGCCAATCAAAGCGCGCGAAAAACACTGTCCGCTGTTTTAGTATACCGTGTGGCACGAAATTTTTGCGGGAGTTTATTTTTGCGGATTGGCGACCTTTTGTGTTTTGCGAGAACTAATTTCTGCGATTAGACATATTGGCTTTTCTTGCTGGAATTAATTTTTGCGATTTTCAGAAAGTATCCAGTTCCCAGCATTGATAATATTTTGTTCGTTTTTATTGAGTACGTGCAATAGAAACACATTTTCAAGTGATAAACCAGTATTTCGTTGTTTCTGAATGAAAGAGACAAGTTGTGATTGAATAGACACGATTTCCTAGTACCGTATTTTTGGGTAGCGAATTTAAGTTAGAGAATAATTACTCTGGAGTAAATTTTTGCGGGAAAAATGTGTGCGGTAATTTCTATTTGCGGGAACTTATTTTTGTGGATCGCTGGAAAAACCGCAAAAATCGCAAAAATTTCGTGTCACACGGTATACTAAACAATGATATAACTAGGCAAAATTTTCGCAGTCATGAAACTTTTCCTGTGCTTAAAATCTGTAGCATGCTATGACGTACGTTGTGTTAAATAAATACCTTAAACTTTGATCATGCGCATTACCTTTGGAAGGTGGAACAAGCGAACCTAGTCTCTCTTAGATATAGAAACTTTGTTACGACTCACAGCACAGTTTTAGATGTTTGCTCGTTCTTTTCGCCCGTCTGAAAGACAGCCTCACGTCTTTAACTGGAAAGTTTAAGGAAACTGGTAATCCGTTGACAATAAATTACATCAAAATACTCACCGGTGAAGCGTACTGCTTCTACAGATGTGTAGGAACTTGGAATAAACCCCTCTGCTCCATCAACTCTCACAACCCACCACCAATCGTTATCATCTCGGTTGAGAACAGTTACAACTTCTCCTCTACACACATCCAAATCATTCTCATCAGCCGCTTGAAAATCATACAAGACCATAACAGCATCATTTTCAAACTTTCTGAAGTGAGTCACTTTCACTTTCTGTCGACGCCGATAGGTCTCCGGAGCTTTCCGATCCCACTGAATGAGACTGGAGACCATCGACGTCATTTGATTGTCGTCGGTTAACTCTTCGAGTGACGACGACAGTTGTCGGGTTCGTGCCTTCTGCTTATTACGACCGAAGAGCGATTCGTCGCTACGGCAACGCGGTATAGAAGGTGAGTCTTGCTTTTCACTGACACGCGTATTTATGGAGTGAAATAAATTTGTATCATTCTCCTTAATAAAGTCGTCGTGAAAATATACTTTAACAGGACGAAAGTTTCCGTCTACGTCCGTCTGCTCAGCGGGTGAAAAAGAGCCATTTGTGACAAAGTCATTTTTGCGTAGCACAGAGCAATAATTAAACGGTATAAATCCTTTCTTTCCTTTGCTGTTTACCGCATAAACTTTACTTTTATCCCTGTAAAGAAGCAGCACTATTTCCCCTTTGTCTGCATTTAAGTCCGTGGACTCCACGCCTTCGTATTTCCATAACACGCGCGCTTTGATATGAGCTGGACTTCCTGACGTTGCTGCCGCTAGCTTCGAAGCCAGTTCTGTTTTCGCAATGTCAGGTATGCGCAGTGTACTATGAACAGCAGCAGGGCTGTAAGCTTGACTAATACCGCTATCACTGTCGTCATCCTGATCAACATCCATATTCTCCATATCATGGCCTCCTCCTGGTAACAAAGGCTTTAGAGTATGTAGTTTCCTTTTTCTGGCTTTTTTCAGCGTATAAACTGCGAGCAAAAGATATAATATACATTACATGAACTTTATCCTGACTGATCAAACTCTGAATTTTAAAGAGGACTCTGTGATTTTACTCTGCTTCGTAATTTCTTGGAAAACTAAAAGATTCTTGTTCAAAAGTGAATCAGCCAGTAAATCAGGTTTGTACTTAAACCCAAAAACCACATAGGGTGGAGTTGCTTTATCAGTAATTCTGATCTCCAGTTTTGCAATTAATAAAATAATCGACGTCATATCTTACATTTTATGAAGTTCAGCAACACAATACCGACTAATAATTTTAACATAATTACAATGTAAAAATAGCTATTATAACACAGCTTCGTAAAAACACTGAATAATAACAAATATAATAATATATTAGTATAATAATACTGATGATATTTTGCCAAGTCATTTAGCTGCGATACTAAGCAATAATTGCAACAAGAGATTTAAAGTTCTGAATGTAATATCATGAAATCGTGGGATGACGTTGTACTTGATAGAAAATAGCGAAGGCATGTCTTAGGAACTAATGGTTAAGTCACGGATTTACAACTTTACTTGCTGCAAACAGTTCTTAAACTGTGCGATATAGTAACTGTAAGAAAGACGGCCCCCATATTCAGTTCTACCAGTACTGGAAAAGTTCTGACTTAATCGTTTGAAATGAGTTATTATAAAGTTTGTCTATGACATAAAGACGCGCGTGCCAATTGGCATGGGGAAATACTATCGATTACAGAGTATTTTTAAATTAATATAAATAAATTTAACTGAATCACAGTCACTCATTCCTTCTATTTTGTACCTTTTGTGTCTCACTTATTGAAAAGTTTGTATTCTGTTATCAAGCTTTATCAGAAATGTGATCAACAAGTATATGAAAAGTGCCGTGGACTGTAATTAACATTTGGGCCACCCCTAGGTCTTTTCTGTTTTGATATTGAGTCGCGATTTTCCATTGTATCAAAATTTCAGGTTGTAAGCCAAATATCCAAAGGTTACCTAATTACCGACCTAATACCGCCACAACAGAAATCATGAATAGGATTGAAGTGTATGGAATAGATCGAGCCTAACGGAATGAAAATAGTTTCAATATAAGACTTACTCTTTATAAAGGAATATTCAAGAAAGATCAGGACAAGGTCTCGTAACTGAAGGTTGACTTTAAAATTTTTGTTAAAGAATTTATCAACAAGACAATGAATCAAAGAATCATGCATATTTTTTAGTAATTAATTCTTTATCTTCGCAGCACATATACTTGCTGTTCTCAGTTTCTATTTTTTTTTTTTGAAACTAAGGCATCCAAGCTCGGCGAAGAAAGCAGAATACCTCAAATCGAGACAGGGTATTTGCAATGAAGTAAAAATTAGCTTTGCGATCCAGCTGAGCTATTGACCAATAACTACCAGATGAAAACTCTTTCACAGCGACTGACAACATTTTAAGAACCAAGCGAGACTAAAGGTTGTCATTATAAATACACTTCTACTCTCACTGTTAATCTTTCCTTACGTCAATCGCTATTTTAACTTTAAGGCTGAAAACTCAGTGATGTCCGTCCATTATCGACAAACTCTTTTCCTCGCCTCGGCTTAAGGTGATCTACGTTTGCTGTGCAGTATTCGGTTTGGAAAATGAAGATAGAAAGTTTGTTGACTCTTGATACTAGACTGTTCTTGAAGTTTCAGGTTTAGTTTGACTTAACCTAGAAAATGCTTACCTATCGCCACACAGCACATCGTACATCACCCGGACGCAAATTAACTTGAGAGACTTCAGTTGTCACCGTTGCAACGTGGGGATAAAAAAAGCGTTTAAATGATCAAACGCCCATTTTTAATGTCTGTTTTGTTAAGAACGAGCAAATATAACTAAATTGTCGTAGAAGCATCCAGGTGGTCTAGACCAGAACTTAAGGTAATTTCTACCAGTGCTTCCGGCGGCCTATTTGTGAAAGTTCCGTGTTTGGCGTCAGCCACTCTGTCCCGGTAATCACACCAAACTAAACGTTGTGGACGCTCAAGGTTTTTCCTGGGATAAACTCTTATGACAGACATTCTACAACCGCAAAAACACAGTGACGCTCTAGCTTACTGGCCGGCCTTACAAAAACTGAGATCACGTCATCATTTCGAGATCAATGAACTGAAACCTGCTACAGACGCTTTTAAGAGGAACGTCTCTTTGCCAGTGAGTGTGAAGTACCTCCGAGACGCTTAGTCGCTAGATTTCTACTTTGTATTCACCTTTCTCCGAATAGCTCCCTTGAGCATACCTACAATCTCAAGCTTATCTGCATGAAAATCGTTTGGTAATGGTTTATGAATATCAATCTATATCATCGCTAATCTCATAAAGGTTCGCAACAAAAAGTCGCAAACTTTGTGATTTTCTTGTCATTCCATAAGGTCTAGATAGAGAAAAGTAGACTTGGAGAAAGCACAAAACAACCCGAAAAGTATTTGTTAACCGGCAGACGTAGATAAGTACAAGACTTGCCTAGGATTCCATTCACTGTGTCAACATTTAGAACTAATTGAAGATTTGATAAGAGTTTCCACACCGAAAGAGGTCATACTACTGTTATATTATGTTAAGTTAGGCTTCTCAAACAACACAGATGAAACAGATTACAGAAATTACGTCGTATTCTAAGGCTTTTCCCAGTTTGATTGTCTCACAAACCCAGAATAACACCAAAATGTTAAAGATCGCTGATAAAGGTGCTGTTCTGTGAGTACCTCTTATTCGGATAGGAGAAGAAAACTAGGAAAAGGAAAATGGTCACCGTTCTTATCCGAGCAAAATGCACGATATCATGACGACCTTTGCGTCTCAAGCCAGGGATCAGTGATAGTTCACCCGCTAAGCCAAATGCTATCATTCACGTACACTAAACATTAAATAAAAATTTGGAGTGAAGTTCTGAGCACTTGTCCTCTTTCCTCGCGCGAGCCTCGTACGACTGAATTCCTTCTTTCTCCAGTGTCTACGATACAAAGGGACACGTTGACTTCAATTCCGCCATTGGGCTTCCTTTCAGTATCTTCATTTCACTCGTCAATGGGAGCGGCACTAATTTCTGAGGGATTGTCTGCATGGGAGTTGATAAATGATTTTGTTCGTTTTTGAAGGCAACCACAGCATAAATCCAAACTGAAAATAAATAATTTGCTACAATGGTACCTTCAAAAGCCGCTTCATGTAACGGCATTATAAGGAGTCAAAAAAACTCGGTGGTCAAAAAAACGATTTTTAATTGATTAAACTGATAAGTGGTTTGCGGTTAAAACTCTTAAACGCGGCCGTTAGCAGCTTCCTAACCAAAATTAATAAAATTAGCTACGATGTTTTCGAGACAATTAGTCGTTGACAGTTATTAAAGCCATATAATGATACTAACTGACAAAGAAAGTGGAAAAATAATATAACTGCTGCGTTTTTTTTACCACTACATGTGTTTATAGAGGTGTCGACTCCGTTTCTCTTCAAATGGTAAAGCCGGATTAGAAGAACGTGGTAGCAAGAAATAAAAAGAAATGCATTATATTTATTAACAAAAAACTACGTGAATATTTTTAATTTCTGAAAAAAAAGAAACGGAAATAAAAGAATTTTATTTCTTAAACAGCACCTTTTCAATATATAATTACTGAATTAAAGGCAACGGAAGTTAGAGAATTCACTTTCTTTAAAGCAATTTTTTCATAAGCGATTTGCGCGAATCCACTTTTTTCTTTCTTTATAATTGAAAATGAAACGTGCAGTGAATATTTACCAATGCAAAAATACCTTCTAAAAAGAAGGTTTTAAAAGTATAATCTATGGCGAATTTAAATGACAATGGATTGTTCGAATGACGTACTTTGAAGAGTCTTTATTGAACATAGCACTAAATTTATTAAAACGAAGAGCAACTTGTAATACAAATATTATATGGTCTGCTTTAAGACGTTTACTTTGATATGACAATTCATGCCTATGGGTATTTTTTTTATTATAATAACTTCAAACTTATTTTTACCACGTACCACAAGACACCTGATCTTATAACGCGACAGAATTGCCATTCAATTAGCGACCTAATATTTTCTTGTCATGCAGCTGGTTAAAAGTGTAAAAATAATTTGATTTTGGTCATCGAAAGTTACTCTAAGTTTATTTTCTCCATTCAAGGAATAAGAAGCTAAATTTATACCATTCGAATTAATATTATTAATACTACTATAGCCTTATGTAAAACCGAAAAAAATTTCCATGTCAGTTTCCTTGGTAGTGCAGATAGTAAATATGGCAAGTTGTTCCCTGACGAGTCGCCTTGTTGTTATATTTTACCCCACTTAAAATACCAAGGAAAATTTGCTATTATAAATAAGGAATTAAATTTAAAGCTTTTACTTGAAAATGTTCTCTGAAAGAGGAGAAGGAACAATATGCTAAGTTTTTCCTTTCAGTCTCACTGTTGCAATATTTTTTCGTCTGGCTTCGCAAGGGTAAACGAGTTACGCCATGGGATGGCTGATGATAAGAAGTAGCTATGTGGGCCACGAAACTCATAAACGGCCGTTGGATTGTAATTAAAATAGCCTGACATTTTGTCATATCTTCGTCAAGGAAATGCATTTGATTTGATTTGAAAATTAAATTAGACTCGACAATCTTAGGCATTTACGGAATTGTATATGTTTTTATTATGATACAGAATCTTACGTTCTTTAACTTAATTTGCGTCCACAAATCAACGCACTTTGTTCATTGGTGTGATATTTTGAAAAATCCTTTGGGAAATACCTTGAGCGATCATTAAAACTCTTCGTTCAATCTTACGAGTATACGCGAACATTTTGCAACGAAATTTCGTCGCACTGTAGCGAAGACCAGGGATAATTCAATTTTTACGGACAGATGTAGAAAGAAAAACTGAAATATAGAACAAACATTTAAAAACAGTTTGCACGATCGAATTATGGTTGTAATTATTCCTTATTCAGTACAAAAGACATAAAACTATTACTCATAAGAATCGTAGCCTGCTGGAAACATGGAAAAAATTGGTAAGCTCGCTAACGCAAGAAAATCTTCAATTTAGCCAAAAGTATTTCTTACCATCCTCCAAGAAATCATCATCAAAATCCATGTTCGCTTAGTTATCTCGATTCGCAGATTCCAAATCCTCGAGGGCGGTCGCTTTACACACTGTGGCTGATTCAAAATGCAGCCAGGCGCGCAAAGGAGGGGAACTCGTTAGCCTGCTGTTATGATGTTCTTTCATGCTTCACAGCTTCAATTGTTTCCATAGCTACCGTGGACGTTTGACTTGCTCCCGTCTGGCACGGGAATTAATCCTGTCTCCTGATTGGCTGACAAGCGAAATATTTTGTCGATTATTTGGATGACTTGAAGCTGCTTTCGCAAGGAAAGAAACTAACCAAACAAAAAGTCTGTTTTGTGGGTGATAATTATTACAGAAAGAGGAAAAAAACATGGAATTGACTACTCCGTGCTAGGCAGCCTGAAAAGAACTTCAGATGAAATCGATCCAAAGCGGTAAAAGCTTATCGGAACACACGCGCCAATTAATTATAAAGAGTTGGGCAAACAGATCTCAATTTGCCAAATACATTAAAAGCAAAACTTCCCCCTTTGCAAGCAAACAAATACAGGTGCTTTGGAAATAAGTTGACATCTAAAACTTTGCCGGAGTGAATGCAAATATGGAAAACATTTTAAATTTCCATTTTCTTTGTTAGACACTCTTTTGCCGAGATTAGGTTAGAAGGCACTAACAAGCATTAGCTCTTTCACAAAAAAACAACAAGGGATTATTTTCTTTCCAAACATGCATTTTCTCAACAACGCTAAAACATTTCAGCATTGTTAACCTCCATATTTCTCCTCCTTCTTTTGTTTTCTTTGCTTTCCATCTTTTCGACAAACAATAGTGTTATCTCTTAAGCGCAAAAGAGAATCGAGCGTATACCAGCTGCGTTTAATCTCTCTTGACGTTAGAGGCACTTATATTCGGTTGAATAGATTCGAGTCCCCTTGCAAGGACGAATTTTTAGCACGAAAAGTTCCCTTACGCATATATCTCCTAAATTCGCTTTAAGAGTGCAACCCGTAGGTAATGTGTTCTGTAATAGTTTGGTCGGAGATGGTGGAAAGTCAATACTTGAACCACTGAAAATATCTCAAGATATTTTGGAATCATGGCAAGAAACGAAGAGCCTCAACCTGTTCGTTGTTCTATAATCTCTAGAGAACAAACCTATGCTACACTCACTGTCAACCTTTCATGTCAGTTTTTGTGGTTTGATTTCTGTTTTTGAAAGACCTTCTAGAGTTCGCGTGATAATTCAGAAATCTTTGAACAACTTTACAATCAGTTCTCGAGGATCTCGTAAAGGTATTTGAAATGTGCTTTCAACTAGTAAAGATATGTTTATAAAGTCATGAAAGGTTAAATTCTTTTGCTAAAATTAAAGCAGATACCAATTTAGAAAAGCCAAACAACAAATTCACGTTTCGGAATTACGCCCCTTCGATGATAGGAGACAACTATGAAAAATTTGTTTTTCTTAAATTGACCCACAAACTGTAATCTTACGTATAAGTTACAAAAGCGGTAACATTTAACGAAAGCGACAAGAGGTCCACGCGACCGGCAACTTAATCTTTTTGCACCTGGTCTAAACTCGAAATTATTACGTTATAGAGCCCCAACTTAGTGAAAAAAAAATATTTCAAAAAAATACTGAAATATTACTAGGCAAATGCTGAGGCGATTTTCATTAATTGTTTACATCACGAGATTTCGTCCAGGATGAAAAGCGCAGCAGAAAAGAGGCCTTCCGATGAAAAAAAGAACATATCGAAACGACTCAAGATGATACCATCATCTTCCTACGAGCAAAAGAATCTCTCGCTGTGGCTGTGGTTACTGCATGGGCAAGAATGAGTAAAAAATTCATTAGCTTGGTCGATGGCTAAGCGCACTGCTCTTCTCTACTCTTCTTAAAATGCATGGGAGAGATTCACCAAACACTAAGCCCTCCAACGGTTTCCTTTCAGTCTTTCTGCTACAAAGAACCCAGAATCGAACCTGGGCCCCTCATATGCGAACCTCGCTTCATTACACTAAACTCACCCAGCAATTTACGATAAATTTAAGTCATACAGTCGAACCTTCATCCATTAACGGCCACCTCTCTACATTACGGCCACTTTTTTTTTGGCCCGGCGGACAGTCCTAACATTAGGGCCATTTATACGAGGAGAAACAAGACGCGTCTTAAATAAGACGCGAACTTTCCGTATAAACGGCACATTTCGTCTAAAATAGGCGCGACTTAGCTAAGACGCGTCTTATTTTAGAACAGGCCCTTAACACCTGTTCTTAGATAAGACGCGTCTTAGCTAAGACGAGAAAAACTTCGTATAAATGACCTTCGCGTCTTACATAAGAGGCGAACGCATGGTACGCATGCGTTAATTTTTGGCCGGAAAGTTTTCGCGCCTTGTTGGTTGCCGTTGCTTCGGGCAACATTCACATGAAAACGAGTCAAGAACAGAAATAAGACGCGAACCATTTATACGAGCTGTTCTCGTCTTAGATAAGACATGCTCGTATAAATGGTACAGTTCGCGTCTTATGTAAGACGCGTCTTATTTTTCCTCGTATAAATGGCCCTATAATGACTCTTGTTTAAACCACTAACCACTAAACCACGTCCCCAACCACCAAAATAACCTCTCTACAATTAACGGCCAGTTTTCAGCGACTGATGAGGAACATGGAGGAAGTCAAGAATGGTCATGAAATTTGGTCCGTATCTCGCTTTGATGATTAATCGCGGCGATCTCATTTTGATTGTCTTCTGACCATTTATACTGCTGCAGTAAGCACAAATTCTCTACGCTAATTATAGCTAAATGAACGTTGGGGACCTTGCTCATTTTATCACGTTAACATTTTGATTCAAAACATTATACAAGTTTTTTGTGTATTTTATCTCTATATAAATATTAAACATGATTGGATTACCATTATGGGATACTGTAAGCATGAACTTAGCACAATAAACATGTTTGACTCCCCCCCCCCCCCCCCCCACCTCCCCATAGCGGCCACACCTCCCCACAACGGCCACTTCTGTCCGGTGGCCGTTGTCTGGAGAGGTTCTACTGTGTTATAAAAATTAACACGAAAATTAACTTAGTCTTCCATAACTTGTACATTCTGTAATAGGTGACCCTAGCTCTTAACGGACTCGTGTGTCCTTGATTACACACGTTCTAAAGAAAAAAATAACCAATTTTTCGAATTTTGGTGAACAAAGCCGTCAAGAGTTCAACACTATCAACTGGCGGAATAGTTTTTTACCAAGAGCCATAATGGCTCTTGTTTTTTACATATACCGACTTGAAACTTTCAACAACAATGTGAAAATTTTGACCCTTAAATTTTACCGACGTTAAAGCGGCGCAGCTCTTTCAGGATTTGCGAGAAAAGCGATTTCTTTTTGTACCGGCTAAGATGCTATCAACTTTAACGACGGTGGGCTTAAAACGACGCAAATGCTAGTTAATTTTCTCTGTATGAGGATTAGATAGGATTTCGGTCTGTATTTTCAAATAGAAAAAAAAAAATCATGCAAAGATCATGAGATCGTATAAACTCCCAGATTTAACCCATTTAATCCTGCAGCACTTTAGGTGGAGTTCAACCAACATTGACAATGGTGACAAAATGCACATCAAAGAGATTGTTGAACACGTATTATTCAAGTACTGACACTTCAAATCTATGACACTAGAGGTTTCAAACTGGTTAGCGTGTCGTTGGACTTGTATAGTCAAAAGGGTGGTAGCACTAAATGTTTTTATTAGTGAGAGCTAATCACAGTAAGCTCTAGGTTATTAGTAAATTGCGGCAAATAAAAAGACTTTTAACCATTTGCGGCATTTCGAAGGCGTTTTAGAACGTTTAACACACTTTTGGATGATTTTCAACACGCTCAAATAAGAAGATTATCTTTCTATACTTTGTAGCAAGTCACGAGATCGAGAAATACTGATGAGGCATGTGGTGTTGCACTCCATAGATTCTCAAGTTTTTAAGTAATAATAATACTAATAATAATAATAATAAAGCCTGGTTTCCATATGATGTCCAGATCGTCCCCATGGCCCTAGTAGTTTAAAAAAATTTCGAAACAATCCAGACGACTTGGACGATTGGTAGTTCCTCGGGGAACAAACAATTTTCGAGTTAATAATGCGCAATGTTGTTATATGCCCGGATGTTCGAGCAGCTGCTATTTCCTTAAATTGCAAAGGACTACTACTACAGTCCCTCTACAAATATAGCGGGGCTAAATAGCTTACGGTGCGAGCGGGAACAATTGTTTACAAGAATCTTATGCACGCACAATAGGTATAGGGTCCATTTTGAACACGTGGGTCAGGAGGATTATAGGCGACATAATATCAACAAATTTAAAAGTATAGCAGCTATTTTTTATTCTATGAAACGTTTGTAATTGGCTAAAAGAGGTATACTTTTCAGACTTTGATGTAAAGGTAAATGAAACTTAAACTGCATTTTAGGTTATCTTTTGTCATGTACATCTCCTTCACTCTCCTCTCGAAGGTCGCCCCTGATCGGGCAACAAAGCCAAAAATTCAAGGGTTCAGCTCTCGCTACAGATCACCAGAATTAAATAAGAAAAGTTTCAAAACTTGCGGGAAATCCCAAAAATGCATATTGTGGGCAAGGGCAAAATTCCCTTACCGCAAAACACGACAAGAAAAATATACATAGGTTTAATTGATAAACTAAATACCACAAGGGATTTTACGTGATCTCTTAATGAACAGATAAGCGTGGTTTGGACACTTTAAATTAAAGTTTGTGATCACCGGCGATTAGTGGCGGGAATCTTTTATAACTGAGGATTACAGCTACACATTACTAAAGAAATATTTAAGGACTAAATGGATTTTTCCAGATGATCGTTAATATACACAAAAACAAGCAGAAAAGAGGTACATGAAGTTGACACTATGATGAACTTTCACGTTTCAAAAACACAAATTTAAGGAAGAACGATTAGGGAACTGATAGAGTTTGTGGAGAAAATCGTCATTTTGCCTTCATTGATTTATTAAGATATTTTTAGAGTAGTTCTTTCCAATGGCGTTTCCTTGTGGTCAACAGGAACTTATAAGTGAAGAATCAGTTTTCACTGAAACTCTGGCTATTTTTGTCGTGCTCGACCAACAAAACTAAATTTATACGTGAAATAAAAGACTCGGGAATGCAAGCAACGACCACGGTCAGTCTATTTTCATTTCACAGATATTTTGAAGCATTTCACTCCTAAGAAGAAAATCACATACATAAACAGAAACCCTGAAAATAGACATGTAAGTTTGGTTTAATGTGGTTTCCTGAAAACTAATGAGGGAAGGCACAAGCTGTGGAATGACTTTACGTAACCGAGGCACGTGAAGCGTGGGAGCCGTGTGGGATGCCTTAATCAGAGAGAATAATTAATCCGATTTGACAAAAAATGGGACTGAATTTGAAAACAACATCTAGGAACAACAAGGACCCGAGAGGGTCATCTGAATTTTCTCTCTCAGAACTGAGATCTGTTATTATTCTACTGATCAGAGTTGGTAACTTATCATAAGGAACCGTCAAACACCTTTTGGACGAAAATGAGTAAGGAATATCATTTAAGTAGATTGAAAAAGTTGTGTGATTTGCAAACAAACATTATTTCACGTCGGTTTCTATCGACCGCCGGATTTCCCAGTGCCAGATGGTCCGGAGTATAACATTCCAGGGTTAAATGTTCTGAATCAGCAGAGTATTAAATGGGTGTGGTTTTTGACACATTTGAACCAGAGAAACAGCCGGTAGGTCCATCTAAGCGCAGTTCTGTCTGTAGCCTGAGGTGCAGACGGCACACGTATCGCGTATAGTACGGATATAGGTTTAAAGTGTCCGCGGCGTTGGCTATTCTGTCTGATGCTTGTAAAGTTCCTAGCAATTCTTAAATCACCCAAAAGATTTATCTTTATTTGTGTTTTCATTTACGTTTTACTTCTTTTCTTAGTCTCCCATATGACGGTCTCTTTGTGCTTTTGCACGTCGCCGAGTTTTAATAAAACAAGGTAATCGATAGAACAAATAATCATAAACCACAGGAAAACGGGGTGTCATTTTTGTATAAACCGTGGCTTTTTGCCATAAATGAAAGTTTCTGTGTTTTATATCTATTTTTCCCCTATAAAGAGTACTGACATAAATAAACAGGGATGCCCCTCAGGATTCACATATTTCGGCAAAGTGGCTTATGAGACGACAGCCTTTCTGAAGTTGCAATACGGCTATTTTAATAGCGATATTGATTCACGTGCAGCTTTCTTCTTAAGAAAGAAGAACATTAGAAGGAGAACATCTCTTTTCTTTTTTAAGTCTTCGTTAAGATTGGTGATCTGCAGGATCTGTTATTTCTTACATAGAATGTACGCTGTTAAAAGTGTTGAGACAATACCAATCCAGCGATCAAAACTATCGGCATATCAGTGTTCTGATTAATCCCTGTGCAGAAATAGCCTTCAGGGTATGTTCTGATAAAAGTATGATAAACATGAAAACTTAAGACAAGGATTTGTACCTGAAACCTCAAAATTATAATAGTTTAATATTCTAAGTTCAAGCCTTATAGCGAGATAGAAAATTGAGAAAAAACGAATATCAAAAGGAGACAAAAGAGAAAGACGTCACACGCATTCTTGGACAGCACATGGTTTCTGCCGAGGGTATTATTTATCTCTCAAAAACAAAATTGTCTTGAGAGATTACCTATATCCGGTTGTGTAACGGAGGATGCAATCACCAAAATTTAAACTGAAGTGCTTTAGGTCGGGTCTACCGCTGGGTTTAGTCGTCTGCTTGTGGAGTGACTAAACGACCTCCAGACACTACGATCAATTTTAAATTTATCATCTGCAAAGAAGCTTACACAGCAAATCTGAAAGGATCTAGGTAGGAATTGGGTGGACACCATTAAAACTCAATTATTCCAGTTACGTGTTGCAAGCCACCTTTGCATGCAGTCACCCATAAAACTTTGTTGTATTAGATACTAACAGTCAATATTTTGTTTGAGATAACCTTTCTTCATGCATGTCAAGGAAACGTTCAGCCCAATCAAAAGAACATTTTTCAAATTCCCTGAACACCAGGATATATCACGAGGATTTAAGTACAAAAATAAAAAAGAAAAATAAATTCCCTTTCGGAAGACGAATCTGCTGTAGTTTTATTATAAAGCGTGTTTTGAGAGATATCATTATTTATCTGTAGTAGGATGTACGTATATGAGTTCTGGAGCTTCAGCTGGGCGTAAACAAATTCCATAAATGCAGAAAAAGAATCATAAGTTTAAAATAAATTGTTTCTTCAGATGATATGATAATGAAGTAATAGAGGTCGGGCCTGAATCAGTCCTAAGCGCAATATTTGAATTTCGCCAAGGCTGTGTTTGTTAAACAAAACTAAACAGAATTTTGCTATAGACAAATCATTCGGCTCAATATCGTCAAGCATTTAATCCTAAAACGCCTTCTTTATCCGTTTTAGCTGAAGGTATGACACGATTAAAGTTAAAAGATCAGATGAAATTCTCATCGTTTTTTTTTTATATGGAAGTCCATATCTTTCTTGAAAACATCTTTACATTACGTCTGTGTAGAGCGGAAACAGACTTATGCAAAAATCCTGAAACTGACGTAACAAGTCAACAGTGTTTTAAGAAATCGGACAGGAAGTTTACAGATTTTGCGTCAAGCAGTCTACGAAAGACATACCAGTAATACTTTAAACTATATCACTCCATAGTTGAAAAACAATTAATTAGTGCAATACGCACATAAATCAGCTCACTTTGCTAAACTGAACCTCCGAGTCTCCGGTCGAAAGATCTTTTTCTTTTCTGTTTAATGATAGGGAATAAGGTGATGCCATAAGCACAGAGACGATTTTCAAGATCTTTCGAAACTCGTCTGATGTAGATGAAATCTTTTCAGTTAAATGGCAGGACACCATTCATTTCGTAATAATCAATCTCAGTTTTAAGGGCTTTTCATAACAAGACGAGGCTAATGTGATAACGTTCCCTTTATCTCTGTTTTCAAGAGCTGCAAACAAACTGTTTTGTTTCGTATCCCGGTTACCAATGCAAATGAAAGCTCCCTAATCCACGAATGTAAAGAATACTAGGTTTATTTAATAAGCGACATGAAAAACTTGAAGTCAACTTTTAAGGAGATAGCAAGCTCCACTTTAACACTTGATTTGTTGTGAATTTGCTCAAATTATTTAACAGTTGAAAACTCCGTTTTCAAGTGATTAGTTTACACAAGAACAAAATCCAGGGAGCGACATTCTAGTTTCCACACACACGCTGAATAAGGGGGCATGTTTGCTTTACAAATTAAACAATACTAATCTACGAACTTGTTGCTACCCTGAAGTAGTCGGTAGTTTATGTTCTGTATCTCAAAATATTATGCATTGATGCTTGTTTTAAGTACACTTGTACAATATATTGTGATGGTATTCATTTCAAAGGGTAGACAAAGAAGAAAACTTAATTCATTCCATCGAATCCAGGTCTCCCCTTTCGGTTACTTCGATGTAGGTCGAATGTTACGCGGGCCCACATGCTCTCTTGCATAAACGTTTTAACAACCCCTGCTGTTAACTTGACCATTTTTGTTTCTTTTATTCCTTGTTTTGATAAATTTTGAAATACCCACGCAGATTCCAAGCAAGTGACGTGATCTTTCTTACAAGACTACAATTCACTAATTCAAGTACACTATCCGAATGGGTATCCCTAACAGAATTTAAAACACGGTAATGTAACAACTCAAAACTCTCTCGGCCTTTGGACGTGCGGTTGTGTTTTCATGTTTCTAAGCACAGAAGTAGATTTCCTTTGTGAAACACAGCGTTTGTCAGTTTCCGCTAAGTGGAGAGATTCGTCAATTTTAAATAGTAATCTTATAAGGTCAAATGTTAAAATTCCTACCTTTATATTTTCCAGCAGATGAAGGTTTTCTACCACCGATGGACGGACACAAAAAAGCCATTCTTACAGATCGCCTTTAAGCTTATTTGATCCTTAACTTTCACTGGAAGAATTCTTCATCTATAATGTTCTCGGTCTTATCCTCTGTGACATGTGGTTTTCTAATCAAACTTCCACTACCGTGAGCGCCTTTTTACGCGGAATTGATAAAATTATATTATTCTTTTGTCCTGAAAGAGAGGAGAAAAACGTACGACTTATATGTGATTACTTGAGATCAAAACGTGCTTCTGGCAGGTCGTTTGTAATCATAATAGGCGATAGCAAAGATAGTAAAAACAGTGCTAGTTTCTTCACAAAACACGCTGATCACGGTCATAACTACCACATAATCAAACAACGTGTAGGTGAGCTCTAAGCCAGCAAAAGAGGCTTAGAAACCAGGGAAAATATTGTTACAAACTTACTTATTTAGTACACAGGACCAAGGTAATCTTGTCGTCGAGGTTAAATCGCGATGGTTCAGCTAAACATTCAACGATCCGCTAAGTGGTAATCTAATTTGCATCAAACCTTCACGTGCTTTTGTACACCAGAAGTGTGAAACTACTTCAGCTTGAGCTAGCTGGGGTTCAGATTACATGCACTTTATAAGCAGGAGGAGCTGCCGATATGTCCTTCGTTTCCGGTGAAAATGTCATAGCCATGAAAGATGGACATGAGATTGCTAGCTTTGACAGGTGGATAATCGGCTGGTGACCTAGAGAAGATATCCTAGACAATACCTGTCAGTACACAATGGGCTGTGAGTTGATATGTAACTTTATTACCTGTCGCGTCATTTGATAAGCGACTTGATCACTTGTCAATGGACTGCTGAAAAACGCGTAATCCCTTTCTGTAGTTTCTTTAGATGTACCCGGGCGAAAGAGATGTAGAGACGTTCTAAGGCTTATTTTATTTCTTACAAAATTAAGAAGCCGAAGAATGTAAATTGAAAATCTCGTAATTAGATGGGTATGAGCTTTTGTTACAGCTAATAAAAGAGAAAAGCTTGAAACAACTTCTAGCCCACGTAGGAGGGTGGGCAGCAAAAGCGCACAGAATGCAATAATTCTCCCCTTTGAAAACAACATCTTCGACGCTGGCTAGATAAATTCTGCCACAATTTAAAATTTCTATGGGTTTCTTCATTGTTACTTAAAAATAAAATTGACCTTAAAACTGCAAAGGACCGCAAACGAATATGCTGCAAACGCAGGATCTATAAAACACCCGAAACATTGAATTCTGCAAAGCTGATCGTACTAATACGTGAAAATTAACTTTGCAAGACATCAACACGACACCCACTGCACGACACCGAAAGAACCAAAAACAGAGCTCTGTTTTTGGTTCTTTTGCTGTCGTGTTGACGTAGTACGATCAGCTTTGCAGAATTCAGTGTGTCTCCTCATCACCGTGACATGGAAGCATGCCGACGAAGGCAAGCGTTGGTCTAGCCTGCGAACAGCAGACGCATTTCCGGTCATCGCTTCTCTCCCTCCGAAAAATTTCGGAGGGAGAGAAGCGACGACCGGAAATGCGTCTGCTGTTCACAGGCTAGCGTTGGTCCTCCACCCTGCCAGTTCTGACGGAGTAAGGACTGGAATGAGACTGTGGACCAAATAACAAAATATATGAGGGGTAAATTCGAGACACAGACATAAAAAAATTCGAGACTCAGCTCCGAGAAGCCGAAAACGGGACTTCGAGACCTATCACAAACGCTTCTGAGATTTCGAGATCGGGCCAAACATTTCCGAGAGCCCCGTTTACGAAGAATCATTCTATACTCCTTACATAGAAGTTGGGAAGGAAGATACGAGATGCCTTCAGTTTCCTATTCGATCCTATGGATTGGCTTTTACCGGGTATTAAACCGTCACAGGCCACGTTATGCACCTATCAGTGTAAACCCCGTGGGGGGGGGGGGGGGGGAGTGCGGGCAAGGGGTGGGGATTTGACAAATTTTAAAATTTTTTGATCAAATTCCCCAGGGTGGGAAACGAAAGGTCAATCAAAAGTGTCAAAAAACCCCCCACCCCAGGGGAAAAATCTAAACAAACAATACGATAATACTATATAAAACGAATGAAAGAACATTTCAAAAGTACGTTCTTACTACTTTTATTTATGGTTAACGTAAGCTCCGTTAAATTACTCGCTGTTATTAAGTATTTTCTCTCTCCACTAGCATCGCTTATTTTGAACAACATAATCATTCCAGGAAGATTGACCGTGCTATTATATTAATGAAACGTAAAATGCTTTATAACATCGGATCAACATGTCGGAACAGGTTGGATCAGAAATAGACATTTCTAGACTTTCTCAAAATAGACATTATCTGTTTAGATGACAGTGTACATGTAAAGTATCGGATTATCGCGATTAAAACAAATGAAAACTTCATAACTTTCTCCAACAGCGTGACTTTCAGAAAGCCTCAAGGGACAGACTTGGTTACCGCTTCTGAATTGACACCAGGCTTCTATCGGTCAAAGTCAAATGTCCCGACCCCGGGGTCGCTTCGAACGATCAAAAGCCCGACACAGGGATAGTCTCAGGCATCAAATCCCCACCCCTTGCCCGCACTCCCCCCCCCCCCCCCCTCGGGATTTACATTGATAGGTGCATTACATGACGTTATCTTTCAACCAGACTAGAAATTTCCCCGGGGGACTACCCCCATAAGGTATGTGCCGCCCCATCGGGTAGGGTTTTTTGGGCCGTTTTGGTCTGAAAAGGGGTATACACTTTGCAAAATTTGGTCTGGAATCGGGTATGGTTTTCGAGGGGAACTACGGGAGTGCATGAAGGTATTTACAGGAGCCGGTATCAGTATCGTTTTAATTCCAAATGAGTAAGTAAGAAAGAGAAATATGCGAATTCGAAATGAATTTGAAGAATTATTTTGTTTGCGGTCTGATATAAGTAATGAAAGCATAATTTCTGCCTAAAGGCCAGGTCTGAAAACGGGTATGGATTTTAGAGGTCTGGTCTGAAAGCGTTTGTGGAAAATTACCTGTTTTGGTCTGAAATAGGGTCAGGATTTGGAGAACCAGGCACCCCCACCCTCTCCCCAACTCGGTGCAGCAAAGATAGGTTTTCTCCCGTTTTATTTTCGTATGCTAATCAAATTTATGTTTGCTCCATTTCATGTTGTGGGTCTCCAGGTTTGACTTAACGATCATTGTCTCAATTAAGAAAACAGTATTCATTTTGGAATTAAGAACTCTAATAAAGGGTAATAAGATTTTGAACTGAGAGACACTAGCCAGAAATTTGCCACAGAGTCAGTTCAACTGAAAGGACTGGGACTTGGCCACCCTTATTCAGGAAGACTGGAAAGTGTAACCATTAATTTGTAAAGGTCAGAGAAAAGTCAGCACTTTCTTCTCAGTTTCCTTAAGTAAGTAAGTGAGAACTTTATTACAGTGTCGAGGTCGCTAGCATACAATGTACACTAATTGGGGACACCTAACTACAATTTGTCTTATAATAAATAAAATATGACATGTATGTCCACACTTAAAATAAGTTATTAGTCGTTACAGTCTCAGACCCCCAAAGCATTGGTTTAGCCGACAATTATACCCAGGCCTACATGTACAGAACCACTCTACAATTGTTTGCTTGCTGCTCTGATATCAGCATGGCACTGGAGGCTACATAGCATGTGAGCAAGCTCTTCACCTGGCTTCAGTTTTTCAAACAATGAATAGAGCTAAGCCCCAGATAAATCACTATCCAGCAGATAAGAATTAGGGAAACCAATAATTATTGCACTATCCCCTGGCCTTGAGACTTATCCACTGCATGCATTGTTATCCATCTTTTGAATAACTATGGGGCCTAGGGTATATCGTGAGAAGTTATGTGAGTTCTCATATGCCTCACTTTGCTTGCTCACTTGGAGAGCCTGCTCACAGAATAGAGGTTGGACATACAAATGTAAAATTAAATAAATTAAGATGAAAGTTTCTAAGACACTATAGACTGTCAGCAGTGCCTTTTCTATTGGTCGAGGGGTTAAGCTGTTAAGGCAGTTTGAGGGCGACTGTAATTTTATTGTTTTCTGGCAACCATAAAGAACTGATAGCAGTTTGGGGATGCTTAAGAAAATGAAAACTACAACAAGTACCAACAACACAATGCTTTTTATCAGTTCACTATAAAACAAGCAGGTTGAATAATAACAAATCAAGTAGAATCATAAAATTGAACCCTTGATTAAGAGCTTCACAAGTGTACTAAATGAAATTAAGTGTCAGACAATGGACAATGTTTCTTTTGGTTCTGTCACCAATAAGCACTATGGAAACAGCAGAAGCTGAACTTGAGTCACATCCACTTGAACAACTCTTGAAAGTTCTATACCAATAATATTGCATCAATCCTCTTTCAATGCTCTGATGTCATCTGGCATCGAATACAACCACTAGGTAGGGAAGTAAGTGTTAAGGAGAATAACTGTATGTATCTAACTTTTGTTAGTAAGAGGGGCACCAAACGAGAAAATAGTTTAAAACCACTTAAACATACCATTGTTAAACATATTTTAGTATTTGAACGGTAGCTATAGGCATATTCTTATCCCCTAAAAATTTTCATCTGTTCAGATCTTCTAGCTGAAAGTCTAGTGATCTGAAAATTATAGGGATCAAAGCTGACCTTTTTGAAAATCTCAACCAGAAAAAAGGCTCCCAAAAATTCTAGGTGACCTTTTTAGGGTAAAAATTCGTTAAAAATGGGCAATTAAACCATTTTATAGATGTTCAAAAATCCTAAGAGAAGGCAGGCAAGCAAGAAACTTTACTTCAAAATTTGAAGAAAAATTTCTTGCTTGCCTGCCTTCTCTTAGGATTTTTGGACATCTAAAAAATGTTAATGTTAATGTTCCGAAAATTCTAGATTTCAAATTGCCTTCCGAACAGATATTTTCCGAAAATTGACGTTGCGTGCCCCTGTAGTAACTAATGCTAATGATGATGATAAAAATAATATACCGAATATGAACTGCCTTTGCAAAAACTGCTGTTCAAATCGTGATCAACTAATAATCAATAATAAGGGTCCAGTAAGTCAAAGGTCTCAGGACAGAAGCAGATTCAAAGTACTTTTCATGAAAATTATCAATGCCCTTGAGAGTTAGAGATAATGTTCAAAAACTCATTAATAACTCACAAAGAGTAAACAAAAGAAATTGATGTTCAATGAGTATCTTTACATCTGCTAAAGACACAGCTAAACTTTACGTCCAATGTTTTAGCCAAAAAAAACCCAATTCTAAATATTAGAACAAGAATGAGTTGATCTGTATCAGATATTTTGGAGTCGTTCAGAAACCTCAAAGTTGTGTATTATCAGTTTTAAATTTAACAGTGCTCGAAACTAACGGTCGTTCACTTGTCTAAAATGAGTAAAATTAGCCAAAAAACGAGTAGAATTTTGAGTTAGTCGTTCTCATGGACGAGTGGACGTTTTAGCCTGTGGATCTTGGTTTCACATTTGTTAAATCAGCAGGTAATATTATAAAACCGTTCTTTTAATCACGTTGTTTCCGCTCATAATTTCCGCATTTACAATCGTCATTTTGAAAACAGTGAGTGAATGGGCCGGGTTTGGTTCTCAGTCCACTCTCAGTCGACTTCGCTGCAAATTGAACGTTATGCAAATGTCATGCAACTCCGAAAAATGTCGTGAAAATGGCGGCCTCTCGCGCTGTGACTTTGTTACGCTATTTCAAAAGTGGCAGGGAAGATGAAGAAAGGAAAGATGAAGGAAACGCTAGTAATACAGGTGATTCCCAGCCAACAAGAGTGGAAACGGCAAACAAGGATAGAGACTTCAAACCAGCTTGGAAAAGGATTTTGTGTGGTTTATAGTTTACAAGGAAACCGAAGGGAAAAATGTTTTGCAAGTATTGTGTAAATTTTCCAAACAGTAAAAACGAAAATTCATCTTTCCGCAAAGGAAGCAATGAATATTTCTTATAGCCAAAGAAACTCAAGATAAAAGATTATACTTTTCATTAGTGTTTATTATTATAATTTAAAAAGTGAGTCATGCTTTACTATGATTTTTTCATGTGTGAATTACATGTTTGTGGCCAGATGATGGATGGTAGACAGGACTAGTAGAAGTGCCTTCAGGACTAGTAGATGCCACACACTACTAGTCCCAGGACAACTGACTAAAAAAGTTAGTTTCGAGCACTGTTTAACGTTTTTAAACCTGATTATACACTCCACCTTTTGAAAAATAGTTATATATATATACATGTATTGTGTGTGTAATTGATGTTTATGTGAAATGTTTAATTGTACTATTTCTATTTTTATTTTACTTCATTTTATTTATTATTTCTGTTTCGGAACTTCTAGCAGAAATGCTACTCTAATCCAAATTGAAATAAAGATATGATTGATTGATATGATTGATTAGCTTGTTAAATTTAAAAAACACATAATAGTAACAAATGGCAATAATTAATTTGAAGCCTTTCTACAAAGAAGATCTACATCTTCAAAAACAGTTTAGAAAACAAGTTATGACATACCGTAAAATTCTGGACATAAGACCCGGGGCTTATATTTTTCAAAAACCCTTTTTGAGGGGCTTATTTTTGGAGAGGCTTATCTTCGGAGGGGCTTATCTACGGAGGGAAATTTGCATTTCAAAATCTATTGGGCTAGCCTTATAGTTGGAAGGAAATTACCATTTTTGCTTTGTTTTACTTTGTATTTGAGGGCAATTTTCCAAGTACAAGCCCCCGGGGGGGCTTATATTTGGAGGGGCGATTTAACGGAGAGTTTTTTGCGTTACTGGATTGGGGGGCTTACATTTGGAGGGGCTTACATATGGAGGGGCTTATTTTTGGAATTTTACGGTATGACAATGTGATTAAAAAAGTTTATGCATGTTGATAATATTATTTCTAATCTTATCAATAACATTTTTTACCTTTAAAAGCATTATTTTATATGACGAAGACTCCTTGGGCTGAGCAAATGACTTAAAGGATGAATATGCATATATCTACTCTATTTCCTCAAGTTTGATTATCGTAAATGAACGATTAAGCACAGCGGCACTTATTTCATTCTCCCTTTTATAGGTGTGGTGCATTTACGAGAGCGGTGCTTATTTGAGAGCGGCCCTTATTTCAACCACGGGTAAAACATTGAGGGGAATATAGAGAAAATTAAGTGAGGCGCATACTAGGTATGCACAATTTAGTATAAAATATGTACACATTGAATTATTATATGAACCCAGGTTCGAGAGTTTCCCTACATTTAAACTTTAAAACTCATGAGTGGGTCAAGGTCTTATTTCTCAAGCAATATGGTTTTGATATATCAAGCACCGTATCAAAGGTGGGGTGTTAATTTGTAAATACCCAAATTAGCGCCACAGAGCTAATTCGAGAGCAGCACTCATTAAATTATTTTTGCTAAAGGTGCAGTGCTTATTCGAGAGCGGCAGTTATTCCAGTAGTGGCGCTTAATCGATCATTAACGGTAATTTACCAATTTATCAATTTGCAATTAAATTCTTCTTAGTACAAATAAAATAATTATACTTAGCAGATAATTGCAAAATTAATTTATTATTACAGGCTGAGTGCTAACATAATTTGAAAGAACTAATTTGAATGAAACATGAGTAAACAATCCCAACTAAAGTCAACTCCCTTTATTGCAGACAATGTAGGGACCTTGAGGTAGTGTCCTCATTAGCGGGAGTCCGTAATAGCAGGAGTTTATTTCAGTCAAACATCTGTAATTTGTTTTCACCGGGGATTTAGCTGCTGTCCGTTTGATCGAGGTGTCTGTTATAGCGGGGTGTCTGCAAGGGGAGAGTTGACTGTAGCTGGACACAAACCAAGATATGACTTGACGAAAAATTGGTAAATATAAAATTTTTAAATTTTTTGCAAACACCAAACTCTATTCTTTGTGGAAGTGTGAACAGGGCCTTTGGCTCCAATTATTTTGTCAAAATTCTTTGGTATAAACAAGTCTTGCAGCTTTTGTTACAGATTATTAAAATCATGAGCTTAGAACTTGGGTCAATTGAGGGAATGATGTTGGCATGTTGTGCTTGACGTCTTTTCCCTCTCCCTTTCAATGTTGGCCTCGAATTGGACAATTCCACCAAAAACACATTACAAAACAACTTTGGAAGAGTGAAAAGTAGGTACCAGGAGCAGTGTGACCCAAGATTACAGCTTCAATTCTGCTTTGCATTGGCAAGTCATATATATCTTGACATGTTTCATGTTTATTTAAAAAAGGATACTTCTTTTTGTTCTTTTCTTGTACATGATTCTGTATCCACATTCACGACAACGAATAGGATCTCGAGACTTGATCTCGTTTTCTGTATGGCATTCTAAAAGAAAGCAAAAACACGAAAATGATACGAAGTCGATCAACAAACATATCGCTTTTCACAACAAAAGTCACTACACCCATCATAGGTTTGGAACTCAATTTAATGCGTGGCATGGATTTTTATTCAGTAATCTGCAATGTGGTTTATTTAAATAACATGCACTAAATCAAAAAATAAGCATGACCATGCATTAAATTTGCACGTGTTATCCTAACCTGAGATCAGGCTCTACTTTCGTTTCGCTTTGTAAATAACATTCCGGCGGGCATGACGAATCTTAGCAATTTAGCATGGCAATTTTAGCGGTAGACGTTAGAGAGAATGTATGAGAACCGCTCAAATTGGGCCTGATCTCAAGTTAGTGTTGTCCAGCTCGCTGAGCCGTCAAATAGTTGAAAGATCGTCGTCTACTTTCGCTGAAAAGGTGACTGTTCAGCTTCGATTTCTTCTTACCTCCGCAGATATATATCATTGCTTGTTTGGTGGCCCCTTGGCTCTGTGTCTGCTGATTTCCTTCCATATAAATAGCTGCTTTTTCGACAAGATAACTGTTTTTTGTCTCTTTTTTTACCTGTAAATCAAGTCAAACTTAACTTTGCGCATGGCAATTCAAACGCTGACATGCTTCCGCTGGTCAAACCGCTTGCACCTCATTTAACTTATCGGCTCCAGTCTCCCTATCGTTCGTCTGCCACACAGCCGTTTTTTAGTGTCGTCACGCAACGCTCCTCCCCACTAAAAAGTGGGGAGGAGCGTTGCGTGACGACACTAAAAACGGCTGTGTAGCAGACTACCCTATCGTACGTTGTCTTTCCATTACGGGCGCATGTTCCTGAGTGGATTCATGTCTCAGATTAATGTTTGTCCCTACTTTCCTCGTGAAGATGTCAAGTTCCCTTGACCTATGAGATGGGATACCCTTGAGCAAAGACGCTCTAAACAGCTCGCAATAAGTGTTTTTAAATCTCTAAATAACCTTTACCCCGAGAGTTTAAAGAACATGTTTAAACCAACCTCTGGGGTTCATTCCTACAACGTGCGAGGTGCCTCAAACAACATTTTTGTACCAAGGCCCCGTACTGAAGCTGCTAAGAGGGCCTTTAGCTATAGGGGAGCAGTCATGTGGAATGGCCTAGAAAATGTGCTTAAAGACGAGATAAATCTCAACTCTTTCAAGTCTGCCCTATCTTTGTCATGAACCAGGTATTGCCTTGAGAGAGTTGAGATAGAATTTTATTTTAGTTATTTAATGTACCTTTAAGGTTGATTGATTTTTGTGTGATTAATTATAGGATAGATTTTCTTAATATATAGATATATTTTAGCATTAATGTAGTTTCTCTGAAAATTTTGTTTTGTAAACGGCTCACTGGAAGAGCATTTTTAATGAAGTGATACCGTTAATAAAGCTTTATTGATTATCTCTTGCCTCCATGATTTTATTGAGAAGCGGATCTAGGGAAGGGGAGGCTGGTCTGTACAAAGCACAGGTTACAAAAGGCACTTTTAAAAAAGGCACTTTATTTGAGTATCAACGGTCAGTTTAGCACGAAAGTGCTAACAGGGGACACTTTTTTTACGTCTCCTAATGGAGACAGGACCGCCAATTTACGTGGTCATCCGAGCCGCACGAAGGTCAAACCGCTTGCAGTGCAAAGGGAATACCTTCATTTCTCAGTTATTTTAATAGTCCGGCCTCGGGAAACGAACTGCCCACAAGCGCTCTACTGATTGCAGTCAATCAGCACACTGCTCTATAATGCGTATTATACGAAAGCCGAGGAGGGTCTTCCGACTTCTGACTTCCGCGACTTCCAACTTCTGACTTCCGACTTCAGACTTAAGACTTCATTACACTTCAAACTTCAGACTTCAGACTTGACAAAGTGCGAACTCCGGATTTCTGATTTCTGACCGTTCAGACTCAAAGCTGAATGGCTAGACCTTCGGACCTCCCACTTCCCACTCCCCACTTTCCACTTCCAAATTCCGATTTCCGACTTCTGACTTTCCCACTTCCCACTTCCCACTTCCCACTTCCCACTTCCCACTTCTTACTTCTGACTTCCGACTTCCGATTTCCCACTTCTGATTTCCAACTTCCGACTTCTGACTTCCAACTTCCGAGTTCTAACTTTCGCCTTCTGACTTAACTCTTCTGTTAGACTCGATTGCTGCTCGATCCACCACTCGGGTATTAATGCTTAAAGTCAAAGCTCAGTGGAAAGGACGGCTGTACCGTTCTCGCCACAAAAGAGAACAACTAAACTTGCTCTTGAAAAAGCAACTAAGCACAAAGCCAACCCGGCAACCGATGAGGTTCGCGTGGAGAATCGAAACCATGGTCTTGCCTGATCACAAAGTGGCAATAACAAAGCAGTCCAAACACCTGAAACACTGTTAATGTTATTCTAGCCTGCATAACAGGCGCCTTGGAGCCAAGCGAGGCGAACGCGGCATTTTGCGCGAAGCGCGAAAAAAACTAGTACCAAGGAAGGAAATACTCGCTCCAGTGAAAAGAGTAGAAAAACACTAAGCTGGAATATACTGAGTCACAATGCAATTCTCCATAGTTGATGCAGCTTCATTTTAAGCTGTACTTCATTTTTATAACTTTGGATCTGTAAATCACTATCCGTGATAATTTAACATCCTGCAAAGAAAACTAACGAGCTGGGCCCAGCGTGATAAAACATTGCAGATTCACGGACTAAAGAAAATCACCTAGTTATTCAGGTCCAGAAGGCACTTTGGAGAAAAATTAGAGCCCTTACTCAGCCGTAATAAAAATCCTTTCGCTTTAAATGAGGCCAAAGAAAACGCTTTTTCATCAGGGGCAAATTCTGCCGACCAGAAAAAACCACTGTAAATCGATATATGTGCCATGACCTCTCAGTGTGAAACAGGCGTCTACAATAATCACATTTGCTCAGTAATGTAGAACCTTCCATAGCATAATCTACCCAGCAGAAGCAAAAAATGTTATTGAAACAAGCAGCATTTTGGCATAAAAAGTCGTGTAGGCCTACCACCGCCTTTTCAGTTGCTACGGAAGTCGGAAGTCAGAAGTTGAAAGTCGATTGTCGGAAGGAAGTCAGAAGTCCGAAGACCCTCCTCGGCTTTCGGATAACATGTATTGGGACGCGGCTAACCCAAAGCTAAAGGAGGATATCCATCTTCTCGTCATGCATTGTTGTCAAACTTATTATCAACGGCCGAATCCCAGTGTCGCTGCGGAGGAAACACAAGGGCACAAAAGATCATCGCGATCCGAATAGTCGGTTAAGAAAATCCAAATCGATCCGTTTTCTGCAATGTTCCATGTGTGATGCTCCTTCAGGTACGTCGCAAGCGATGGTCAAGTCAAAGGAAATGGAAATGAAGTGACTAGAAACGTGGCTCTTAGACCACAAATTAGTCTATGGAATTTTCCCTTAAATGTAGTTTGAATCAGGTGATGATCCTTCCTGGTGACTATGTTACAGGCATCCCCATTTGGTGATCGAAAGATTCCTTGTAGGAGTCCCAGATGTCGCACCCGGGGATGGGAGGACTCCGCATATGAAAGGGGTGGGGATGCTCGTCGGAAATTTTGAATTAAACCCCTAAAGGAGACCGATCTGGGCGTGGTCCAAGCTTTTTTTGACCCCTAAAAGAGACCATGTTAAAACACAGACAAATGAGAAAACTTGAATTATATGAATGGAGTAAATAAAACAAATTAAAAATATACATGTCAAGTGTCGTCCTACCGATTTCGGACCATACGAAACAACACTGTCGCAATAAACGATCAATGATAACACCTGAAGCCTGCTCCTGTAATTATTAAATGACATTTCTATATTTTTTCGCGTACAACCCTAAACGAGACCTTCACGGCTAAATATGATGGCGTTTTGCCCAGAACACCCTAAGTGAGACCAACCGAAATTTACACCCCTAAGCGAGACGACGAGCATCCCCACCCCTTTCATATGCGAAGTCCCCCCCCCTCCCTGGGTGTCGCACTCTTTTGCCTGGACTTGGCTATGGACCACTCCTAATCAGCAATGAAAGCATGTCCTCTCCTGGGAGTCGCTACCGCCATGTCCGCGTTACCAAAAAACATGAAAACGAAGGAAAAAACTGGCGAATTGGTGGCGAATTTTCTTTGTTTGGATAAATAAATTAGCATTTCTGATACAAGATAAAGATACCTAACTTTATACGTCCCTAAGAATGTCTACAGAGGAGGCTAAAAAAATACTGGCTCCGAATGAAACTCATCAAAGATGACCTCGTATAGGCTTTGGTAGATTGTGCTCGAAAAAAAAGCATATTATGCTTTTAGCAGTGCTCATATTTTTTAGAAATTATGCCAAAATCATGCTACTTTCTAAAAATTATGCTCTCTGTCACCGAAATTACGCTACTTAGATTTTACATTGATTTTAAGGAAAATAAAGATCATCAATAGCTGATTCTATCAATTTTGACTTTAATGAACATTCATATAGTCCACCTTCCAGTCTTACAGTCTTTAGCATCGCAAATACGCATGTGCGCACATGATCTCGCTTTTTTGTCACTTTTAACTTCTCTTTGCCAACCGCATGTTTTTTAGAAGCCAAGTGGTTTTTGAGAATGCTCTTTTTAGAGCTCAATATCTCCTTACACCCATTGCAAAACAGTTCTCCACCTCGAAGACACAAATTTTCCCCTGGGAATTCTTCGATTCGATCACAAGGACTCATGTTCTTTGGATCTGAGTTACCTCTTTCCTCGTACTTTCCGGGATTACTTTTAGGAACACGTTCTCTTGAGATTAAAGCTCTCGGTAGGCACCGGAAGTGAATGTACTCGAGGACGACGCTATCTCTGATCTGAGGCCTGAGGGGCCGAGCCGCCAAGCCATAAGCGTGGTGGCCTGAGTCTCAGTCTTACGCACAGGGTGACCTCTGCCGTCTGCCGGACCACATTTGACCATTGGCCTTAGCACATACCTCAATATTTTACAAAAACAATGCAGAAATACAATGCAAACTGAATTATTCTAGAGCTATGATGGTTTTTTTTGTTTTCAACGTATAAAAGCTCGGATTATGCTAGCAGTGCTAAACTCAAAAAAAGCTTAAAATAATGCTCGTTTTGCTGAATTATGCTTAAAATTATGCTAGCACAAGCTACCAAAGCCTAACCTCGTGACTCTTATGCATGTGCACCCACGTACATATGTAGGCAAATTCCCAGGAGAACACCACGTGGTCTGAATATACAAGCTAAAAATTTAAAAAGCTCTATTGGTAGTGGGTTAAGAGAAGAAATCAAGCAATAACACTTTTCTTACTCTATTAAATATTTCTAACACTTCACGTTTTGAGTGACCGCCTATTTCACTTCAACTGAAAAAATTTGTGGGAGAAATCATTTTAAATGCCCGAATTGGATTTACCCAGACTTCACCGCGGCTTCATTTTTCGTTTTTCATCTTCCGCGCGCTAAAGCCATGTGATCAAGATTCTCCAATCAGCATATGTAATGGCAACCAGTCTACCTCAGCACGTTCCCAGCTCGAATGACCATGAATGGCAAGCGAAAGAGGGTGATTCAACTCCCGATTCATTCGTTTATTGGAAAGGAAAACACACCTTTCTTGAGAGAAAAGCCATACCTGAATACCTGACCATTTTTGCGGTTGATTGAAGTTGAAGAAAAAGCCAGAGTTCTCGAATCAATAATCGGATAGCGTGAACAGGAGGCCGGTTCTGGCGTGAAAACACGATGTAAGTTTTTATAGACTTGGTACTGGCTACTGTAATTTGTTAGACTATAACTGTAAGCTAAAATGGGTTTGCTCTCTGGGTTTTATTTTTAATTTCTACTCAAGCTTGTATACACGATTTCCAAGTCATTTCAACATTCCGCCATATTAGATTTGTAACGCGCGCCTGCGCAATACCCGCTTGAGTACAAGAAAATAAGAGTTTATTTCTAAGCTGAACTTTGAGAAAATTTGTGCAAACAAAGCTAAACTGAAAATTAGACAAGACTGAAAGCATTGAGCAATGCAAGGCAATAAGCCGTCATGCGCGTGGATTATATTGGGTTAATAGCTTTGGTCACACTACCGACTTTTACCTAGGTAAAATCGATTTACCTAGGGCAAATTCATCAAAAATCTCACGAGGTAAATTCATCTCGGGTTTTGTTTTACCTAGGTAAAAATTCTGGGAAGGTCACGCTAGTGATATCGGCTCCCAAAGTTTTCACGCCAGTTGAATTTTTTTTGGAGCATAAATTAAAGAAGGCAAAATGCGCAGGGATCTAGCTCATCAAAGAGACGTTTTTTTCTTTTATCTCGCTGTTATTTCTTATGCTAATTCAACGTGCAAGGTGAAGAAAGGCGAAGACGTAGACGACTCGTGCCCCCAAAATTTCTTTCACAGCGTAATCTATGTCCGGTTCTGTCATCAAGACCTTCGCCGATGAGCGTCTATTGGCTAGCAACTTCGGTATTTCATTTTCCCCTAGCTATTGCTTTGGGGTAGCTGTCAAAGTAAACTCTATTGTTTTCGAGACATATCCAAGACTCAGACGATAAAATTTCCCTGAGGTAAGTTACCTAGGGAAAAATCGGTCACACTTAAAAAATCAAGTTTCCCTAGGTAAACTGTCAACAAGTCGCGTTTACCTAGGTGAAAAGTCTGTAGTGTGACCACAGCTATTATTTCACGATGTAATGCACTGGTCAATTTCCTGGTTTTCACATGACGTCACCGAAATTCAAACTAAGAAACTATCGCTTCTTGTGAGTTTCTACTTTCATGTGGTATTACAGCACCTTAATACAAACAAATTTTCGGTTCAAAAGGGTTCTTTGTTTTGCGATACAGGACGCTTGAATTTCCGGGCTTTTGTGTGACGCGGTATTTAGCTGACGGCCAGGAAAGCTCTTATGTGGATTAAAAACATAACCGATTTTGGGAGATTTTGCTATCTAAACATCCTTGTCTCAGAATAAATATTACTTTAATCTTTATGAGTTCCTCAAGCGAAGAACTCACGCAGTAGTAGGAAAACTCAAAAACAGATGTTTCTTTTGGTTTCCAGGGGCCATATTTGTGCCCCTGAAAGGGACACAAACTGAAACATGGCATCTCCATGCAAAGCTTCGTAATTCTGGGTAAAACGTTTTTCTGAATATCTTGCCTTTGAAATATTGTACAGAACACTGTAACTGTTTATTTTAGTTTTATTTCATTAACATTTCAATTACTTTCTTTTTCGTTGTTCAATACAATATTCTTCTCAGGTCATTAATAGCTACAACTGTACATGTATATGAACGTCCTAGAAAAGAAGGGAAATAAGAAAGTAGGTTTTTTTTGTGTTCTTTTCTTCAGGATTTTGCAGAAAATTTAATGTTATTTAAACCACTGATGAAATAAATATTAAATAAAAGGCAATTTTGAGTAGCAGCCAGCATTTTATATATATGGGCTAACTATCTGGTATTGCTTGCAGGGAAAAAATGTCATCACTGGAAATTCCTTTTTTTTGGTATTGCTGAGGAAAACGGAAATTGGAGAAAAGCAATGTTGGTATAACCCAGATCTTGAGTGTGCATTCGTCCAAGTTGACAGACAGTGATCACAACACAGGTCTGAATATATTTTTTGCTTTGTTGGAATGAACCAGCCTTATTTGTTTTGTCTGTGTGTTTTATGCAATTTAATGAATGAGTTTATTTATTGACTTGATTTTATCTTCTTATTCCTGGGGCTGTTTGAAGGACATGGTCGCTGGATGTTAGGTGTAAGTTCTTGTAACACATGTCAAAAACCAATCACTAGGCAAAGCTGATTCTGGATGATACATGAAAAGAACAGACTAAAGTTTAGTTTACGGCACTAACTCCCTTAGTGAGCCATTGTTAACAGCTATACTTAAGTAACTGACAAAGGATCCAATATTTTGGTTGCAAAACTGGTCTTGCAGTCATAGCTAAGCAGAGTGTTATGTTCTTCTTAGAACTTAACCATGACACACTTACAATCTGGTACCAAATGGATCAGTGTCATTTTGCGTACACTGCGGAAAGCTTGGTTCCATACTTAAAACTATATGGTCTTTTGACTCAAGCATGTTCACAACCAGCTACTGATTTCAGATTGATGGAAGGAAAGCTTACCATAGGACTTTTAAGTTTCAGTTTCAAATCCTTCAATGACAACGCAATCGTAAGAAATTTCTCTCATAAAAAATTTCACTCTTCAAAGCTTTTCAAAGATTTGCCGCCAACTTGAAGGGAATTTGCACATGATCACCTTTGATTATAGAACCATGCTTCACCTGTAGTCAAGCATATCATCTGTTCTGATTACACTTACTGAGCCAATAAACTAAACTTTAGCGATCATTTTCACTCCTTGTTACCTGCGAAAGTTGATATAAATCCTGCGAATCTAGATGCTGAGGACCATACCCTTTGTTATAACCCTGATGGGGTCCAGGGAGTCTATCTTTGTTGACAAAAATACTATTGATTTTCCTATTTTTCTCCTATTTTTTAATGCAAAGTTTCCTATTTTTCCTATTTTCTCAATCCTGAGTTTCCTATTTTTATGAGCAACCATGCTGCTGAACACCCTGATGCTGTCACGTATGCTTGTTGCAAAAACATGATATTTTGCGACAATCAAACAGGAGTTAAGAACTTCCCAGTTATTTGACTCTTTTTGCCAACCATGTTAAATTGTGGGTGCTTTCAGATAAAGTCAGTTTTTGATTGCCATCAGTTAGAAATCAAACAAGTCCAAAAAGAAGAGGATACACTACAAGTAATAACATGTTAACATGTGTACAAGAGATTGATTTTCAAGGTTAGATAAAGGATAAGCTTCATTATCAGTAACGTGTACGTGGAAAAGGCTGGATTGAAGAGGTAAAATGTTGTGAATAACTTTGACCTAGAACATGATCAATTAATTTGATTCTTTGGAGATGTTGAATGGAAGCATGTAGATGTCAGGAATTTTTTCTTTGCTTTCGGTGAACCCATGATTTTAGAAGCTTTGGTCAAGTATGACAGAGTTGAAAGTTGTTTTGCACTTTTGAGATTCACCATGTTCACTTGCTGTGACAGTGACACACCGTTGCCCTTTTGGCGCTCACACAGTCAACTTGTGGCAAGTGTAGTATGGCTCTTAAGGGGCCAAAGTAAGTGGTGAAAGGAAATTCAACATTATATTTCTCTTTCATATCTGATACTGTGATAGCGCAAGAAATCTAAGGTTATCATCTGAAAGGTCTTGGATGCAACATTCTTTAGAGCTGTAGGTTTCTTGTGAGAATATGAAATGGAATTTTTGATTATTTAACCAGCGAAAGATTGATCAACGGATTCAATCCTCTTACGAAACATCAAAACTAGGTTTTAAAGGCATTTACAGGACAAAGGAAAGAGTCAGAAAACTGCATTGATAACAGATTTTGACAGTTGTCTGGCAGCATTGTGAATGTGAATGCAGTGTATTAGTAATATTATTGTGTTTGAGCTTAATCAGTAGAAATAAAATAAATTATTAACGGACTTAGACAAACATTACTAAAGAAACATAAACAGAAAAAAAAAAAAAAAAATGAAAGCTGAAAAGGACTTTGAATGCACCACATGAAAGTGGATTAGCATATTTGAGTGGGTAGCATCATGGGATGTACGCTGTACATGTACAAAGCATCGGCATTAACCCTCAACTTCGACTCACAATATATAATAGACAAGAAATGATAAAACAAATTTCTAAATAGCTTCTTAAGGAAGGGGGGCTAAACTAGATTTTTCAATTAAAGGTGTAAATTTGTAAAATAGAAAATTCCATATTTTAGTGGCGAAAGCCTCGTATCTGGAAACCTGAAAATAGAGCTTGATTTTAAAGGCAAGTAAAAACAGAGTAAAAATAAAACTGTTTTCCTAATCTCCAGGTTGTAATTATTACGCATGCATTACATTTATGTAGCCAGCATTTGTTTGACCTTCCACTAAGAATATTAAAATGGAATGCACAGAAGATAGTTTGATCATGCACGTTTTGACCTTCTACCCCTCGTAATCTGAGCATGCGTGTTTTGACCATCTGTCACAAGAAACCTGCGCAAAGCACTCACTGCGTTGGAGAAAAGCGTTTGACCTTTGATCTTTGTCACCAGCACTCTGTAACCTTGGTTATTACTAGTTTTAAAGTCATGTGAAAGGATTGGACTTCCTGGAGATTGAACGCTACTTATTCACTTTTACTTAGCAGTTCTTAGCTTGACATTGGACCGAAACATCAGAGGATTCTCCTTGACTTGACAGTGGTTCTTGATGTTCAGTTGTACTATTGCTAGTGGGTATTTACCGAAGTGTTGACAGCAGGGAGCCATTTCTTTGGGATGTCATGATCAAAACAAATTTTCCCATCAACAGCTAACTCATCTCCTACAAAGGTAGCTTTGTAGCTTGGTGTTTCCTGTTTTATCTTCTTCATTACAGGGATAAGGACCTTTTCCTAATTTCTTGTATGTGCTTCAGTAGGTCTTCACCCTTTGAAATATGCAAGTTTTTCAGCCAATAGTGAACCATCCAGACGCAATCTATGTCAGCACGACATATTAAGCAAGCAATGAGAGGTCAGTCTCTGCTTCTGTTTGGCTTGCCAAGACAGTGTGCCCTTCAAAGCTTCACATTCGAGACTTCTCCCTGTAGCAGGTTTAAATTTTGGGTTGAGACATTGCGTACCTCTGACCAGTGACAAACAATCTTCGTCTCTGGACTCATTGCCTCAGTAGAAAATTAGATTTCATCAACAACTAGATGACTATAGATGTGGACTGCTTGTTTTCCCAGTTCATGTTGGATCTACAAGGTCATCATGTTCACCTTGGGTCTGTGTACTCAAGGGAATCTTTGGTGTCACAGAGATTTCAGTAAGCACCAATGAAAGATGTTGGTTACTTTGCTCAGAGGAGTTGGCTACTTTTCTCCCCGAAAGAAGAAGCAACTAGTGCTCACAGTGTCGTAAACAAAACATATATTACAAAATTTGAATGAAAATGTAAAGGCTCACTGGTTTTGAGTTATGTTTAGTTGCAAATGCTGTATTTCAGTCAATTTTCTACACGTTTCTTTGGAGATTTACGCTGCCATCTTTGGCTGTTTCGGTGGAATCCATGTCAGTGCCAGAGCTGCTTATCCTCAGTTCTTGTTATCTAAATCTTTGTTTCCCATGTTCGTAACTGCTGTGGCAATGTCAGTAGAGCGAAAGATCACGTAGGAAAAATGACAATGTTCACTGTGTTGTGTTGATTTCTCAAAGCCAGGTTTGTGGAGCTTTCAAACGTGCATCTAGCTGCAACAGCTCATGCCCCTTCTTCCCCCTTTTGTGAGTTTTATTCTCACTGTAATTGATTAGGAAAATTGCTCAAAAAAGATTTTTAATGACTGAATAATACCAGCCTCTTCTTGTTGAGAAGGAATTTGCATGGTACTTTTAATTTGTTTAAGCTTAGAGCAGTATAAATAAAAAATTTTACCACTTTAAATTGTACAGCTAAGCTGTGCCTTGGTCTGCAAACTACTTCTCAGTTTCAAAATTCTATATAAAACATTATCAAGATAGATCCTATTCTACAGTATTGCAAGTTTTGGTGTCCACTAATATTCATCAACACTACTTACTAAGTTTAAATTTGATTAATGTGCTGACTCTATAGAGCTATATCTTTGTCAGTTTTCAACAAGTCCTCTCAAACTGGGCCAACCCTCTGGTGACTACAACATGTTTCTTTTTTAGTGAGTGTAAGTTTGTCAGAATATACACCGACGTATTAGTGGAAAGATCTATCTCTGCTAATGTTTTTCACCATCTTGTTAGCTTAAACTGAAAGCTAAATGGGTCCATGAAGGAAAATGTGCGTTGTTCGGTATGGAACAAAAATGACTAAAGCTGTCATTCAAGGGTTAAGGTGTTATTTCCAGGATTTTTACCTGCTGTTTTTATTTTAAAAAAACCATGGAAGTGTCTATTGATAAATTATATCAACAACTTTGTCAGTGTGGGTGTAGACTGATGAATAGTTGTTTATGTTTTTCCCCAGCACCATGAATTCAGCAGAATAAGAAAGGTTGTGATTACAGACTGTGGCTGCACACTGGTGGTGAAATGTCATAATAGAGGAAGCTGCATTCAAGGATCGGTTGTCTTGGCTTCATAGTAATTTTATGGCAAAGAAAGCAAAGGATACTTGATGTGCTATAACGGTCAGAGTCAATTCTCTTTTCTCTGCAGGTATATTTGGGAAATAATTATTTAATAACCACTTCAGGTCATTATTTCAAAGAAAAGGCTGTTATTTTGACAATGATTATGTGGTTTGCTTGTCCACATTAATTCACTGAAATAAATTTTGTGTCAGTCAAGTGGCAGCAAGAGTTGCATCAAGAATGAAAGTGGTGTTATTGTTTCAGAGGATTTGACTTATTAGTGTATGAATGCTTCCAATTTAATATGCTGCAGTTGAGCTTCCAGAAATTAAAACTCTTCAAACTCCCAAACCTTGTGAAGATTATTACATGTATTTTATGATGGACACACTTTCAAACCAAAAAATCATGGTTAAAATAATAAGGACTTGTTTTAAAGATCAAAAAAAATAATAATCTTGTTAAAAGAAAAGAGAATTGATTTTTTCCATCATAGTACAGCGTGCAAAGAAAGTCATGTCTGATAGCCCAGGGCTAGTGGATTTTGCTATTGGGATAGTGCTTTTTGTTCTTAACTTGCCGGTTGGGCAAGTGCTGTTTTTTGGGGAAATCTAAATTACAGAAGGATTGTAATCAATACTGTTAATCAAAAGGGGTTTGGGGGCTAGTTAAAATGACGTGTGGGCTAGTACATGCTAGCTATACAGCTTTCCTGAATGGCAGGCTGTAAAACTGACTTTCTTTACACCCTGTAGTAGCACTTCAAATTAAAATTTAAAGATATAGTTGTCATTTTAATTCCATTTTGGGGGGCGAGGGGGGGGGGGGGGGGTACTTAGTAGTGGCTATGACCTATGCCAGCTTGTGACTAAAGATGTTTTGAGAAATATATTTGTACGTAAAAGAGTGTCTAGGACAAACAGGTTACTCTATTACATACATGATAATGATGCAGAAATGCCTTTGAAGTAGTAATAACAGAAGAGCTGGGCAAGTAAAGAGGAAAACCGAAAAAGTAGTAAAAATAGTGGGCATTATGGGATGGGTTGACAGCGTGCAAAGAAAGTCGTGTCCCATAGGCCGAGGCTAGTGGATTTTGTTATAGCGCTAGTGATTTTTGTTCTTAACTTGCCCAACAAACAAGTACTGTCTGTTGGGGAAATTCAAATTAAAGAAGGATTGTAATCAATCCTGCTAATCAAAAAGGATTTTGGGGCTAGTTGAACTGACTTGTGGGCTAGTACATGCTAGCTACAGTTTGCCCGAATGGTAGGCTGTAAAACGGACTTTCTTTGCACCCTGGGTTGATTTTCAGTTGAATTATTGAAGTTTGCAGCTGCACAGCATAAGTGACCAATTGTCTGAATTTACTCTGCTATTAATCGTAGTAGGTAAACAAAATCTTTCAGCCATTTGTGCTATATGACAGACTATATGACAAAGATAGTCTTTCTACTTTCTCAATATGTCTGCCATTTGCTTTTTTTTTTCTTATTTTTCTAGTGCCAGTCATTTTTAGAGTAGATTATCCCTTTACAGTAATGAGGCCCTCTCAAATTAAATTTACAGGTTTGCATCCTGGGGTGAGGGGGAGATACTTATGTCCCAAACCTAAATTTCAAAACCCATTTTTTGTTGAATACTCTTGGCTAGTCATATGGTACAATGTGTGTTTTGAAGGTGGTCAGTTGTGTGATACAAAATCACCATGCTTGGAGGCAAGAATGCCTTAGAACAAGACAAAAACAGGAATTTTCCTAAGCTAAGATAATTTAGTTATCTATCTATCCGAGAAGTTTTGGTAGTCACATGATCACTCGTCCCCTCCTTCCTCTGTCCACACCACGGGAAACCAAGGTGAAATGTCACTTTCTAGCTAGTGTCGGAGCTTGAAACATGATATTGCACATCCATGTAATGTTGGCAGTTGACAGCTGTCAAAACAGCACTCAACTCCAAGTGGATAGACCTATTCGGCTAACTAATTGTTGTACCCAATTCAAACCCTTTGGGGATAAAACGTTTTGTTTCAGGAATTTCCATAATCATTTAAATGTGAATGCAACATTATAATGCAAATACAGTACACAAAGAATCTTAACCCCAGGAGATTAGAATTGGGTACAACATTGAGTTAGCCGAATAGGTCTATTTCTTAGAAAAGGACACAAGTTTATTGTTTGAAGTAAATTATAAATTTAATAATGTGTACTTTGCCTTTAGCCTTGGCTAAATGTATATATTATTACTTATAATTTTATTAGCTACAAGCTGCCTTGGTCGCTAAGGCAAAAAAATATTATCATTTGGAAATGTACTCCTTTTCTTTTAAAGGATCAAGGGTGTTTCTTGCTTTCCTGCCTAACAATTTTTGTATACTCAAGTGGTATGAAACTATTATACTTACATGCAAAGAAATGCACTGGATCAAAGCAAACAAAAAGCTTGTCTTGATAGGCAATGCAGGAAAGCAAGAAATACTAATAATAATTAGAAACCCCAAAAGTGAGATTAAGCTCAAATTGTTCATAATCTCACAGGTCTAGTGGCCGTTTAGTTGTTCTTGCTCTTTGGCATTGCTTTCTCTCAATCAGGTTTGTCTGTGTATTGTCACTGAACATTTGCAGAGGGCAGCTCATTGAATAAAATAACACTTCCTGCGGCAGAACCTTAATCCCTAGGAATAGAGAAGCAAGTTTTCCTTGAAAGTCTTGCTCAGGTAAATAACAGAACTTGGTGGTTTTTCTTTGAAAAAAACTGTCAACATTCACTTACACAACCAAGGAAAAGTTGTTATGGAAAACGTGTTCTAGTGAAAGAAACTCAGAGTATTCTCTTCTCAGAGTTATGACTTATTTGTAGCTCAGTAGTTATTTCTTCATGTAAATGGGAAAACTTGTCAAGTTCTTTTCCTTTTAAGGAAAAACGTAGTCGCCGCTTGAAGGAAGTAAGTCTAGCCCAGATGCTCTTATGTTCAAGGTCGTGTGTAAAGATGCATATCAATGAGTAACCCACAACCCTCAGCTAAACTACTCCCTCTTTTACAAATGGGAATTTTTTGACGGTGACTTTTGAGATAGATGTTAATATTCCATAAAAAGATACAGTAATTTCTGTTATACTTTATTTTAAAATTTATATGCTCCTTATGTTAACAATCCATGGTAGATCACGTGATATTCTCTGTGGGTTAAAACTTTTAGAGAACTCTTTTCAAATTCACATTTTTTCGTAGACCTTAAACTTTGCATAAGTATCGTCTTTGATTTCTCCTGGGACCACTGTAATACCCAGGAGAAATTGGAAACAATGGTTATGCAAAATTTGGGGGAATATTAAGACCCTGTTTACATGGAGTGGGGGACCCCGGTCTAGTGGGGTTGGTTTCTTTTGTTTTCACGCTCTGGGGGACACAAAACAAAAGAAACTTACCCCACTAGACCGGGGTCCCCCACTCCATGTAAACAGGGTAAGATGCATTATCATCGAACTGAAAGTTTTTTTTATTTTTATTTATTTTATTAACTTTGCCAGACAATAAGAGTGACACTACAAAAAAAGTTACATATATTCACAGGAGTACAGGCGGGGATACCGCAACAGTTAGTGCCAATTACTGCGGGCCCAGAGTGGTGAATATACATATAAAAAAGCTTTGTTTGGAAATCGGGCTCTTCCTTACCCCTATTGACCACTCCAGAAAATACCATAACATACCATAATGCTCTTTGTTTGTCACCCCAAAATGTTGCATAACTATTGTCTTCAGTTTCTCTTGGGAGTTAAAATGGCCCCAAGAGAAACCGAAAACAATGCTTATGCAAAATTTTGGGGTGACAAACAAAGAGCATTATGGTATGTTATGGTATATTCTGGAGTGGTCAATTACTAAACGGAAGGGAAGAGGGATGACAGCAGTAGCCCACACCCAGTCTCCCCTCCCCGGGAGAGGAATGGAAAAAGGAGTTAGGGTGGGTGAATAGCGTTTTTCATTAGCTTCGTCATTGTAATACAAATATATTTACAGGAGATAATACGAACGTAAATCATTAGAGTGAAAAACTCGTTGTGGTAAATACCGAAAAATTCCGAAAATAAGCCCCCTCCAAGTATAAGCCCCCAAACTCGTAACGCAAAAAAACCTCTGTTAAATCACCCCTCGAATGTAAGTCCCCGGGGCCCGTACTTGGAAATTGGGCTCAAATTCAAAATAAAGCAAATCAAAAACTTGTACAGTGACATATGAATTTTTGCATTTGCCAAACAACTATTACGAGTGTCGATGGTGACAGTAAAAAAGTGTCACAGTATATTGCTTTTTGCGTAGTCCACTCTTTTACTCTTGGCTTGGATTTCCTCGTTCCATTTGTACAAAGTACTTGCATTGCTGAGTTTTAGTAAGATCTACGTCCGCAGGGCGAGTTTCAGTGACAATTTTTTGCACTGTTACTGACATAAATTTCCTTCCAACGATAAGTTTTGAGACGTAAATTTCCCTTCCATATGTAAGCCCCTCCCAAATGGGATATAAGCCCAGACGATTATTTTCGGAATTTTACGATATATTTTCTGTGTCGTAAACAGATTATAATAATTGCCAGTTCTGATATTATACAATTAATATTACTTGTCAATATTTATCCCATAAACTGTTTATCTAATTTCTTTGACAAATAAACGTTTAGTATCCAGCAAGCAGAACGTCTGTCAAATCAAATGTTGTCAAGCCTTAAATTCGCTCCTGATAACCCTAACAAACGTAAGATATATACATAACCAAAAACTTAGTCCATTTTCTAGAACACGGCATTGCGGCGCTCTCTTGAGTTGTGAGAAAACCACAATGCGGCGCTCTTTTGAGTATAAAGATTTTAAAATAGTCCATTTTCAAATAACACGGCACTGCGGCGCTCTTTTGAGTACGGAGGTTCTACAAATACCACATTTCCTAAAAACAGCAGTGCGGCGCTCTTTTGAGTAAATGGAATACATGAATATATGAATAAATTACCCGGCAGTGGGTGGGGTGTGGGCTCGGCCCCCCACACCTTAGGGGGAAAAGGTAGAGTGTTTATCCCTCAAAGAAAAACTTGTCTGATATTTCTATCTATGTTACCAAACAAAACATTTATGCAAAGTCTTTTCCAGAAAAACCTTATACATAAGTCACCTTCAGATGTTAAGTAAGGGTAGGAAAGGTCTCGATTTATAAACATAAACTAGTAAGATATTTGATAAGTTTTATTTGTTGGTTTAAATGGAGAAGAAGTCACGATCACTTTTTTCATATTTACCATTTTTACTAAGACTATAATACACCTTGTTTACCTCTAAAATTTAGCCTAACCATTGTATCCAATTTGTCCTGGGACGTGATTACAGTCAACCCAAGAGAAATTGTAGACAAGGGTTATGCCAAAGTTTTGGGGGTGAACAAAATGTATTATGATCTTTGTGAAAGTGGTAAATTTGAAAAAAGTTATTTTCTCCATCTACGCCAACAAATTAAACTGCTCAAAAATCTTACTAGTCTAAGTTGAGACCTTACTTACCCTTACTTACCTTCTGCTGGTGACTGCAGTAACAGGTTTTTCTTGAAAAGACTCCGCATGAATGTTTTGTATGGTAACATAGACAGAAATATCAGACAAGTTTTTCCTTGAGGGATAAACTCTCTAACTTTTCTATTTACATTTAACAAATTAAACTTGTAGTACTTCTTATCTAAAATATGCTCTTGCGTAACACAACATGATTGTCCGCAAAATCCTCGAAAGGCTGCGGTAATTTAATGTTTTCTTTTAATTTTTTCTGGTTCTGTTTGTGCTGTATCTTCTTGAAGGTCAGGGCTACTTCTTGAACTTCATTCACTCATGTATACTGTCTGAAAAAAAAGGAGAAATGAGACGAACTTTGAGGTTAAGAAGTCTTTTAAACAATAAATACATTGCATAGTTCCTTAGTTTTTTTATTGCTGAATTTGTGTGTATACTAGAAAACACTTTGAGCTCGGTTTTAGGATATTGCCCTCCTGTAGTTTTGCTTGCTGGCACACGTTTTATTTCCAGTTTACAATTTAGGCTCTTTTCAGCTTCTGAAAAATCGTCTATGAAAAGCAGATGTCAGCATAAGACTTTCGATAGCATCACTAAGGTAAAACCATGGCAACCTACATTTCTACTTGGCAGATTTTTTGTTACAGGTAAACCTTTTCGACCCTTCTTTTCCCTTCCATGTTATAGCTATGATTTATTTCAACTGAAGAAAGTTCTCCTATAACGCGTCTGTAGGCAAATGAGGTAGAGTAAAAATATGAAGTAGGTTTTAGGGCGTTTTGTTTCTCAGTTAAGTTCACTTATGAGATATTGTGTGAAACGTATAATACTGAAATTGATTGGAAAAATTGCAAAGATTGACCAAGAGACCTCATGTCTTTGCATATTATCGCCATTCCCTAACTTTAAGGATTGCGAGTGTGGTGAGCAAAATTTATAGAGAAAGAAGGATTCTATCATATCCTTTATTTAAGATTAATTACGTGGGCCAAAATAAAGAAACAAAACCTTTGCCAATGCAATTTTCTCTAGTATCAGCCTCGCATAAAATCGCCCTCAGATAGGAGATTTCACCACGCAATTAACAAAATCAGTTCTAAAATCAGTTTAATTCAATTTTATTGGAAGATTACATTCTAAATCCATGTAAGTTGGGTAAATCTGAAAGAGGAAACAAAATGTTGGTAAAATATTTGCTATATTATTATATCATACATTTATTTATTTCGACAACTTAATTTTGAGGACATGAAAAAAATAGCCTAGCGTGGTGTCAGCTGGTAAGCAAAACTTATGGGAGACGAGCCAATGGCGAATAAAACCCAAGAAACCCATTGAAATAAAACAGCGATGAAATGATGGTTCGATTTTACTCAAAGCTACTCTAATACTTCGATGGCGAAAATAGAAACGTATTGCCAACAAATCCCTGACCCTATTCAGAGATGCTGCTTCGACCTCCTGGGACGATTAATGCACTCATCATTAATTTTTTGTAACTGAAATGTAAAGCAAAGACTTTAAAACGTTTCTGATAAATTAATTAACCAAAACTAAGTGAAAAAAAAAAACGCACTCCTGACATTTTTAAAATATGAAAATTCTAACACATATGATGACTTCAAAATTTAAATACAGTGACCGAGACATGGAAAGATACGATTATGTTTTTATATCGATCGAATATACCAGGCGCCAGGACGTGATTGGTTTTAAACTAGAGAATTTAGTGGTTTTCTGTCTTCAAAGATTCTCGAATATAAAATTTCTTTTAACATAAGACAATTTAGTGAAATATTGAAAAAGCATTTACGATACGATTCTAACTATTCTCTGTGTCTAATATACAAAAAAAGAGTGTAGAAAGATATAGATGTGCATCAATAAACGAAGCCTGCTGGAGACAGAAGCTTTAGTACGAATAACACTTCAGTTCACTGAAACAAAGATTTTAATGGAATTCTTATCCAAGTTAGCAGACGAAATGTAGAAAATAATTCCTTTTAATTGTTCCCACTCGAACTTAAGTCAATTCATACCGGGCTTTATTGGCCCCTGCTTGAATATAACGCGAAAACCTTTCTTGATACAGCCACACAATTTATTCAGAAAAAGTACTCATCGCTTAACAGATCTATTAAAAATTGAACAACGATGTAATGTGACCTTATTAGACGCCATGCTGCGAATTAATTTTATTTTCCGAACCCATATTTTACCGTTCTAGGCTCTAAAAATAGGTATAAAGTCAAAAAACTAAAATAGGAACATGTCTGATGAAATCCTTAAGTTGGCAAACATTGAACAGAAAATCTTTAACAATAGCAGTGACGTCACGATGAAGTCATATATGACTGATAAAAGAACGGACTGAAAGTATCCGCCACCTCAGTAGATTTGCCATTTTGAATTAATTAAATCTATTTTATTATGATTTTGCATTATTGAGGGAATGATTGATAATATTAAATTTCATTTGTTTATAAAAGTGTCTTGGAAAAAATAGCAATCTAGCTACTAGTAAGATGTAGCCAAATTCTGAAAGAAGTAAACATCATTGTAAATTAAACTTGACACCTGTCATTTTGCTCCGTTTTAAACTCGTGTTTATCTCAAATAACGACCTAATAACCCGGATTGCATTAATAGCTAAAATAAATTTGATAACTCGGCAATTTTTTCTCTGGGTGTCAAAAATTGATTGCCATGGTGATGTCGATGTTGAAAACACGTCAAGAAGACTTACCAAAATTTCCAGGTTAATTTTAGGAAAAGTCGCTATAAGTTCAATTGGCGGTCATAGCTTGAACAGTTTGAAGTTATTCAACGCTAAAGTTGAGCGGGGGCTCTAAAGGCCCTCCGATCTGAACGGGCGTAAATGTAGCCAAAGACAAGGCTAGCAAAAAACGCTTCTTCAAAAATTCTTTTACTTCCGATTTGTGCTAGCTCTATGCCAAACGTTTTGAGTTCTAGAAGAGCTTTTCAACTTAGAAAAGTATATTTTCCCACGGTACAAGATTCAAATGTTTGAGATTGAAAAGCAGGTTTTGGAAGAAAAAATCAAAAAGTATAGGCTTTCTGAGTCAATCTGGATAAACTGGAATTATTTTGAACGTTAACTTTTCAAACGTATTTTAGATAACTGTATAAATTTAGCAAACAAAACGAGGTAAAAATTAATGATTCCTATAGTATTTCTTCTTGTTTATAAGTTGGAGAAGTGCATTCAACATATTATTAATAAAGAAATACTTTCTTATCTTCAGAGGCAACTTATAGTAAAAAAACCCCCTTGAAGTAAAAGAAAAATGTTGCTAGCGGTACTTTTTTTATTGGTCTAAGTTAAACGGATTAAAATTAGTATAAACGACTTGAAGATGCACTCAGTTTCTAATCATGAAGGAGAGATAATCACGACCAATTTTCTAAATAGAAATAAAATTCTTTGGCAATAAAATTTTGAAAAATCATTTGCAATATTTACAAAAAAGAAACTGTTCTCGTGAATTAATTAACTTCAGGCCGGGATAAGTGGAATTAAAAAAAACACACTCCTGACATTTTTAGAATATAAAAATTCTAACATATGACAATTTGAAAAAACATTTGTAAATAGAGTGACCAAGAAATTTTAAGATTATGTTGAAAAGTTTGAACTTTACTTGCTGGACCTAACGTTTTTATACACCAATCGAGTATACTAGCTGCCATGATAAAATTTCTTCTCACATAAGACGAGTTAACAAAATGTGGAAAATACATGTACGATTCTCGAATTCTTCTCCGTGTGTAATATAGAAAAAAGAAGAGTGTAGAAAAAAAGAAATGTGCATCAATGAACAAAGCCTGCTATAGATAGAAGCTTTAGTAGGCAAAACACTTGTTCACTGAGACTAAGATTTTAATGGAATTCTTATGAGAATTTGAGCAGACAAAGTCAAGAAAAAAATTTTGTTTTTCAGTTTTTCCTACTCTTAACAAGTCAATTCAGACCAGGCCATATTAACTCCTCTTTAACATTAAAACCTTTCATGACAAGGTCACTGAGTTTATTTCAGAAATGTGGAAAAGCGGGTTTCGTCCGGGTTTTCGTGGAAAACATTTACTTTTTTTCTCAAAAAACTGCTGAATAAGCTGTAACGAAATCAAAACAAGGTTAAAGGTATTACAGTTCCATAGTTTTGAATCTAACTTTGGAATGAATTACTCTATAAAGAGCTGACCGAGAGATAAAAATATCCTAATAATTTGATACTCAAAAGATATCACACAATGAAGCAAATTAGATGACAAGTGCAGGCAGGCGAAACTCAAAGATAGTGAAATTGGCTGACACCTGTTTTAGGAAACCTAGTTGAAGAACGTGTATAAGAAAATTTCAAGTTCTTTTTTTTCTGTGTCTAACAATGCGAACAACAGAAGAAAAAAAAGGAAATATATGTGCATGAACCAAGCCTACACTGAAGAAAATACGCTCTATATATGAGGCGAAACATTTGATCACTGAGACCAAGATTTTAATGAAATTCTTATGCCAGCAACTGAGTAGACGAAATCTTGAAAAAAATATACTTTTAATCTGCCATTTTCTTAAAATGATGACCTTAAAATATAATTTCAAATCTATACAAAAAGGCCTATATGAAATAGTACAAAATGCAGTAAAAATAATAAATCAGTTCATTGGATCTTCTGAGCCGGCCGTGTACTACAAAAATCGAGAGACTAAACCGAAACCCAACCAGTCAAATCTGAAAAAATAACAGAGATTTATGAAGGTTTCTATTCTTGCGGTTGTTTTTATTCAATCAATGGCAATAAATTCTAAATATGACAAAACAAACATAAAGAGATAAATAATAATTAATACTTCTTTTTGATTTCGACGGTTTTCAGTGTTTAAAACTGTTGATCAGTGCAGAGTAACTTTGATTTTGCGGATTTCTTGGATACATTTTAAACCATCTTCTGAAGAATAAAAATTAAAAAAACTGAAAGCCCTATAGAAGATTTTTTGCGAAAATGTTGTAAACTGCTTAACCGTTGATCAGTAAATTAAAAGTGGAAAATGAACAAGGTAGTGAAAAGATACTTATCCGTCCTCCAGGCTTGCGAATAGTCATCATTCACACTGACAGACATTTGAGGAAAATTGCGCATCTGAAAGGAAGAAATATAACACAAGATTAGCTGACAGTTCCAACTGAGATTGCCAGAAGTTATAATTAATGTCTAAAACTCATCATTGGTACACCAAGATGTACAGGTATTTACCTGGACTTTATTAGTGCCAATCAAAGTTGATGTCATTCTTCTGAAAAAACTTTACAACTCCGAGATTAATTCTGCATACGTCTATTGGCCTGAAAGAAAAGAAAAATATATCTTAGCACAAAGTGTTCATTGAACAGAACTCAGTCCCTCACAAGCTAATATAGTCACTTACTATATGTACTTCCTCAACCCCAGTCTCCGAGCTAAACATACACCCCTTATTACAACTACGTCCCAAGGGAATTACGGAAATCCTCCAAGAATTAATATTATTCAGAAAAGTGTCAATCAAAAATCTACAGTTTGTAATCTATTGTAGATTTGAAATGTTATCAGATTCCCAGGACCCTTAACTTGGGAAAGGACCGCAATTCATGTGAAGTGCCATTTAACTGGGCTATTTCGTGTCCACGCCTTTCAAACTTTTGTAATTTGAGACTTTTAGAATCTAAAATGGCGTTTAAATTCTAATATTTCCAAGTTTCAAATTTTGACCCTTAGTTTAATTGTAATTTGCAAAGTGAATAAGAGAAGAACAAAACACGAGTCAAACTGTCGCAAAATTGATCCAGAAAACTTGAATGCATTATCCTGGCTAGTAACATAATTTGTTACTCAGGGCGAATGAAAAAAAAGCGAGAAGAAAAAACAGAGCAAGAAAACAAATTTCTACATATTTAAAAGTTTTGTCTTCAGTAAGAAGTTCTGTATCTCATAAGTCTAGAACTCTAACTGAAAGTGTTACGAAAAATTGAGCATCACTAGATTTATAAACTGTACGGAAAAATAAATAACTATAATGATAAAAAAGAAGTAAATAAATAAATAAATAAACACAAACAAATAATCATGGCATGCAGACAAAAAATTAAACTAAATTTTTTTAATTTCGGTAGCTTAGTAGTCTATCGTGTCGTATATGGCTTTGTGAAAAGATGCTTTCACTTGCCTCGAAGTTCTTGCTTATTGTTCTAAGTCTATAATGGCCATAATAAATCATCCGCATACTTTACCCGAGAAATTTAATAAATATATAAATTAACGTTTTTGATAATCTACCTTATTTTTTCAACCACCAGTTATTTTAAGCCTTGTCCCCTAAAGTCTAATAAATTTGCGAGCTAGCAAGATAAGCTTAAGTGGCATCAAAATGTTTATTTGATGACACTATCCCGAGAAAATATCTCAGTATCAAATTCAAGAGCGATCTCAATAGATGTATTTGTAATCTATCGGCTAGGCGAGAAAGCAAATTATTCTGTGTTATATATATGAGGCCAAATTAGTTGAGTGCTATGTTTTTCAATTCTGATTTCATTACTATCATAAATATCACAAGAATTAATAACTAGAAAAACACCGGCAATGTTTGCCAATTTCGTTTTGTGATGTTCTTCGAACAATGTTTTTGCCTTCTCAGCGAAGAAGACAGTCAAATAAATATATATTTTTGTCAGCTTTGTGATTGTTAGAAGATTGAATAAGGACCAATTTAATGCCAGTTTCTATTTCGTCGGAGTTTCCGGTAAAATACTAAAGATAAAATTCTTGTTTGGTTTTTGATGAACGCAAACCGAATATTGTACCGATATCAAAGCAATTAGTCTGATCAATTGAAAAGAGTCGCAAACATTCCGTAAAATAGTCTCAAAATGGCCCATGACGTCCTTCACATGGTTTGCTTGGGGACCCACCTTAGCTTAGTAAGATTTCCATCCCCAGTTAAGGAACTTTTAGAATTGTTTCTATATACGAGAAAAATCTCGAATTCACCCCATGAAGCTTAATAAAGAAAGAATTTTTGCACTAGCTTTTTGGGTGTTTGAAGCCCTTCCTCCACCCCCCATTTCCAATCGTAATACACTCGAGTTTTAATTTGTTTTTAATATCCCCATGGAGATTAAAGGAAGAATTTATGTCCTTGTTTTTCGAGCATAAACGCTCTTCCCCTTCCTTCTGCGAAACATAGCTTCAAAGTCAGGTCTCCCACAAAACATCCAGTGGGAGGTAAAAATGAACGGTTTAAGCACCCTTGGGAAGAAAGGAAATTGAATGAAAGTTAACAATACTTATCTCCACACTCGTCTGTTTCGTGGTGAAAAAAGGACCTACAACTCTTCTAATGACAGTTAGGACCCCTGCAGGACTTTCAGCTCTTAAGATCAAAAGGTGAGCGGCAAGTTCCTTCAGGATGGCCTCGTCTTCTGTGTCTCAAGCATATAATCTAACGAAAAACAAAAGATCAACGATCCTCTCAATGAGTACAGAATATACATAAATGAGTGAATTGTCATGATCATACTACCCTTAACGAATTATACCTTTGTCATTATCTCTGTTGTTTTGAGGTCAGTTAAGAGGTGCTTTGAACAGCAAATTGGTCAACATAATTGTTCGGTAGTTTTCTCAGCTAAGTTTATAGATGCATGCACTGACCTGAGTACGTTGAACTTGATTTAAATGATCGACAAACATGGCTCAAAAAATATTGAATTTCGTGATATCTTTTGAACCCAAACTGTGAAAATTGTATTGCTGTCACTTAGAAGCTGGATTCACGAACGATGCTAGCGGTGAATAAAGCTCTATCCTATGCAGTATAATGACTCTTTCAGTGCTGAGATCAAAACAAGGCGTGCAATCATGTAAGATTTTAATGCTTCTAATGCGCAGTCCTTCTAGCTAAAGAAATGGAAACGTAAAACAAAAGGCTTTGAATCAGCTTCCTAACTTCAATTTGGCGGAATTTTTGTTAATTTTATATCGCATCGCTTTCCAGATACTATTTAGCTTTAATTGCTTGTTCTGTCCTCAGTTGCAAGAAACCAAGTGAATAAGCAAACAGACCTTTTTAGCTTCTGTTTTGTTTTCCCGATGCAGGTCAAGTGATAATACTCCAGAAAACTGTTCGTTTCAAATATCTTTATATGCACGAGCATATGTACGCATAATTTATGAAAAGACTCTTGGGGCAAATTCCCCTGGGACCCTCATAAGGAAAACAAAACGTACTAGTTAAAGAGATCTATCGATGAATACCGTGTAGACGAACCGCAGCCGGGCGCGACAAAATGCTCGCAAAAAAGAAATTTCGTATCTTTGGATAGTTTATAATAATCGCTGAGATTTCAAAACGAAATGTCAGAGAAAGAGTATATTAAACAATTGGACGAAATTCTGCGAATTTTGTCCTCAAGTCTTTTTCACAGTACTGTGGGTATACATGTATATATCCTATTTAAGTTAAGCCTACTTTAGAGTAGACTTAATAGGATATTTGCAAATAGGACATGTAAGTAAAATTAATGTCCTAATGTTCCTAAGTTATATCTCAGGATATATCTTAGGCAGATTTCTTATTAATGGGTTGGCCTATTTATATCTTATCTTTTGTTCAGCCTTTGCTATCTGAATGGTAATTTCCGCTGTTTTCCTTAAATTTTACTTTTTTTTGCTTAAAAAGCTAGATTGGTAGCTCTGTTATGTTGTCACAGGGACTTTGAAAGCGATCGAGACTCTAATGAACCATCTCGCCCTTGAAAAAGTCCAGATGCCAAGGAGTGAATTCTAAAATTTTCGTTTGAGTTCAATGACTTGAAATTTAGTAAATTTGTTTATGAACCAAGTTTTTAAATGAAAAAAAGTTTTGGGATATCAGCTGAAAATGTGTAAGTTTTGTTGGAATCGGTTTGAACGAAGCTAAGAAAATAATTTCGAAGAATGTGAAAAAGCAACTGTAAGGCTACAGTTGAAGCAGAAAATTGAGTGACCCCGACAATAGGGGAAACGCAAGGTTTCAAATGCCGGCAACTATTAAACAGCAATCAATTATCGAAAATAACAAAAGACCACAGAAAAGACGCATGAGCAAAATTAGACCTTTATTGTGCTGCTTGCATGCAGAGCGTCGCAATGAAATATAAAAATGCGGTATTTATGCCGCATTTTTAATGATTATTTGAATCAAGCCCGAGTAACGTATCATTACGCCATGTGGTTTCAAATGGTGTCTCCGGCTAAGCCAAGAAAACTATCGAATGAATGTTGACCAATTTTTGCCCATATTTGCAGCACCTCGTAAAACCTCCTAGCCTTATAAACTGTTCACAAGACACAATTACTCCATTATGCTAAATATCAATCCTATTGGATTCTTTTGCTAAAATTTTAGCTGAATTGATTTTAAATATATACGATTAGCAACATGCGAATTATTTGATGTTTTTCATCAACCTGTAGAAAGCAGCGCTTCCGAGGAACCGTGAAAATTCAATTTATATTGGGAACAGTCAATTAAAATACTGAGAATATATAAACTCAAATCTTTATGTTTTATGCTAACATGTAGAATATTTTTGGAAATATCCAATTATCACCAATTAATTATATTTAGTTTTTTTTCCCCAAGCAAATACGGCTTTTTTCGTTCCCAGTTGTAAAACAACTTAATAGTCTAGTCTATAACATTAAATATACTTATCTTTCGGCCTTCTGTTTGCCTGTCTGAACGGATTTTCCAAAGACTCTGTACGTGCAGTGTTGAACGGGATCGAATGGAAGTTCGTTGACTGCGCCATCAGTTTTACAGATTCAGTTTCTGTGTGACAAGACAAGATATTATATTAGCGAAGTAATTAATTTCCTTGTTACATTTAGTCTTCACAGATTTTCCTTGCTGATTCTTATGCATCATTTTATTCCATCAAAGTTGGTGAATATTAATTTACCGACGCCGACAAAGCGGGGGACAAATTCTAATTTGTTTAATTCTCGTTACTTTAAGGCAAATGTCTTACGTTTCATTCGTACTTTTCTATTGTAAAATGAAATCATAATCAACACCAGATCGGCGCTCTAGATAAGTGTCATTTGAGACCATCATAATCCATGAAAAAATAAGAACCCAAGTAAGAATTGTCCATTTTAGTTAGAAAGAAGAACAAAAACTAGTTTTGGTTACAATGTACATTCAGATACTTTTTCGCCACAGAAAGTAATTTCTCGGAGATTGGAAACAGATTCTAACTACAGAAAGACCTAGGAAACGGTGAGGTTAAAACTTTTGATTACCTGACATAAACAGAGACTGGACAAAATCAAATGAAAGAATCGGAGCAGCAAATCAAATTTAATTCTACGACTATCGTGGGATGTAAGAGTTTGGTCGCGTACTTCAGTCAACACGTGCTCATGCCAGCTTTACTTTATAACAAATTGCAGTTACAGAGACAGGCTCTGATGTATAAACCTCTGAGAGAAACAACTTATTAAGAGAACTAACCTGTTATCGTAGCTTATCTTCTTGACTGATGTAGCACAAATCAATCCACAAGAGGTACAACCACAGCTTTTAGATCGCCTTTCCAGTCGCTACTTTCAATTCTAATACTGGGTGTGTTTCTGGGTTTTATACCTTCTCGTACTAAACGCTAATTTATTCCGCTCAGTCGAGAAACAATTTTCACAGAGCTGGGAAAAAACAAAAGGGAGTTTTACTTCATGATTGTTCCAAGAAAATATGTTAAACCCCACCTTGCAACCTGTTGTTTTTGGCCGCTTGTCGGAATTTGCTACACTGTTTTGTACAATGTAATTAATCCTTTAACATTGAAATTTGTTAGGTCATTGCATGAAGTGCACCTCGAATTTTGCAAGCGCATTGCCATCCTTATTTTTCATGGTATCAAGAGGAGAACAATGTTTTCGTTGTCTAGATTGCGGTGGCGGTGCTAGTTTTGTGACGCTTTCTTCGGCGCTGATCAATCGTGCACCCTAAGGCTGAGAGTACAAATGATGCTACTCTTGTGGAAATTTTATATTCCTTTTTTCTGTATGACATAGCGAGGGCAAAACAAGACGCATTATGGTGGGGTTTTGAATAAAAAGGCCTTTACCCGTTGATAAATCGTATAATTTTCACCCTTGGGGAAAATGCCAATATGAGGTGAGAAAAGATTATATCATCATTTGTTTCCTCTTTAGCTTGTCAGTGGTGTAACACAAACGCTGATTTTGAATAGGCCTGGACAAAGAAAGTCTCAAAAACCTGACATGCATTTTCTTAATGATACTCTATCGGCAGGGAAGCTTTTAACCCTTGGAACTACAACCCCAAAAAAAACAATCCTAAAAAACAATCCTTCAAACCCTGCAACAAACGCAGAATGTGCTTTTGTCGGCCACCCGAAGATTATAAAAGCATCGAAGAAGGCCAAATTGACAACATGCATGTCTGACCCATTCACATCAGAAAAAACTGGAGAGAACCTATTTAACCAAAACCGAGCTTAACAAGCTCAAAACATTTAACAGGGATCAGATTCTGCAATATAATGAACAGAATTGTTTACCCCTATTAAGACGTAGCCAGCTACACTGAAATGTTAAGTCAAAATGTCGCAATATTTTGCAGTAGACAATTTAGCCATTATACGCGTCAAACGTTTCTCTGCTTTTTAAGATTTTTTCCCATACAAATACTTATATTTCGAATTTTACGCAACAGTGCCGATGTTCGCTGTGCTCATATTTCGAGCTTGGGCATCACCCTGAAATAGGCGCAAGGCACGCTGGGAAGATAGTAATATCCTCCTTTCGGCTCTTAAACCCAAAATCTTTGTATGGGGAGACCCCTCCCCAAGGTGAGACCCTTGGCTCACCTCAATTTTTCACGGAAAAGGTACCCTTGATCTTTGTAAACTATAAAACCAGACATTTTTTTTTCCGGGGAGGGGGGGAGGGGGGCGTACTTGGGTAAATTTTTGCTGGGTATGTGCCGCTGGCCTCTCGGAGCCCCCACCCTATTATAGTCTATTCTTTGACCAATTATAGACCCCATCTTAGTCACCTTTGGGCAAATATGTAATTTTCGTGATCCCAACTTAGTCACTTTCTATATTTGTAAATCGACCCATATTTTTGAACTGAATGAAGAACACTTTACTTTTCACCTACAGTACAAACATTCTAGTACGTTTGCTAACCGGAAATAAGAAGCACTGTCTTACCCCCAAAAGTCCGAAAACGCGTGACCCCATTATAGTCAATCCAATCCAAATGCGACCCCATCTAGTGAAAGGAAACACTTCAAATCCCTACCCTTTCATATTGATACCTGAAGCTTAAAAAAACTTCATATACTTTGATTTGTTGTGCGGATTTTGAAATGGCCTTCTTCCATACTTTCCTGTGGGAAACTCCCATAGGAACATGCATACTCCTAACCCTCCCCTCTAGATATACTGCCTGCAGTAGAAAACCTTTGGTTATTTTTAGTTATAAAAAGATGTAAGAGGCTCCTGCTAAGTTAGTGGTCCAATATTGGAAGTAAATATAAGAGAATGCATCAGGGATAATTTTGGTTCTTCCTCACTCTTCCCACTTCCAAGCATTTAAACAGTTTGTAAGGTGTGCTCCATCTCTTTTGCATTTCTGTCACTTAAATGTTCATTTTTGCTATATTTGATTCAATTGAGTTTTTTTTTTAAAAAAAATATAATTTGAGGAAGCCTACTACCTATATGCCCTGCTGGTTTCCCTTAGGCTTCCTCACCATTTGCATTTTAATTTTTAAATAAATAAATTTAAGTTTTGAAATATGGCAAATATTGCAACCTCCAAATAGTGAACTACTGGTAGTGGTGTCTGGGAACTGCTAACAATCAGAGAAACAACAAATCATCTTCAAGGGAAATTCTGGACAGGAATCAGGAGTGGGGTGAATAGGTGAATGGATCGGCGGATTTTGAAAATATTTTTGCCCGGATTTAGGATTTAAAGCGAGATTTTAGTGGATTTCTGGATCCTGCAATTGCAGCGGATTGCGGATTCATCTATTTTTCGGGCCCGGATTTTGGACGTTGTGTGTAATTAAAATGTTTTTGCCCGGATTTCGGATTCAGGGCAAATAGGGAAGGGCAGATTTGGTTAATAAATCTTAATGGATCGGTGGATTTGCATACCCCTATTCACCCCCCTCAATAAGCCTTAAGCCTCCTGTAAGGGTGGCACATAGAAAGTAAAATATTTGATGAGGTGCAGTGAGCTAGGGGTAAGGAAAAATGCTAAAATACTGTGGCCATTTTTCATGGCCCCACAACTATCATTGAGTAAGCTTTACATTCCACTACCACTAGCTCTGTAAGCAATGATTTTGTTACAAATAGTTATGGTGAGTCCTGGGACTCATCTTGTGAAAAATCATGAGTCCCAGTCCAGAACCAATGAGTCGCAGTTTAAAAAAAACAAAAGAGTCCGAAATTGAAAATGCTTGGGCTTTTATGCAACCAGACAGTTAATCTGAAGACAGACTCCAAACCTCTGTATTACAGTATACTGAATTTAATATATAGTCCTTCCATTTTAAAGCACAAACAAGACTAAAATAAATATGCATCTTTAAACAACAGCACAAGAAATCACAGAAACAGGATATTCTACCAAAAAATCTTCAAATCGAGCGAACATTCTTTGCATCCTGCAATACGCATGCCATGAATAATTCATAGCATTGTGTCTTTGGGGATTTTTATGCATCAGGGATGCAAGATGCAGAGGTAACTAAATCACTGTGTAAGTCCTCGTAAGTGCAGGAAAATGGCATCATGCAAGGAGACATCTAAACATCATTAAAAATTATTTATTTTGATGTATTTTTTTGCACAAATGAAATTTGTCACAGAAATATTTTTAATAATCAACTACCAGAACTCTACTGTTAGAACAAATAAATTTGCTCTGAAATGGAAGTTGTGTCTTCTTCTCTTTCAAAGGCACCAGAAAATGATGTCTCAGGGAGTTCTTGATCATTGTCCACATAAACTAATTCTAAAGCTCCTCTCTCTTGTACAGCAGCACTTGGATGCAACTCACTATTGCGAACACTACTCGTCTCATCATTAGCACCTCTACTATTGTCAATAAAAATTGCATCGTCACTACAACCAGCCACAGGATCAGTGTTCTCTAATGTGCTTTGACACTCCAAGCCATTTACTGCAATTGGTACATCTTCCGAAGGTTGTGAAAGTAATAGATTACAAGGAGACATGTCAGTTGTTCCTACAACTTCCCCAAGTGGAATTAAATGCCATTGTGTCAGTGCCTTACTGATTTGCCACTCAACACCAACATGGGTGTTGTCCTCTTGTGGTTCATTAGGATTAAGTGTTGCTGATGTATTTCTTCTGTCTTTTATCCACTCTTCAAGGTCAAACGACAGAGATTCATCAACTGTTGTGTCTGACTGGGTGCATTCCAAATTTACAAACACTGCAACCAGATGTTCAATTTTCTCTTTCACTCTTGCAGAAACCATAGGCAAGTTTTTCAAAATCAGTGAAATAATTTCAGTAGAGTACACTGATGGGTTATCTAGCGTGACCTGCAATATGCTGACCCAAGAAAAATCAATTTTTGTTAACAAAGATGAGTTCATGTCTGATTGTTCTTGAAGCAAGTGTTTTACCCATGCAGCTAAAAAATGGCAGAAGCTCACTTCAGTTGGATTATTCTGAACATCTGACAGTTCTTCCAGAAAGTGAATTATGAGAAGAAAGATAAATTCTGTAGATGATTTGTCAACAGACTTCAGTAAAGTCTTCCAGATTTTAAGAATCTCCTTTGGGACATCAGATATAAAAGAATCTGCGGAGCTGTCTTCTAAATATGGCCATTTTATTCCCAGTGTGTTCAGTTGTTCAATGGATGGAACCATCATTTCTTTGGAGGTCAAAATGCTCAGTAGAAGAGACCTGAGGATGAGAAGACAACCTTAAGCATAACTGAAATAAAACAAAGAGAAAATTAATGTAATTAATGGCATATGTTTTCCCAAAATTTGTGCTAAATAGATGTTTATGAAAGAAGCACTAACGTTTCCTTTGAATCTGCATGACATTATTGTATTTTACCAGTCATGAACAGGCGCGGATCCACACCGGTTTCCACCGTTTTACGGAAATCGGTCAGATTTTTCTTAAATAGATATATTTTTAATAAATAAAAAACTTTCCAAGTTGCAAGGCTTTATCCAAGGTGAATGGAAGTGGCCAATATCCTATCTGAGTGACTCGGAAACCCGAGAAAGGAGACTTTAGGGAGTTAAAATCTGAAACATTTACCGGGGGAGCATGCCCCTGGACCCCCAAGAAGCTTTCGTTTTCGGCGCTCGTTGAGGAAATCGGTCAGCATTTATCCTAGATCCACGCCTGATGAAGCAACCTGCAGTCCTCCCAACATCTCTTGAATAAACATTTTGCCATTTTTAGTAATAAGTACAAAAAACTTTTTATCAAAAGCTGCCCACTAAAAATAATTTTATTGTTTTTTTTTTCAGCCCCGTAAAATTTCAACCATTAACCATTTCATCTGGCTTATATAGTAGCCTATATCCAGATAACAGCAATTAATCAGAAGCTCATTGTTACGAGTGCAGAGGTATATAAAGAGGTGCTCACCCAAGTGAAGTTTAAGCATGTGCAAAGATATTTTTAGCTGTGTACATGCAACTGTAATCTGCTGAACTGCAAATATGGTAATAGGTTAACAGCTTCAATCTTTAATAGGCATGCAGCCGCATACAAAACTAAGATTTTGGTGTATATATGTGGAATAGCACGTAAAAGGAAGACTTTTGTGAGTAATTGCCATGCTCTTCAGAATTTGTGGCTGGGTGACTGAATCTTATTTTCAAGCCAGCAAAACAGATGCTTACCATAGATTACTCGTTGACACTATACTGGCTATCTCATCTGAGAGTTCCTTCATTTTACTGCTGTTTCTCCCTTTCATTTGCTTCTTAGAAGCACAGATAAGAGCAACATCTCTGTATTCATTCAGCAACCAGGAGAGTTTTTGTTCACTTTCTTCATGCGTCTTGATCTGTGCCTCCCAGTACTCCTCTTGCAGCCAGCATAAACTTATGTGCAATCCATTCTGCAGTGTTTCCATGGATGGCAAACTCGCGTGAGTTGCCTCGTGTCTTAAATCAACAAGCCAATCAGGTAAGCCGATTTCACCTGCAATTGATTGCACTGAACGCGCAAACTTTCCTTTTTGAACTTGATCAACCATTCCATTTACGAATCTTACAATAGCCATTGCAAGAGTCAATCTGCCTTGAATTTCGTCTACAACGTTGTTTAAAGCCAGCCGAGATGAAACAAGATTTGCTGTGCATTCGATAGCAAGTGGGAGTTTACCAGCGCTGCGGCTTTTCCATGCAGCTACACGATCTACTCCTTTCCTTTGAATTTCTGGGTCGTCAAAGTTGTACAAGGCTCTGTACACATATAGCCATTCTTCACGGTTTTGCCAGCAAACTACACGTGCCTCAGTAGCCATCTTTAATTTGCCGTTGATAAATAGGGAATTAAGTGATTATAGAGCCTCAAAACATATAGAATCATAGTTTAGAAGAAAAAAACTTAAAAAATGCGCAATTCAGCGCTGAAAATACTCAAAAACCATCTTTGAGAAGAGGATACGGCGAGCAAAAGTTTCAACAGCAAGCCAGCAGCGTTCAATACTGCCAGGCATTCAATACGATCGGGAGAGGAGCTAGGGCGAGTAAACTCGTGAAGGATTCTGGGCAGCAAGCTTTGTGCACATGTTCGGCCATCTTTGTTCTTGTTCTCTTTGCAGATTAGCGGTGTATTTCTTCAAATAACGAGCAGTTATGGGAGACAGCGACGATGAGTATGACAGAAGACGAGCACGAGATAAATTCCGACGCGAAAGAAGTGATTATACTGATCGCAGACGCGATCGAGACGACAGGAGTTCCCGTCGTGATGATTGGTCTGACAGAAGACGGGAGCCATCTTGGGAAAATAGACGTCGCGGAGATTATCGAGAATTTGATCGAGGAAGAAGAGATAGTGCTGGTGGGAGACATCATGAAATGAGCCCACCCATGAAAAGAGTTCGAAGAGATTGGTAATTAAAGGATTATTGCCCTTAAATAAAAACTCTTCACCGTCCGGTCTTGATCAGAACGTCGAAAACCAAATAAGCAGTGAAATAATAAGTATTAGAATTGGTTGTATATTGTGATGCGTAACTTGCCTAAATTTTGCAGCAATCTGGACAGAGAGACTCGAGAAAGCAAAAATTCCAAAGGAAAATTCTAGCAAAACCCAATTGTGTAAGATAATGAGGCCTTGTGTTTGGCTTCTGGCGGGCTAGAAATCATACAAAACTTCTCGTCTCAGACCGTTTTTCAGTTTAAGCATCATTGTTGATGCGACAAGTCACTAAATTACAAAAGGTTAGGGGTAGTATTCCGCACAGGGGTTGACACAATGCAAGTTTTTTGACACTGTTATTGTTGTGGATAGCAAGATTCCATTCCATGAATTCCTGAAATTATCTCATCAAGAAGGTTTCATCTTTGGCCTCAGGTAATGAGGAACAAAATACTTTGTACAATGTGGCCATTTTTAACTGTAAAACAAGCAAAATAGTAATATGGTGCAGTGCACTGTTCACATGACAGTCCAATGACCAGATTCTACAGGAAACAAAAAAACAACAAGAAGAACTGCAAACAGAGAAATTGTGAGATCAGTTACCCCTAAAATATGTTTTTCATCAAACTTCAGCTAAAAATTGCAGTTACATATAAATTTTTTAATATTTTTGTTGAAAGAACCCTATCGATGTCTGCGTGAAGTTTCATGTGCTAGTGTGGGAGCTAATTTTAAAGTGTAAATGTTTGACAGGTCTGTTTTGGAGAACTTGTCAACTTAAGCATTTTTACATATGAAGTTTCACTTGTTAAAAAAAAGACAGCCAATTTTCAACTTTCAGCCAAAATGTTGTCATCCAAAATTAGCAGACGTAGTCTTTGTCTGAATGGTTCAGCCAAACTTGCTCTTTTTAAAGTGCAAATGAATGAGTGATCTATTTTGAAGAAAGGATATTGTTTTTATTAGAAATAGTTTTCATTAATATTTATTTTTTTCACTGATTCAAAACAACAAAATAAAACAGTCAGTATGCAGCAAAGGTCCTATTTTTAAAAAGGTAAAAATTGTAAATCTGTATAGCTTGATTTTTTATCAACTAAACCTTAGTCTGCAAAGGTTTAGTGGGGAATTGTGGGCATAGTTCCTCTTCTTATTCTTAGCAGCATGTATCTCCAGTGTTGAATTGTCTTTTAAAGAAAAAACTGATGCCAAAATTAACCGTCACTTGTCCAAATTTTGAGAAAACCAAGTCATCTTTTTTTGATAATTATTCTCCAACAATCCTTTCAAACTCAGAGTGGTGATAGAGTCTTGTAATGTGATTTCTTTTTAATGAAATGCTTTAGAGTGACCTTTCAAAATGAATCCTCTGTGGCAGTACTGTTACGTACTGTTATTACTTTTACTGCATTTTACAAAATGAAATTTGGAATTTTGCTGTATTTTGACCTTTATCTCTTCTGGAAGAAATGAAAACGTTTTTGTTATTATCTACAGGGATGCAGAGCCAAGTTATCATAATGCTGGTGATTACAGTGTGCCGTATGGTGGAGTACCTGCGCATCATAATACATGGCAACACCCTGATGTCCAGCAAATGCAAAATGCCCAACAGGATGCTAGACAACAACAGAGGTATGACATGGACAGCTTGTTTAGATTCCAAGATTGCTTTCAAAAAAAATAAATTAAAAGAAAGGCTAATGTATATGTTGTAGTTAATTTTTTATCTCAGTTAATTTTTGTTTTTTCCTTTGTTTCAATTTCATTAGCATACATTACCATACCCAACAACAGAAGAAAAACTAAAATTAACTGAGATGAAAAATTAACTGCAACTTATATTTGGACCATGCCTGTGGCTGACCGAGGAATCAAATCATGTAGTCAGTATCTACCAAACAGAGATATCCTGTTATGAAAAAAATTAAACTCAAGTTTGTGGCCTACATGCAGTATTTCGTGGTTGCTATTTCCCTGATTCCTGAGCTCTAACTATGAAAGTCCATCAAATAAATTTTCTGCAGAATTTATGGTTATTTTCTGAACAGGGATATCCTGTTTCCAGATGGAATTTTTGACTGCTGAAGCAGCTGCAACAAAAACTGGTTGAAGTTTGTTTTCTTGCAGCTTGTATTTTCCTTTGAAAATTTATAGTCTTAGGACTTATTTATAATACCAGGAAACAGTGGCTAGCCTTCCCCTGAGGTAGTAGCCACAAAAAAGCTTATTTATTATGAATGGCAGTACCTTTTAGTTTCATATATTTTTTTTAGACCTGATGTGGATCAGCAATCACAGGCATCCCAGGGTAATCATGCCCCAGCCATGATGACATTTAAACAGTTCTTAAATGCCCAAGATGACAACATTGGTGACGAGGAAGCATTCAACAAATATCAAGAATACAAACTAGAGTTTAGAAAAACTCAAATGAGTGATTTTTTCCAGCAACACAAGGAAGAAGAGTGGTATGTAGTTCACGTATATCGAGCTATGCATATGTCGATGGAATTTGCTATAATATAAAAGGTAAATAAGGGGCTTTATTGTGGGCGACAAAAGGAGCCTGTTTGCCCGCAATCCTAATCTCCAAGTTGTTGTTAAGCATGCCTTGCGTGTATGTAGCCAGTATTCATTTGGACTTCCACTAAGAAAGAATGGAATGCACAAAATGCAATTTGATCACAAGCGTTTGGACCTTCTATCACCTGTAATCATGTGAAACTTGTTTGAAGCACAGCGTTGAAGCAAAAGCATTTGAACTTCGATCATTGTCGCCCGTGCTCCATAATGTTTGGTTAATACTTGTAAAATAAGTAGGGACATACAGTTAATGTTTTGTATCTTCTTCAATTGCTGTTTATGATGTAGAATGTCTTTAGGGCCAATTAGTTCTTGCAGACTGCAATCACTGAAAAAGTCAAAGAACTTTAGCAGCATTTTGTGCAACTATTACCTGGTAGATATACTTGGACGTGCTTCTATCTGAATGGGACAAGGGCCTAATGCCTAAGGGCACTGTATCCATCAGTTTTTTGTTTCTTTGCTTGTTTGTTTAAGGTTCTGGCATTGATTCCAATCTGGAAATCAGTTTATTTTGACCCTTGCCTACGACATTCTGTCATCTACATAATTGTAGCTAGTATCTAATTCCACTGGAGCCATGTCTAAGATAAAAAATTGCTCTATATTTTTGCAAACTTATTAGCTGTGTTTTCACATTTAGATAAAAAGAACGGGCCTTCTTGTTTTTTTTTTTACTCTTCTCACATTCAGAGCATCACCAATCTTTTTCTGATGTAGTAGTGTTAAATAAGAATAAAAGTAATGCTCATTTTTATGTTTATTTTGCTAACTAGTTAATGGCCCTTTCCTTTCGCAGCAAGCTGTGTTGTTGTTCTGTCAGGCACATGCATGAGATAGCCAAAGCCATATCAATCGGGACCTTTATGCATCGCACCTTAACAAAACCTCGATTTCTTTTGCATGAGGCATAATGCCTAGAGCTCTTTATACTGCACAAAGCAGTTCATTAGGCAGATTGGTAGCAGGGAACAGGAGCCACGTTTAAACCCCACGGTATAGAGTGAGGTTCACATTTTGTATAATTTGACCTCAGTCAGTCTTTCTACATGAATGCTATAAAAATAGCAAATGTTTTAATAATGAGAGAGTGAAAAGGCAGTAGTACAAATGTATCACAGTGGAGGCCAGGCAAGACAGCGAAGATGGATGAGTAAGTCCATGCGGGTACTCGCACTATTTGTATTTTTTTAACCATCTTTCTCATCACTTTCCAAAATGACATGTTTGATTTTGTCTTATTTTTAAAGGTTTAGAACTAAATACCACCCTAAGGAATCAGCAGCTCGACAGAAGGAGTTAAAGAAGGCAATGAAAAGGCGGCTTTCAGTCTTTTTAAACCTGTTGAAGTCAGGGAGAGCTGATGCTATATCATTGGATATTGATAATTCTGATGCTATTGTGAAACTTCTGGATGCAGGTATTGTTTTTCCTCTCAAGTGATAACAAATTTAGGTCTCTATACACAACATGTACAATGACCTCTCTGAACTCCAAGGTTTGAAGTTAATTCATAGTCTACTAGCAAAGGTTGCTAGTAAAATTTTTTTGTTACTAGCAAAAGTTAAGAGCCTTGTGAAGAGTGTTAAGTTATTCTCAGACTGTGTTTATACACGCAGTGGAGTACAAGCATGCAGCTAGAACATGCATAGGTTTACATATTATTTTAACAAATAGAAGTGGCTGACATGAATGCTCTTTCTTTTTCTGGTACTGCTCAATAATATATACATAGTTGTTATGGCTCAAATTTATACTGGAGGAATGCTTTATGGCTTTGTTAAAGGAAATTACTTTTACTGGCAACCTTCCCCAAACCACTCACATTTTGCAAGTGTAAATTTGAGCCCTGAATTTCCCCTTAAAAGAGATGCTCTTAAGTAAGGTGTGACCAGTGAAACTTTCCTCAGTACTCTGATCCACTTTCCCTTTAGTCATCTTTTAAAGTAATTTCGACATTTTCTTTGTAGTTGTTATAAAGTTAGAAGGAGGCACTGACAGTGATCTGGCTGTACTGGAGTGTCCGCCCACTCCACCACCTGAACGAAGACGGTCATCATCTAATCCTTTGATGTCCCCAAATGGTAATGACCCTGCAGAACCTTTTGAGGAAAAGAAAGATGGAACTGTTGATGTTGATGAAACAGCGCAAACCTCTCAGAATGACAAGGATGCGAAGAAAGGTAAAAATAATGTCCTGCAGATGGCTTTTTGTCTCTCATTTGACTTGGGTCTTGAAATTTGGCCAGAAACATCATGAAACTACATGTGTGAACGTGGTCACATCAGCCTGTCTTTGTCAAGTTTAACAGTTTAACGTAAGAAATAAAATTTAAATGACAGTGTGGAAACCAATGTTTGGGAACCATCTGTGTTGCTGTTATTGCCATTTATTTTTCCAAATTTCAAGTTTAATAGATCTCTTGAAATGAAAATTTTTATTGCAAAGTGAATAAAGACAACAAGACCTATGCCCCCCAAAACTAGTTATCCTATGAGGGAGTCACGTGAGCTAGCTAAGATGGACGGACGTGTGTTGAGTGCTCCTCGTAAAATTTTTCTTTTTTTTTTTTAATAATTATATTGATGTTTAATTGTTCTTTTTGCTTTCGTCTGTTTGTTTCGTTCTCATGTTTTGTGTTGTACACTTTGCTTGAGTCTATTGCCAACCTGAAAAGAGAAAATAACAGTCTCAAGTCTAAAGTTTCAAAATTAACGTTATACATTAGGTTAGCCTCTCTTTGTAATCGTTATGTACTTGCCTTATTTTATGCTAGTTTATTGTATTTATTGTGCTGTAGTGTCTTTACTGTTACTTATTTAATCCATCTATAGATAAACCTTATACTTGTAATAATGTCTTCAGCTCCCCATGCCTCGATTAGTTCATAAGCTATTTACGGGTGGGAAAGTAATGCAATTAGTTACATCTAATTTTCAATTATTTGTTGTTGTGTTGTTGTTGAGTGTTGTTCTTGCATTGCATGGCCCAAGGCAACTGTCTTTGCCTTTGGTGGCAAAGAAATCTTACCTATTGCATAGAATGTAAGTGCTAAGCATTCCGAATCCGAAGTCTCAAAGCTTTTAAGCTGCCTTCAATTAGTTCTAAGAGGACAAACTTGACAGTGTGTCTTTGCTAGTCAATTTTTAGGGAGACTTTTTGTTTGTTTTTCTTGGTGTTTTTTTTTTTCTAAATTAGTGGCATGAATTTCCACAACTTTATACAACGTGTTTTATTCATAATGTTTTTCTTTTCAGATTCAAATATACTAGAAAGTGGTCCTGTGTCCCCATCATCTGTACCTCTACCCTCAGCCCCTCCACCAGCCTCAGCAAAAGCCACTGCAAAAAAGGAAGAGAATGGAGATGTGAAAATGATGTCAGTAGCCAATCCAACACCTGAACAACAACAACTGCAGCAGCAGGCCCAGCAGTACTATCACCAACAACAGCTGTATTATCAACAGCAGGTAAATTAGGGCGTGGCTTCTTTGACTCCTTACCCTCGATCCCATTCGAAAGCCAGATTTTCCCATGCTTATTTTGGGGAGTGGATAGTCAAGTACAAGGCATTTACAAAAAATTACTTTTACTTCAATGGGGTAATTCAACTGAATATTAACTTTTACTGACGACATCTTGTGAGAGAATTATTTTTTGAAAGAATCTGTGTGTTGTCTTCCCCACCTCTAGGTTAGAATACTATGCATTGTTGTTACATATAATGTGTGGCAAATGCTTCTTGGTCAATGATTCTACAGTTTGTATGGCCATTCATTCTTTTAGTGTACAACAAAATTCTTATAGTGGGCTGTGTGAGGTAGTTTCTGCAGAATGTGATGAACAACAACCACAGATTTAGCCAAAAATGAGGCCTCAGGCTCCGAGGTCTTTCACTTGCATTGCCCTGTGGAGTCAGTACATGTGAAATTCAGTGTTTGAACCAGGCCTAATGATACATGTATAATTTAAAATAGAGGAGATTAACATGACTTTAAAAAAACAAAGCAAATTTTTTTTGTTATGATGTTGAAATCATGATGTACAATTGTAACTCCTTTATGCTTTGTAATTTCAAGAACTTACCATCCATCCCCTGTCTGTGTTATGTTTGATTTTGCAGTATGGCTATGGAAACTATGATCCACAACAATACCCCAAACAGGTGACACAAGAACAGCAACAGGAACCACAGACATCCCAGTCACAGAAGGAGCAGGGTGCTCAAAAAGCTACCAAAAAGGTAGGTTATAAATGTCACCGAATAAAACCTGTACAGAATTTGTTACAGTACTAGCATCTATAGTGGCATTAACATTATGCTGTTGAGGTGCAAGTTAGCAACTTATAAAGTCAGTCAGTAAGTCAGTCAGCTGGTACATATATATTTAGTAAAATCCAACTAGTGGTCTATTATCAATGCTGCATTCTGATTGGTTGAGCTACTACTAGGCTATATGTTATAGCCCCCTAGTAGCGAAAATCGTGGGCTTTTAACTACAGGCTGTTGCTAAAATTTTTTTATTCTCGATATTTTTGACCAACTAGTTCGATTTTACTAAAACAATAATATTCCCCTCGCCCTCATGGCCTCTGAGTTAATTTTTATAATAGCCCATTCAGCCTTCGGCCTCATGGGCTATTGACTCAGAGCCCATTCAGGCTCGAGGAATAATTGTTAAATATCAAAGTAAGAATGAAATGGGAAAGAGGGAAAGTCGGTAGGTCCTCAGCACCTTCAATAATCTAACCCTTGTGTGTAGAACCTCTAGGCATGTAACTATCTCTGGTAGCTACCATCCCTAGTGTCTTTATCTCCAAACAGTACTTTAACTGGTTCTTGGCTCTGTTGTACATGTATTGGCCTTGTAAATGTTGTTTAATTTTTCTAAGATACTAATACAGTCAGCTCTCTCTAAGACGGACACCTTTGGGACCGGCACTAAATGTCCATCTTAGAGAGGTGTCCGTCTTATAGAGAGACAAATAAAAGGAGTAAAGAAAGGCAGGGACCAACTCTAAGTGTCCGTTTTACATAGGTGTCCATCTTATAGAGGTGTCCGTTAAGAGAGAGTACATGTAGACTGTATTCAGATTTGCTGAAGTTACAACATGTGTAGAAGTTGATACCTTCAACACTCACCCAATTATGTTAGGACAGCCCACACCTTCCAAAAGTTTTTAGTGAAATTACTGCAGCTGCAATCTAATGCACTCTTAAAAATGTCACTTAAAGGTGAGAGAACTCAGAGAGAAATAAATTTGTTTCGAGTATAGGAGGATGAACCCAAGAAGAAGCGCAAACGTCGCCACCGTGAACCTTATTATTATGATGCTATGGATGACGAGAGCGAGAGTGAGTCTGAATCCGACTCAGAACCTGAGCCTGCTCCCCCTGGGGAGGAAATGTCACCAGTGGAAACTGGAAAGGAGAAAGAACTGTTGCCCCCAGGGGTGGAGGCTGAGGCACCAAGCATTGATGAAAGCTTAGTACCACCAGGTGAGTATTGACAGAAATCAGTTTATTGGCATCACTTGACAGTACCTTATATTATATTAAGCAACTTTTGTTTACAGTAGACATTTGTAAGCTCATTCACACCTTGATTGCCCTTAATTGCCATTGTACAACTTTGTGCCCTGTAATACTGTAGTCTTGTGATTCATCTCCAGACAACCCTGATGCCTAATTCTTGCAGGGATGACATCTTTTAAACCATACTTAAATGGGTGTAATTCAGTCAGAAGACTTGAGAAAAGTGAAAAAATCTTATTTAACTTTGACCAGAAAATTCCATTGAATACCTTTTCCACTACCCACCTGTGCTACCATGTATAAACTATTTCACGATCCTTGAGGTTTTGGCAAATTTCTTTTCCCTGAAGTGAATAGACCCAATTAAATGTTGTGTAGAAGAAAAAAAAAATGGTGAGCATAAAACAACCAAATCTGCCCATAAAATGGCGGTTTGGGTGGAAAAGATAACTGAAGGGTATTTTTTTGCATTGTATTATAATAAATAATAATGTTCCGTAGTCTATCTACCTGAGAACCATGGAAGTTTCTGTGAAAGTCTTTGGACAGGCCCTAATGCAGTGTCTTTTTTAAAAATTGTTATTTGATGTAGGGGTAGATGCACCGAAACCCAGTGAAGTTGAAACAAGTGAGCAACTTCCAACAAGTTCTTCAAATTCTGAAAAGCAGCCAAGTGCCACAACAGATGAAAGTAAGCCAGGTGTGGATGCAAAACTTTTCTGTATATACTCCAGAGGACTCCAAATTCGAACATTTATTTTGTAGGGAGGACGGGCTGCCGAGTGGTCAGTGCATTGGACTTATAATCTGGTGACCGTGGGGTTTCATCTGCAGATGAACAAAATCTCTGCAGAGTGCTCGTAAATTTTCTTAACCAACAAAATAACATTGTTCTGAATATAAGGTAGCCATCGCTATACCTACATGTCCCACACCTAATTGTAATGCGTCATTGATAGAGTCCTGCCACATGATTTGTTGCACTTAACTGATGACTCAGTTGGACATGTGCCGGTATACAACAACCTTTATGTCCTTTCAGTGTAAAGTTATTTGCAATTCTCCTCAAGAATAGAACTAGAAATAAGTCTTGATTCTTGACTTTATTCCCTACAAAAAAGTCTGTCACTTGACTCCAAGTTTTCATAGCCACGTCTCTGATATTAATTCATGTATTATACAGATTCTGGTGAGCCTGCTGTAGGATCCAGCCAGCCTGAATCCATCAGTGGCAGTAATGGAGTATCACAAGGAGGAAAAACTACCGAAGCGGAAACTGCTGTAAATCCACAAACTTCAGGTACTCATACCTTTGAATAAAACTAGTCTTGTTTGTAGTGCAGAAAAGATGTGAAAAATAATAGTCTATTAAAACCATTATGTTCAGATTACTGTTATTTTGATGTTTGGGTTACATGTAGGTATATTGGGTACACCTTTTACGAAACAGTATTGCAAGTCTTACACTTTCTATTTGGTAACCTTAACAGAACTTTAGGAATTCTGTTTTCTCCTTTTATAACCTACATCACTCTTGGCCAAGCTCCATTCTGGCTTTTCAAAGGCATACCTTTGAAGTTTCTTTTTCCTATCTTGTTTGTTATGATGTGTAGCTTATTGTATCATGCATGGATCAGATCTAAACTTGGTAATGAAAACATGATTGAATTTTTTTCAACAGATGACACAGCTGCCGACTCCACCCAAGACCCAAACACCAAAGAAACCAAACAAATGTTCTCTGCTGAGACCAGCAGTATTGAACAGGCCGAGTCAAGCAGCTCTTCTGTCGCCCCTCCTGAGAAGGACTCTGATTTGGTTGGTAGTACTGTCAATGGTAACAATACTGTGACCGCGAAGCACCAGGAAGCTGAAATGATCCCTGAATCCAGCAGCGAGGTGCAGGAGAAACCAGAGACGCCGGTAGTGTCTTCAATGGAGGCAGAACCGTCCAGTCTGGCATCATCTGCTGTAGAACCCTCTACACCGGCACTGTCTTCTGAAGAGGTATACCTTGTGGATTCTAACTACATGAACAAAGCCCATGTAATATTATTCTATTGTTATGAAATCTGATGTTGCTTCATATACCCAAGGTTATATATTTCATATACACTGTTCACTGGTGGCCATTAAGACACCTGAAGGAGGGTCATAAGATCTCTTTCAACCCTACCCAGGAAAGGTTGGCCATAGAACTGGGGTCTACATCCCCTACTCTGCTCGAACTGTGGTGTATATTCTTTGTGTCTCATAAGACAAGTGAAAGTGCTTTGAGACGGGACCTACAGTTTTTCGTCCTTATCTAGAAAGTCTAAACCATTTGCAAAATTAATGTCACTACAAAGGCAGCACTTTCTTCTCAGCTATTCAAAGACCCTGAGGGTTGGTTATTTAAAAAAAGTCTAACTTAGACCACGGTTTAGGAAATCTTTCAACCTGTAGATCTCTTCCTTAGTGGGTCATTTTAAGAAGATGAATGCTTTTCTAGTCTACACCATATGCTTCATGAAACTGTTCACAATAAAATTAAAAATGGTGTTTACATAAAAGTGTTCGGCAAACTGAAAATTTTGTTAAACACTGGCTGAACTCTTTTCCCTGATTACTATGAGCTTTACCCAGGCTACTTTCAAAGGAAACAACTGGAAAATAAAATCAAAAGAATTTCCTTGTTTTTCAATTTCCCGCCTGTTAATTGCATATAGCTGGCGACTTGAAATCTCAGTGACGGCCCTGGTTCTGTATTAACTGTAAATCTAGAAACCAGAGCAAGTTGATTCAAACAAAGTTGAAGAGGCAAAGGAGGATTCCAACAAGTTATCAGAAAAGAAGGAAGCTGTGGAGGAGACCACTCCTGTTAAAGAAGTAGTAAAAGACAACAAGGAAAACACAACTGAAGAGAAAGAGAAAGACACAGCTGAGGAGCCAATGGAGACTGATGAATCAAAACAGTTGTCGACTGTAGGAGAACCTCGCGCACTTCACAAAACATTCTCTTTGTTCATGAGGAGTGTACCACCAGGAATATCAAAAGCTGACATTGCTGCAGTGAGGAGATTTATTTTTTACTCACATATTCAGTTATATGAAAGCAGATAATTATGATCCTTGCAGTTGAATAAACAACCTAAGCAATTGAAAAAGAACCTGCGAGATTAATATCCACTTTGGTGACCAGTTTTTTTCACCTACAAGTCGTTTCACTAAAGTCCTGTTTGCTAATGTCTTGTGTCATTCCGCTAAGAAGCTAAACAAGCGCTGTGCGTGTATATGCTTCGTTCTCTTAGCCATGATACAAAAAATGCGATACGTATTTACCTCATTCTTTCAGCCACTGATCAGGCGAATGCAGTTTGGAAACTGACCCAACATGTACATGAAATGACTTGCGAAGTTAGCAAACGGGACATTGGCAAAAAATACTTAAAGTATGACCATTCAGATAAAAACTGCCGAGTAGTACTTTCCTGTGGTACTGTTTATCATGCTGTTCTAGGTGGTTCTAACATCTGTTGATGGGAAAACTGTTGACTTGTATTTTCCTGTGGAGTGATTGTAACTTTTGAGGCTTTAGATTAAATTCTTAAGTGCGACCATTCAAATGAAAGCTACCGAAAGTTTATCTCTTTTGAAACTGTGTATTTGACTGTCGAAGTGCATCCTTACTCTTGATTTGGGATGAAATTGTATGGTGTGACAAGCAGCACTCTGTTCTACAGTTTTGAATGTTGCCCCCTCTCTCTTTCAGATGTGCAAGAGATTTGCTGGATTTCTTCGTGTTGCACTCTCAGACCCGAGTCCTGACAGAAAGTAGGTGTCTCTCTTTAATCAATTATGCAGTCTTAATTAGCGTCAAGTTTGTCAAGTTTTGCTTTTTTGCCAACTCGTTTAGTCGTCGTATAGTAGTGGGGTCCATAGTATCAGGAGGGGAACAGAGGGCTGGAACCTCCCATTTGAATAGTGCAGAGGTTAAATAAGCCCCCCCCCCCTCTCCTCCAGACCCCTTCCCCCTTTATTGAAAATTTATACCATCGTCTTCGCTTAATTAAATAAGCCACTCCCTCACCCTCCCTAATCGTGTGGGGTGGGCTTAATTAGAGCATTATTTAGGGTATTAAATGTGTGATTGAGTCTTATTCGTGGCTCACAATTGTGTTGCTATTGCTGGCAATGGAAAATGTAAAACACGTTGCCTTATTGTCTCTGTAGGTTCTTCAGACGGGGGTGGATCACTTTTGACAGAAGCGTAAACATAAAGGAAATCTGTTGGGAGCTAAATAACATAAGAGTGAGTTTTCTTTTTTCTTTTTCTTTTTTTTTTAATATCTGTAAATCTAATGAAATACCACGAAACAAAAACATTTTATTTCTTCTCCTCGTGAAGGTGAAAGATACAGAATTGAGTCCTGTTGTTAACAGAGACCTCTCTCGGCGAGTTCGTGGAGTTTCGGGTGCCGCTACAGCAAAGCAAGTTATCAGAGATGACATTAAACTTGCTGCAAAGCTCATCCGGGAACTGGACAAAAGAGCTGGCATCTACGAGAAAGAGAGTAAAGAGGAGACTGAGGCGAGAGAGAAAGCAGAGAAAGAGGCTGCTGAGGTAGGCTAACTACTCTGACCAATCACAAAACGCTGCACGTGTTTGAATAAACCAATATGATCCTGAAGCAGCGACGTGCAGCCGGTGCGAAGCGCAGGAAAACGTTTCACAAACAAGCGAATCGTGTGGTTTTGGCGTGCCTTCCTTATTGGTCGAGAAAGTGCCGTGTAAGTTTTTTAGCCAACCGCAAGGGGTAACAATGAACAATGAAGGTAATTAAGAAGTTAACTTCGGCACTCGATTAAAAATCGCTGTAATGTAGAACTGAATTGGATTTAGACTTTCTAGTGAAACGGGATAGGTGTTATTGAGCTCTTAGCCTAAGTGCCGGCCTATGATAGGCTGTGGGACTATTATGGTGCCGAATGAACCATATCTTGGTTTAACTTTAAATCCTGTGCTTTATGAAAATAATTTGCTTTACAACGCACAGCAAAAAATACCCCTTGTAATGTTGACAGCGTTACAAGATTGTATGGTCATTCGCCTTGTAAACTACTTTTAAATTTTCACCTCTGGTTGAAATTGGTGCGACTGTTGCTTAAGAGTGAAAACCTGCGTTGAATATTTTTCAGAAAACGGAAGAGGGCGAAGAGTGCGAAGCCAAGCCAGCTGACGACTCCGACATACCAGACCTCCCCAACGAAAACCCCATCCTGGCCTCGCTTTCAGAAGACGCGACCGAGGAGGAAGGAGGCGAAGAGATGGAGCTCATGGGAACGGCCTCGCCAACTCAAGGGGAGTCTGGTGATAAGCCTGAGGTGGACCTGTCACGTGACAGTGGATTGCTGCGAGTGTTGGATCGTTTAGTTTTGTACTTGAGAGTAGTGCATTCGCTGGATTACTACAATGGCTTGGATTACCCGTATGAAGATGAAATGCCCAACAGGTGTGGGATAATTCACGTGCGTGGTGCCACACCAGAAAAGTGCACGCTGGCTGAAGGTATGACGTCAAACTTTTGCAATCAATTAACTTGTTACCAGACTCGACCCTTCATACTAAATTTTCTAGGACGCGTTTGATGATGTGTTCTCTTAGCTACACCGGTCTAGCATAAGTATACCATGTACACTGTACGCATTATTGGATTGGATTTTAGAGACCTTTAGTTTGTAAGACCAGGACGACTAGGAGTACGAGATTTTGTCTATGCTAAGTAGTACGCTTGCTTGAACCAGCGTGCGTCATTTTAGCGGGAAAACCTGGTAGCCTCGTCATTCTACGACGAGTTTTAGCGAGAATGTCGTCGTGGCGGAAAAAGTTATCAAATGTTAGAAGTTTTACCATTTTGCGGTCGGGAGGGGGCTTAACCTTCTTCAATAATAATAAACGTGTTAACTTTCATGGTGAAAAAAGTAAAATAAGGCTTTTCGGGGTGTCTGCTTTTTTAAAGAGTATGCGAAGAAACTTGAGTCAAATCTTGTCGTCGTAGCCGTTCTCATCATCGAATCTAAAGGTTTCGTTTTATGTGTCCGGTGGTGTTGGGTCTGCGCTGATGTTAACTACGTGTGAACACCATGCACTAATTTTTATTTTAAATATCTTGGTCTCATTTCTTAACAGTTCAAGAATGGCAGAAGGGTTTAAACCAGAGGCTTGAACCATTTTGGCAAGAAAAAGAGTCGTTGAAGGACGAAGAAGTTGTTAAGCTCGGGAAAAAAGATCCTGAAGCATATCCTTTGAGTAAAACAGTATAATGTTAACCCTTTAAACCCTAAGATAAAAATTTGAATTCTCATTTGTTGCTCCTATTCATTTGCTACGGAAGTAGTGGGGAGAAGTTGATAAAATGTCAAGCAAATTCATCTTGAGTGGTCATGTCCATAATTCTCATGACCACTCTGTTTTACAAAGCATTGATATTACAAGGAGAAATTTGATGCTAATCACTCTTAGGGCTTAAAGGGTTAATCAGCAGTTGGACAAACACAGTTTCTTATAACGGTGTCATTCTGACGTGGCATTTAGGATGCTGCTCTATAGGTTAACTTTGCTACTGAATATTTTTAATCTTTCTTGTAAAAGGAAATCGCTGTTCAACTTTTCAAAGCGATGCCTTAAAATTGTCGTCAGTTCCCTTCCAGTATCCTCACTTTAGGAAATCTTGCAAATGGCTTATAAAGCCTTTGCGTGGCTCGGATTACTTCGTTGGAGAGTGCGTCCCATCAATAGCAAGGAAAATAAACATCGTGTGCTGGATTAGTCCCTCGTGCTGTTTATGTCAACACCTAAGTAAAGCGTTCCCTCAGTTTTATGGCCTTAACATAGTTTACTGAAACAGAGAGGTTTGTTGAAGCTAACACTCAGGAATTGGCAAAAGATAAGTGGCTCTGTCCTCTCAGCGGAAAGAAATTCCGAGGGCCCGACTTTGTTAGAAAGCATATCTTCAACAAACACATGGACAAAGTGGAAGCTGTTAGAATGGAGGTAAGTTCTGCTGCCCCCTTTGAAAGATCAGCAACGCGTATCATGTTTACCGGTTACTCGAGGGTGATCTTTCCAGAAAATGGCTCAGTTTGCGTGGGGTTATTATAGACAGAATCTCGTGAATGCAGATATACAAAATTTCGTTGTAAAATACACGAGTCTCTGTCAAATGCCTGCATTGCGTTTTAAGCCTGAAAACTTTCTTGTTCTATATCAGACTAGTTCGTTTTAGTTTTCTCGCTAATTTGCAATTAGGTCTCAGGACTTAAAACTGCGCTAGCTTGTAGTAGAATCCCAGGTGTTATATCATTGATGTTTTCTGTGATTTCTTGTGAAATTTAAAAGGTTATTAAAATGATTCCCAAGAAAAATTACTGCTAAGGCCTCGTAAAGTATGTTTCAGTTTCTTTCTTTTGTTTGTCGCACAGTTGGCACCAAACATGGATATTTTTGTTCCATAGATTTGGTTTAATTTATATCCTGTGCTATATTAAATCTTACTTTGCAACACATGGTCAAAACATCACTTGTAATGCTGACTGTGTTACAGAAGTGTACGGACAATTTACAGCCATTAAATGTCCTTGGCCTATCAATACTTTTTGGTAAAGAAAACTTAGACTTGGCTGTCAAATGTAAGTTGCAGCTATATTTCTGTTAAGCGGCTCCTCTTCTTATCATTTTATGAAATTCACCGTTCTCTTAACAATAAGCCCTTGTTTGACTCTTCCGCAGGCGGAATTCTTCAACAGATACTTATCAGATCCCAAACGGCCACAAATGCCTGAGGCTCCAGCATCACAGAGGCCGCCTGGAAACCAGATGGGTCAAATGTATGGACAACATCAACACTCACAAGGCATGATGGGATGGGGACCTAGACCCCAAATGATGATGTACGGTAAGTGACAGCAAGTTTACTGGCTTACCTGAACTGAGCATGCGTGGAAGGCCGGGGAAAAGGACTATCTCCCTCCTTTTCCCCTTTCTCTCTTACGCCTTTTTGACGCCTTCGACTTGGGTTAGACTGAGAGTATAATACGAGGAAGTAGTGCTGCCAGAGAGTCTGGCGTGCGAGACAGTTGATGCATGCATGAGAAAGCTTTGGTCTGATGATAAGGACGGGTAAACATGCCAAGTTAGGGAAGCGTGTCCCGCATCTCAGTGATCAAGTGAGGCTTTGGATGAAAAATTACATTGGTTTGTATGAAATTGTCCACCCCAACCTTTAACTTTTTTTCATTGTGTGTAACTCGCTGAAGCGTAACGCGGGAAAAAACTATTGATTTTGTTTTTGAATTTTAGACTGTACAACTTTGTTTCTGGTTTGACCGTGAAGAGGATCACTCGCATTTCTCAACAAAATAAGTTCAATCTAAACAGGGAAAAGCAAACGGCTGTTGGCAGGCCAAGAAAAAGGAACCGAGTACTGATTCAGTTTCTCTTATCTGTCAACAGGTCCCCGTGGTCCTTATACTCCTCCAAGCTACGGGGGATACGGACATGAGATGTACGGTAGAGGACACACATTTCCGCCAAAACCACGAAGGTAACAAGAAGAAAGGCTAATTCTGGGCCCATGTTTCTCTCAAGGAAAGCACTCCGTGTCCCTTACATAAGCAGCAGTTAATGCTCGCGTTCCGCGAAACATGCTCTTATGAATGACACTCAGGGTGTGATTCCCTGAGAGAAACGTCGGGCAACTTTATTTTCACCTCCATGGCGCTCGAGAGAAGAGGGTGAAAGGTAAAATGACGCGCAAGAGGACGCGAATTGTGCACTTTGCGTTCTCGCGCGCAATATTTTCCCCTCCGCCCTACCCTCTGGGGCCCATCTCATGGAGGGAGGGTACCTTGCTCTGTGGTTGTTTTAGGGTGGGTGTTGTTAGTCAAATTCCAGGGTAACACAACAAGATTCCTTCATGAGTTAATTGGCCAGTCGTAAGAAACGTCCAAAACACAAGACAGTCAGACGTCGAGAGAGAGATATAATACCCAGTGACAGCCGACGATTCGCTTGAATCCGTGCGGTCTTCAAATAAAAACTGTTAATTAAACGTGGTTTTATTGTAGATTTGGGTACGGTGGTGGAGGAAGAAATAAAGGAGGTGACAGGTTAGTTGGATAAAGCTTTTTCAGGGCGCTCTTCAGTCTTGAAGGAGAGCGGAAACTTCCGAGGAAAATAACACAGCCTTAACCCGTATAAATATTTAATCCAAACATTTATTAATATTTCATAAGGAAAAACAGACAAAAAAATAAACGTTTAATGAGTGTCTTTTATCTGATATACACACGGCTAAACTTTACGTCCAATTTTTTACGCCGCGACTAAAAGCATGGGCGAGAGGGAAACTGGGCAGAGTTAACTCTCGCCAAGACTTCTGGGATCGTTACTAAGGACGTGTCAGTCAACTATTGGCCAATTTTATTCCATGTGACTAGTAACCGTCCCTTTCTTCTGGTTTCTTTTTTTGCTTACACCATTCCAGTGTACCAAAGCGACACTGATGCAAGTAAACATGGAAATAGACCAAGCTCCCGATTTTTCTGGGCGTTCTTTATGAGGCAATCTGTTGTAAGAAAAGCATTGATGACCGCTATGATAATAACTCAGATATTTCCATTCTTTTTACTGCTGATCAGTAGCATAAAATTTCCAAGATTTGATGCTACATGAAATTCACTGGAAGTGATTGTACTGATGGAATCCCCCCTTAGAGTCACGTGGTCTTGTGTATTGTTGTACATGAGAGTTTTTAACCCTTTTAGTCCTAATCGCAGGGAACCCGAACGCTGTTTTAGCTTTATCACAATAAGTATGGAGGGAAGGGATTTGAATCAGATCGAAGACGGTTTTCCCTGAAATAATAGAATGTGGGTTAGCGCAGAGCAAGTGTTTAAAGGGGCTACGTTACGAGGATATTGCTGTCTTAGGTCAATTCTGGGATCATTTTACCCCTCTGTGAAACTGCCCACCTACCCCTCCCCTAAGCCAACATTAATACTTACTTCTCAGCTAAGGGAAAATGTTGGCTTAGGGGAGGGGTAGGTGAGCAGTTTCCCAGAAAGGTAAAATGATCCCAATTCTGTGCTAAAGTCATTACTTGGTGCCTTTACCCGCCCATACACAATGCTTCTGTAGAGTTATGAAGAAGATATGAAACAGTTTTCAGCGCCGCAGGATTAGCTCAGTCGGTAGAGCGCTTGACTGCAGAGAGGGAGGTCGCGGGTTCGATTGCCAGAGGCGGACCAATACTCTGGGTCTTAAAATAATTGAGAAATGAAGGTACTCCCTTTGCACTGCAACAGGTTAGACCTTCGCGTGGCTCTGATGACCACGTAAAATGGCGGCCCCGTCTCCAGTAGGAGACGTAAAAATAGTGTCCCCAATTAGTAATTTTCATGCTAAATACATTGACACTCAAATAATGCGCATTCATCCAGGAGCAGTAACGTTTTCAAGTTTCAATCCATGTTGATCCTTGCCATCCGTAGCCGTGGACGGCAGCAAACACTTTCAATGCCTAAATATAGTCTTAAATAACGAAACTGGGGCCCGTTTCTCGAAAGTCCCGGTAACTTAACGGGCCCGGAATCATATTTTTAAATTAAAGTCTCAAGAAAAGTAGGGTGTGTTCTGACCTCTTATGAAGTCCATTTTGTTTCGTTAGCTAATAACTCTACTGTATAATTTTCAAAACTTTTAAAACTCCCTTCTAAAATGGAAAACAAAACAGCTTAACGGGCCCGGTAATTACCGGGAGCTTCGAGAAACGGGCCCCAGGACGATTATTTTTGGAACTCGATTGATGACAAGACACGTTTTAGGTTTTTAAAAAGATAGCAAATAGCGTGACTGACATAGCCCCTTTAATCATCTGTTTAACCCTTTAATCCCCAACATCAACATGCGTCTTCTCCACACTGTTCTTCATCCATTCCCTACGGTACTGCTAGAGAGAATTTGTTCTAACATCACAACATTCCGTCTTTAATGATCATTTCAGTAATTCTCATGACCTGTCTGTTTGATCAGGTAGTGTTGTTATTGGGAGAAATTGGATGTGGGTCACTATTGGGGCTTCAAGGGTTAACTCGCTTTCGCTCTCAAAGTTAAAGTCGGAGTCCTGTAATGTGGCTCTAACGAGTGAGTCTGCGGTGTGACCTAATTCAAGTGAAACCCCTCTGATAACACTTTCACAAGGCATTATTTAGTTTTTAGCTTTTTACAAAAATGAAATTTGGAATATTTGTCTATGATCGATTTTGGCCACTTCTTGGAGTGGAATGAGTGGTCGAAAATACCAGAAGAAAAACTTTGCCAAGTGTGAGGAACATAAAAGTGCCAGATGACTGCCAAAATAATAAGAGTTTGCTTGGCAAATTCAATATTTTGTGGCCAAATGCCACCAAATAATATTTCGTGGGACAAAAAGATTATACACTCTGTAGAACAACGTTTTGGGAGGCACTAACACAACCATTTTTTTTCTCGCAGAGGTTTTCATCGTGACCCAAGAACGATTATTCAGTACAAAGACCTGGATGCACCAGATGATGCAGATGCTTTCTAGACTGTACCGTTTGCCTCTCAAGTATCTCGCAATGAGCGAATCTTGCGCTCTTGACAGCAATGTAAAGGATGTCCAACGTGGTCATTTTTCCGTACTGTACAAACGCACGCGGACTGAAATGGCGTCCCAAAGTATAGGACTATTTTTCACTCACAATTGCACGCAAGAGTAGAGTGTAGTGCGCTTGAAATGCTGTCTTAGAAATGAATATTTTCGTTCTGTACAAGGCTCAACTTTTTTGTAGATATTAGACAGATTAAAACAAATAACTCATCAAACAACTGTTCCATTTCTGCCTGTTTTAATTCAAAGGGCAAAATGGCGGATTGGGGTTACTACGTATAGCACGAACCAGGCTTCTCAAAATTTGGAAACCAGAAAGAACATCTGGAAATAGCCTTCGATCAGGCTGTCTTTCTTTCTTTCTTTTTAGCCCTTAAACTGGAAAAAGGAATGTAATTTTTGCAATCAAGGAAACTCTCTAAATGGTCTCCCAATTTTTGATGGTCTTAAAGTAAACAAAATGAATGAATCATCACAAATCTTAGGCAACAATTTAACGGGGCACTTGTGTGAACCGAGATCGGAGACCATAATTTTTGTGTGAATTATGCACCATGTTAGGTAGTCTGTACACAGACGTTTTTTTTTTCGTTTTCGACAATCGGTGAGCGCGGAGGGCGAGAAAGAAAAAGAAAGAACATTCTCTTCTGTCCCCACCCTCGCCCCCTGCCGCATGCTCTCGCGGTCAATCAATCCCCCGCGGTTTTTCATTTTGTATGCGAACTCAAAGGTTCCTTAAGAGAAAGTATAGGGTCTGTGAACAGGCTACATGTTACGCAGTAAAAGGGTCAACTGGGGCGTTGTAGTAACATCATCAAAGGTGCTAAACTTTCTGATCATCGCTCAATTACTCCACCCAGACTCCTACTCGACTTTGAATGATACTTTTGCTGAGGACTTTGATCAAGGGATGGAGCGCACGTAGCCGGCATCTATGCAAATGTAATGAAACAAAAGGAAGCGTTGACATAGGAAGAGTTCGACTCCCACAGCCACAGGATTGACTTGGTACACCGACATGGCCTCCATTTCATTGAATACTAATCAGTAAGTTCAAAAATAAGTTAGATTTGCGGGACGCCACCATGATAAATAGAACAAGATTTTGCTGCTGTAGCTTTTCAAACAATTGTGTCATCATCATTAATAATCTTCATCACCACGAATGCCAGCGAAAATAAATTGCAATATAGCGCGTGCACTTCATCAACTTCTTGGAAGTTCGCCCACCGGTACACGCCAAATCGCGTGCGGCAGATAGAAAATGACTGAAATACAAAGTGTCACAAAGAAAACATGCCATCTGCCATTTTGAATATTTAAAAGTTCTAAGATACTGAACATGCCTTCTTATACCCATTAAAAAAAAAACAAACAAATTCGCCGTTTGATGTTCTTGAAGAAACGCTATTGTTGAGTCGAGCCTAAATTTGCCGCCTTTGGTGCGTGTTTCTTTAGCCGCCGTTCTAAATGGCTGAAAAATCCTCTGAGGACGAAACCGCTGATCAGGTTTGTTCACTCAAAAGGTGTCACTGCTGACCCGGCACAGAGTCATCAACCCACAGACTATATATAGCTAAACCGTCAATTCGTGGACGCCCGGTCTTCAGTTGTATTTTATCTGACTCGGCAATAAATAAAACTAAAGCAACACAAAACAGAAACCTTCCCAATGTTAATTTTTAATGGAGGTTTTTTAACCTCTAGTCACGCGCGTCAATTAAAGATCTAGAATCGCGCCAAAAGAACGGGCGTGAAAAGTAATTGAAGTAGTGCGTTTTGTCGACATGGGAATTGGTACATTTTGCATTTTATTGACGTGGTGGGAAGTAGAGACCTTAATTTCACAAACGAAAACCTAAGTAAATACTACAAGAGATGATGCTTATATGGACTTTATAAAGCGAAAAAGATTGGTTAAGCAAAAGGGCGACCCAACTTGTTCCTTCTAAAATAAAAAGTGTACGTTGCTCTCTACGTTATTTTAACATTTTGTATGCCACAAGCAGATTGAAGTTAAATTCATTCGATCGCTTTACAACTAATGTCGCATCAGCAGAAAATTATGAACCCATATATAAAGACCTTCTGCTTGGTAAATACTAGCCAGTATATTATGAGTTGCTAAGATATGTTTTCTGTTATAAGAATTAGTAAGCTTTATTTGCTTGGAGTGTGTACTAGTTCTCTGTCACAACCTACGTCTTTAAACAATAACGATTTGGGCGGATTTTGGAACCAGTGACTGCTAACAAGTTGGTTATAGCTTGTAACATTTCCAGACCGCAGATGAATGATTCCAAAGGAGCTCGCAAATAGAAAAATGGAAACAATAATCTTTGAATGATAATTCAATTCTGACAGACACGCTAGCTATACTTGGAACAAGTTCAGGCAAACCTCGCATTATTCAGCCTCTCGTGAAATAGCCAGGAATTAAAGAGAGCGTCTCATAATTTCAACTACTGGAGAGACATTATACAAGCAGTTTATTCGGCGAAAGGTACCGGTTTTTCTTTGAATATTGTTTTAAATTGTAATTTAGCGTCACTAAATATGATACGGTAATTAGTAGAATGGTTTTGCTTTTGGAGTCGTTGTTTTCAGCTTCACTACAGATTACAATAGTTTATGCAATCATATTGCACTTCCCCTTTTCATAATCTCTGGAAAAAAAAACTTTTAAAAATCGCAACAAAGGAACAAATGCTGTGATCTGGTGTTATTCTTGTTACAAAATAGTAATTTCTCTAAGGGATTAGTATTGTTATATTCGTTGGCTCTTAATGTCTGGGAGTTTAGCAACCACATAGATCTCTTGTGGAATGCGCTCTCCCAGCACGAAGTGCTTTTAATAACACTCGATCACTGAAAGAGTATCATAAAAGGGCATAGAACATTGTCAGCGAAGTAAAGGAAACAAAGCATTATCGCTGGCAAGGTTCAAGTAGAATTTGGCTTGTACTATTAAATTTCAGGGGGAAGCCGCAGTAAGAAAAGGGCCTTCGGTTATCGTGAGATGTTAAGTTCCGTTTAGCAGCATAAATTAGCCGACAGTCGACAACGAAGACTTCGACTTTCTTAAAAAATATCAAGAAACATTGTATTCATGCAGGGCAACTAGGGATAAAAAAGCCGTTCAAATCTGATATATTCAAGTTTCCCCAAAAATATTTCTGATAGAAAAAAGTTAGAGTTTCATTTAACTTTAAACAAAAAAAGAGATACAGCCTGTAGTTGGCAACCTTGAAAATCCTGATTTTTAAAATTTGTCTTTTAACATTTTAAAGTATTTTACAGCCTCTATTCACTATTACATTTGATAGGATATGTTATCCAGCCTTTTAGCCAGTTTACGGGAGACAGTTTTCTTATTCCTTTGTTAGAAATGACATTTAATAATCATACCATTTAATTAGCTGGACCCCTTGTGAGTATTCAACGGTAAGTTCGGCTCACTAGCAATTATAGACCTGTCTTATTCCTATTTTTTGCTATTTGGTTGGCAAACTGACTCCAGGCACGCAAGGCAAATTCGGGGAGTGAAACGAAACAGCAAAGCAAATTAAGACTGATAAACTGCTTTGGAAAGATAACTTGAAACTTCTAATTTATTTTTTGTTATAAATTTAAGTTAAATTTTCTTGATGTATATAAATGTCGATTACAACTAGCACTTGACCTTACAGACGAGGACCCTTTCCTTGGGAGAATTCAAGATCAGATCATTGATTTCGGCTTCTCTAAATTTTGCTACAACGTAAGACACAAAAAACCCGAAAATGGATTGTTAAGCGTGCCAGCAATTAATATTGGAGGACCCCCTGCACGAACCTCGAGAGGATCGACGGAAGACAAACGGGTATCGCTTATAATGGCCATATGTACTTGCTTCGGAACCCTACTCAAAGAAACACAGGAATCGTGAATCCTAAATAACTGGATGAATTCACTAGTATGCATTTTTTAGTTTCAAAATCCGTTTAGGGACTTCAGTAAAGAAACTTGACGTTAATTAAATTCCGCGCCCGGCGCGCGTAATTCATCAATAGCTCATCCCACGTGGAACACGATGTTTTATATAAAAATATATGGTACTGGGATCCTACAGAGAGTTTCAAGGTCTCCCTCGATAAAAAATCCGTCTAGACTTGTTGTTACCTTAAGACAAGATATTAGGTTCTTCTCCTGAGTTCAGCTGTTGAGTGTAATAACAAAGTGAGCACAGATACAGGGGAAGCAAATACAAAGTCCATTTTTTTTAAGAAAAAGATGATGTGTGGTTTTATTCGGTAAAGTGACAGAAGGTTTTTTACCTATTGAATGTGGTACACGTAGCTATCCCAGCTTTGATCATATTCAGTTGTTACATTTACATATGTAATTCTAACGTCATAAAGACAGCATTCTCTTGAAGTTCCTTTAAAAACTCGGTCGTGGAAAGCAACGTCTTCACACTAAAAATTTGCGCTTAACGAAAGGCAATTTCAGAATGACGTCTTATAACTTGAAATTTTTCTTTGAAAAATTCTGTTCCGCTGGTTTAATATACAAAACATGTATTGTCGTCATGATTAAAAGTGCGCGCATTGGTCATTAGTAAAGAATGCTTTCTGTCCATTAATGCACATGCGCAGAGAGGGTATAAATTTGGCGCGCGTGGCCGGCGGTCAGGCAGGTGCAGGGGAGCGGGCGCGTGAGTGCGCATATCAAAGTTAGAGACTCGTCGTGAGATAGAACACGATACCAGACTTACCAACGCAGCTAGGAACCTTTCACAGGTAAGAACTCTATCAAACTAAAGCGAACTTTACATGTTAACTTGCGTTTCAGCTAGTTCTTGTTTTCAAGTTGTATTCCGCTAAAGTGGAAGTGAACTTCGTAATCCTGTTTACAAACTGGACAAAATGCTCACGTTAGAATTAGACTATGCCATGCTGGCACGTATTGTTCACGACATTAAAGCTGGACAAACAGTTCTTCTTCGGACTAGACTTGAATTGGACAACATCTTTCGATAATATTTTGCTAGGTCATTTTAAAGCTCAAATGAAGCTTTTTCTTGCGTTTAGTTTGTAAAATAACAGTGTGACAACGAATACGAGCTATTATAAACACTCGAGGAACTGCGGTGTCAACATTCAGCAAAAAAGTTGAGCTCCCATTAGCTAGCAGCCTATCATTACACTTACTATACTTTGCAGAGTTTTTGTAAATTTCTGTCCTTACAGTCGTTTGAATCCCGAAGGTCTCTAATTTTTCTTGTTTATCGAAAGTTAATATGATAAACTCAGTGAGGATGCAAATTACGCGCTTTGATTCAGGCCCGGAGTCAATGACAAAGGCGAAAGTGTTATACGACAAGCTCAGAGCGCTTGGTAACACGAATTGAAATATTTACATAACATAAGTACCTATTTATTTACAGGTTTTCTTTTCTTAGGAAAGACTCCAAGTCAAAATGCTGAAAGTTTTTGAATCGGGACAACAGCGGAGTGAAGTTAGAAAAAACAACGTAACCAAAACCACTTGGGAATTTACCCAACAAGACTTAAACTTCTTGCTTTTTGGATATTTTACTTCAAAGGATGAGTATGTCGGAGTTTGCCAGGATCTACAAGGTAATATTTGTTTAGATAACCTATCTGTCTCTTTCAAGTTTGATTTTGTTTACCTAGTACGTGCTGTTTTTGAGGGATTATTGCAATTCTAAAAAAGTCCATTGTAGGAAAGCTTTGCCTATAGTTAGGTTACATGTTGTATGCTTTGTCGTTAATTGTGTTGATTTTCTTTTGTTTTTTATGTTGTAATTATTGCCACGACTTACGCTTTGCTTAGCGACACACAATAGTTAATCAGTGACTTACATCGAAAAACATAAAGGCGCAAGGAAGCATAACGAACCGATTGTAAACGCGGGACCTTCTATGGAAATTTTTGGCGTACTTGTTCTCCCCCGGGAAACTGTCATTAACTCTTATGCCCTCTTAAAAGGAAACATTCTGTTGTAAAAGCCTTGTTGCTTGGGAGCTGAAATTTGTAGGTTAATACAATTGCTGTAAATTGAATAGCAAGAAGCGAAAGCTTTCAAGAAAGATTGAAAGCGTTTAAATATATTACTGTTCATTTGCAGCGCAAAGACCATTCACTCTCTTTGACTTTGATTGAAAAATAACCTGTGCACTGAGGGTGTAATAAACTGTGTTTTTCCCGGCTTTTGTTAAGTACTGTTTGGTTCTTTAACCAGCGAAAACGCCCCCATCAGTAGGGAAATAAATTGAAAATAGTTTTTAACTGTGTTATTTTTGAGGATAAGACCATTCAGGGAAAACTTAATTATAAGAAAACTGCGCGATCAAGGACGTGACTTGTGGGAGTTACAGAAGTGGCTTTGCGCATTCCATTTTTTTATTATACGTATTGAAACTGAAGGTTCCGGAAACTTGCATTTCATTGTTATAATTTGGTCATTTGTGAAAGCTTATGCTTCTATTGAAAGTAAAATGGAGTCTCGATTTTAATTTCATCGCGCATTTTTGAAAAACCGGAAAACTCAACATCAACAGCCTTTTTTAAAACCATTGACAAATGACCTGCTAAAACTGAGCAAACGTGAATTTTGTAACCTGATCAAGAACGCTATGTACTTACTAATCACCTGAGAACAACGTTAAAAGCTTTAGCGTTTTCTAATAAGTAAATTGCATTTTCTTTTTTAAAAGCTTTAGCGTTTTCTAATAAGTAAATTGCATTTTCTTTTTCTTCTGGTGCACAAACTTCCCCAATTAATTTTTCTTTTAATATACAGGAAAACCGGCCACATATTCCCAAACCATTGATCATAGCAGTCATAGTAAAGTTCTACAAATGTTTCATGGAAGGTTTCATGTTCTCATTTTTGTCTCAGTATAGTCATTTCAAAACTTTAGTTTTATTTGGTTATATTTCTTTTGTGTCTTTCCCTTTGAAATGAAAAACAACAACAACAACAACAACAACAAAACCTAAAAGATCAGGTTTTTAATATTGGCTAGCGTTTTTTGGAATATAAACTAGAAAAAATTAATTAAGTCATCGGCTGGAAAATTGTCTCCTCAGTTAACTTGGCTATCTTCTGGTATCGTTGTGTCAATATAACGGTTTATTCTGGCTTTACAACTGTTGTAAATAATATTCTTTTATAAAATAAGCTTTATAAGGCGTGTTTTTAATCAAGTCAAGATTTTTTTTAGACTGACTGGCGGATTTTTCTAGTGACCAAGCTGCGTTTTTTTAGCGCGCGAGTGGCAAGACACATCGCGCGGTGAAGACGATCCACTTCGTGCAGTCCGGGAAAAAAGGACACGTGAGTTTCGCCATAGTCTTTCAGTGCTCCGACAAAGTTCCAATTTTTTTCATAATTATTCGATTTAGCATAATGGCAGGTAATTCAATTTAAACATGGCTTTGAACTCAGGTCACGAATTCCATGCAAGCTGGCATGAAGCTCAGAAACTAACTTTACGAGAAAATATACTTTGTGTTAGATAGAACCCATCTTGAGTCTTTTTTTGTTCCAGTATCAGAAACGAGCCACTCAACAGTGTAGACACGCTTTTAATCTTTAGAATGAAAAGAAGACCATCAGTATTCCAGACGTGTGCGTGTATATTTTGATCCATTAATATGATCTCAACATGCAAGCCAAATGAAACTTGGAGGAAAAAGTCATTAGAATAATGATAAAAATAAAACGAATTTGAATAATAACCTGAAGAAAAGTCTTCGAATGAATATAAACTCAATGCACCATCGCAATTTTTTTACTGGGCAATGTTATTGCCGACGCTACATATACACGTAGAAGGATACTTCGCATTTTCGTCTCAAAAATTCAAAAAACCTTAATTAAAGAGGCCGAATTACTTTTCTGTGTTATGTACTTTTTATAAACTTACTAGCAAACTGGCGAAATGATTTCAATACGTACTCTCAAGTGGTCAATAGGTTTTGTGGATTGTCAGTTGTTTTCATCATCACATTAAAGCATATCGCGTGCGACGGGGTTATTCCGTGTAAATTGGTTTCTAAATGAATCCCAAAAAGTGTTGTGACCTAGTTGGGGGAGCATCTCTGTCTCACAATTGATTGCGAAATTTTGGGAGTGTTGAGTGTTATGCTTACTTTTTTACAAGAGTAGACCCCATGAGCTATAGACTATAGACCTTGTCACGGTTTTCGACGCCATCTTGACGAGTAGGCAAACGCGTGAGAAATTACAGTAATTGTATGAGAATCTAATGTTGAATAATTTCCGTAGAAAGGCTGTTCTGAATAAATTATGATTTGTAAACTAAAGTCTCACTGATTCTCCTGAAAAAATTTGAGGGCGTTACATGCACTAGAAGACCTAGAACCACTTTTTAAAATTTTCTATACATTTGTCTGTAAGAAAGTCCCGGGAAAATTACAGACAAATATATGGAAAATCTAAAGCAAGCCTGTGGAGAAATTTATGCACAGGTACGCCCCCAAATACTTTTAGGACAATCCTTTGCTTTGTAGCTTTAGTTTACAATTGATATTTTGTTCAGAACAGCCGTTTTACGGAAATTATTCGACATTAGATTCTCATACAAACACTGTAATTTCTCACACGTTTGCCTACTCGCCAAGATGGCGTCGAAAACAGTGACAAGGTCTTTTCAAGTCAGGTTAGACAGATTAGAAACCTTGAGACGAACGTAAACGCGATGGGTCATAGTACGGTTTGGGAGAGTTTCAAGCTAAGCACCGACTGACATGACGAATCTTCATAGCCAATAACATCACGGCTTAACTGACAGACGACCAATAACATCGCGACGTAATTGACCAATCAGGTCAATAACCAGAGTATAATACCATCAACTGACGTGATACAACTCACTTTAACTCTGAAGATGACTACCGTACAGGTTGTCGAAACGTCAGTCACTGTCAAAAACAGCAGTCCTATTCAGGAATACGTTCACTCGGACGATCAAACTCAACCTACTTTTGAAATGACTCCTGGGTTCATACCTTTCACAGTTTCGTACGTAGATAAGAAGTATTTATAACACTAAAACATTTGCAACCAGTGTTTCGACCCCATATCTACAACTGGGAGTCACTGGCATTTAAAAATGGCTAAAATTTAGTTACAGAACGGCAGTTATTATTAAATTTCTTTCTGTGTTTAACAATCTGTCTTTTTAAAAAAAATAACAAGACTCGTACGAGCGAACACCTAGCTCATATTTCAGTCCTAATTTTCTTAACAGACTAACATGTACACAATCTTTTATACCAGATGGAACTTCAAAGGACTGCTTTCCAAATGTGCGGTTTGTCTGCGGGCCTGCTGTACCCTTCAAGTTAGAGATGCCGTCCAATGTGCCAAAGGAGCTGCAACTCATCGGTGCAACACTCCACTCAGGAACCCATTACGCTGTACTTTGCTGTCAATCATCCATCGCCAAGGGAACACGGTACGGTCCTTACAACGGCTTGGTAGTGCAACCATCAGAAGTAAGGAACAGAGAAGACACTACCTTTATGTGGGAGGTAAATCATTTTAATTTCAAAAGCTAGTTCTCTCACTAGACCGCGTAACCTGCGTGGCAGGGGCTGGTTAGTTTTTTAATTTTGGTTAGCTTTATATAGCGAGTGAGGGGAAAACACGCGAAGAGAGGAAGCTCGCGCGTGTGTCCACGAAATTTCTCCCCTCTCTAACAAAACTGGCGCCTGCTACGGAGTATATATACCGCGCGCCAAAGTCCATTGCCTCTCGCAAGGAGAGGGTCATTTCCATGCATCGTGTCTTTGGGTGCCACAGCCTCGAGTGTTTCACTCGCACACCTGTCTCTAAGAGGGAGTCTTGCAGTCTACACGTTTGGGCGCAAAACGCACGCCAAACTGGTTTGGAGACTCGGCCAAAGTCATTGACTAAAAGATTAAGTGAACTGTTTTTTGATTTTTATTATGCAGGATCGCAAGTACACCTTCTTTTAATTGTCTTTTCATGTAAGATCATACAGAAAGTAGAAAGATTAGTCTCTTATTTAACCACTAATAATAAACTTTCAAGAAGAGAAACTGAACTGGACTTTCACTTCGAGAATCATTTAAAATGTAGTTCCTAATGTTAAGGATTACAATCATGTGAAAATCGTGGCTATTAGTGGTGTACAAGGTTACTAAGCAGTACTTTCATTTGGTGCCTTTCATTGTCCGCAAATTGGAGCTCAACTTTTGCGTCACTTGTTCTTCTCTAGTAGTTTGCAAAGGATATCGGCTAGTTTTTAAACTGGGTCCCTTATGTAGGATTTTATGAAATGACTTTTTGAATTTTGATGGAAAAGAATGGAATTAAACCAATGGAAATTGGGTCCGGTTCCTCGAAAGATGGTTAAGCTTAAACCAAGATTAAGCCAAATGTTAAGCAAGGTTTTCTTGTCTAAGAACATGCATGTAACTCATGCTTACAAAATACACTTGAGCCTTAACTCTTTATAGATACAAGAATGATAACCCAAAATGTTGCTCTAGGCAATGTATAGGAAGGTAAATACAAAAAGTGGAACAAAATTTTAATCCTGGATTAGCGCTAATCCGCCTTTCAGGAACCGGGCCCTGGACCATAACAAATACTCGAAAATACACTATATAAACCATGACAATCTTGAAAAATTCTTCTCATGATTTCGTCCCTTTGCGCTTTAAAGGTGTTCAAGGAAGATGGTCTCAGTCACTACATTGATGGTCAAAGCGAACCAGACAACTGGATGAAATTCGTTAACTGCGCAAGACACATTAACGAACAGAATGTTGCGCTAGTTCAAGATGGCGATCAGCTGTATTACGAGTGTTGTAGGGATATTTTGAGAGGCGAGGAGTTGTTGGTGTGGTATGGAAACTCTTACTCTTTATCCATGGGAATTCCGGTTGGTTTAAATGTTGATGATATCAAAGAAGAAGTGACACCTGATCTGAAGTTCACAGGTAAAATGACCTAGTGTGTACGTATTTTTTTTTTATCTTTTTAATATATATTTTAAAGGAATGATTAAAAAGACGAAAAAAAATAAAAATTAAACGAAGGATAAATTCGAGCCACAATTCTATAAAATTATCCACTCTGGACATATCGCTTTCGTCCGAAAATATCAGTACACGAGATCATTAACATCGCTCATTTGTGGGGTTTTTGAACTTTCTGCAACCTCGGACAAAACTGTTGAGACAGTTTCAATCTATTTTATAACTTTGGCACCATACTGCCATCCCTTTAGACAGGAAAACTAAAATGCCTTCCCACCCCCTATTCAAAGTTGTTTGGGCGGGTCTACAAACCTTCGTGTTAAAAATTGTCGTGTTATCCTTAACAGCATTGGATAAATAAGGGAAGGGGGGAAAACAAGCATTCACTTAACGACGGGTTCCATTTTTGCCAGGAATGACAGGAAAAAGAATTGGTACTTTTGTGGTTTTGTCCGAGGTTGTATAGTTTACCGTCTTGGGAGTTCACGCAGGATTATTTTTCAACTAATGTTCCAAACTTATTTTTTTTCTTCCGCCTTTCTAGGGTCGTCAGGAGAGTACAAGTGTGAACGGTGTGGTAAGGTGTTTGCCTATAAATACTACCGAGACCGTCACCTGAAATACACGCGCTGCATTGATACAGGAGACAGGAAGTTTCCATGCAGCATATGTAACCGTTCCTTTGACAAGCGGGATCGTCTACGCATCCACGTGCTTCATGTCCACGAGAAGCATCGTCCTCATGAATGCACGGTTTGCGGGAAGCGTTTTTCTCAGTCTTCCAGTCTTAACAAGCATATGAGAGTACATAGTGGTGAAAGACCGTATAAATGTCCTCACTGCGTTAAAGCCTTCACGGCGTCTTCCATTCTGCGTACCCACATTCGTCAACATAGCGGGGAGAAGCCATTCAAGTGCAAGCATTGTGAGCGTGCGTTCGCCTCGCACGCCGCACATGATAGTCACGTGCGACGCACGCATACGAAAGAGAAGCCTTGCGTGTGCGAGTACTGCGGAAAGGCTTTTGCGCAGTCATACGAACTGAAGTTTCATATCAACATGCACACTGGAGCCAAGCCTTACACCTGTGAGAAATGCGGCAGAGCGTTTTCAAGCCCTTCATCCCGTGACAGACACCGTGCTAATTTTGACTGTATGACGAGAAAGAACCGTGCACCTAAGGTCATGCGCAAGAATCCATTAAATGGTTCGCAAGTGCTTGAAGCTATAACTGCTTAACATGTTCTTAAGTAAGAATCGAACAACGTTGTACTGGGGCAGCTATTCAGCGGCATTTTAGAGGACTCTTACCTATGGTATTGCTGGTTCTTCGATTTTCTAGCGCTAAAAGAAGAATTTCGCTCAAATTGTATCGGGCTTGTAAGCACTCGTGTTGTATGTAGGAGTAAAAAGTAATTTATGATGTTGAATTTCACATTAACGTTAAATGGCTTATATTTATTCAGAAACAACATTTATACTGTTTGCCAATAAATTATATTTTGCTATGAACCAAACATACTGCGTGCTTCCCTTTTTCTCACACCGGTGTACTATTATTATACGTTTATAACTTTACTTGCAAACATTATACAAGAATGACTCTTTTGCCAAATTGGGTAAAACAGCTGTCTGTTACTAATTTGAAATTTTTTAGATTAAATGTTAAGTGATGATCTTGCATTAAAAAGGCGAGTGACCAACTTATTAAGAAAAGGTACACGAACAACGAAAAATTTAGGATAATGGACTACTATCATTATAATGAACATTTTCCACCTAAAATCGAACGCAATTAACTTATCTATGTTATTAATGAATTGAAACGAGAATTGAGACGGGAAGGCAGCTGTGTCGAAAAAACAATTTAAAGATCATCTGTGAGCACACATATGCATTAGAGTTAAAGACAACAATCTGAGATAATAGCCTGTTCACTGATCCTCTATTTTCTCTTTAGAGATCGTCGTCCGCACGTATGAAAAAAAAACCGCGGGGTTATAACGCTGCACTCTTGTTCTCGGGATGTCAAATTGTGGGAAAAAAGAAAAACATCTGTGGAAAGGCTTATCCAATAAGGAAGCGAAGTAAATCTAGTTTGAACGCACCTAAGTATAGTGGTTAAGAAAACTTGTGTTTTTCTGGCACCAATCAGAAGCCAGAACGGCAGCGACCGTTTGGAACTGGTCTGGTAAGACATTGTCCCCAGGGGCTCTTCTGGCCGTTCTTTACTTTTCTTTTGTGCCATATTTTTTCGCCCGTTTAGACTTCCCTTGTCCCCTCTATCTGCCCCTGGGTCTCCGAGGATGATGTATAACCAGAATCGGGAAATATTAGCGAAGCACAATTGACGATGTCCAAAATATCTCAAACAGCAAACCATTTAATTGAAAAAAATATATAGTTTTAAAAAAATTCATGCGATTACAAACAGGTGACAGAGTTATACTGAGGCCCAGCAAATCTCCTGACCAGTTACATTTTATGGCACCAGTGGCAAGAAAGAATTATTTGTGTTTTGATTTTGATATTCTTGTGGTTTCTTTACATCACACTACACCTGCGGGACATGCACGAAACTGATTTGCGCCGTACATGAAGTCTTTTTCTCAAAGTGCTACGTTTGTACTTTTCCAGCGCCTGCACATACTCTTGAGGTGGCCAGCGGTGTTCTTCAAAGAATTCTTTGTTTTCTTTGACGACAGAGTGAAGCTCCTTTCCAATCCCCTGAAAATACTTGAAGTTAAAGGCTATAAAATGGAGGCAGCACTTGGTCAGTTGCTTAGCATTGAATACCTGGGAGGAGAGAGTAAGATAATAATGAATAAGTTGATAAGTTGCACTAGACAAAAGAGTTGCATGGGGGGGTGGGGGGGAGGGGACGGCAGGGCAGGGCGTGTGCCAAATTCTAATCTGGGGTCAATTTTATAAAACTTTTACAAGTGTAAGTTACAAATGTAGCAAATGTTTTCAGACCGTAAAATAATAGCTACACTAGTAAATTACATAGCCACTTGTAAAGTTTTATTAAATTGACCCCTGGCTGCCTACTTCTCACTATTTGAATTAATTGTATACCTTCGAGAAAGCTAGAGTATCCATGAATTCATTGGCTACATGGGAGCATTTCTGAGTTATAACCTTCTGCAATTCTTTCTGCATGTGAACTTCACATATCTGCACCAGGCGAGACAGACACAGCTTATCTGCAACAATAAGTACTTCCTCCACAGGAACCTTTTCCAATGAAGGGCAACAGTCAGTGTATAGGTATTCAAGGACAGCCAAAAAACTTTGGCAGTCGATTTCTTGCAGATGCACCTGGAATAATCAAACAAATAATTATGTCTGAGGTTAGAGGGTACATTTTGTGATAAGGGTCTTGGCAAGGAGATCATTGATAACTTGTGGATGACTATCCAAATGTCTTGGGGGTCTTCTGCAGAAAACTTTGCAAAATTTAAAACCCTCCCTGGTTTGGCTCAAAATGCCACAATTCACATGTGCCGAGTCCAGTGGAAATGAGCGAAAACGAAGGAATTTCTTCATTAGCATTAAGTTTGGCAGAACTGAAATGTGATGACTGCACCAGGTGTTTAAGTGTATTAAAAAAAATATCCAAACTTACTATGTACATTTCTCAATAACTTTTTCTTCTGAACTTTTGATGAGTGAAACCCTGGTCTCAGATGTTTTTCTTGGAATTTTTGTTCACAAAAGAGAGAGCTAGCTGCAAAGCGACAACAGAGAGTCGCAAAACAGTGAGGAGAGAGTCACCTCTTGCAGTTTCATTTATTTAGAAACAATTTTCTTCCCAGGTGGAGAGAGGCAAAATTTACCAAAATAAATGAGGTGAGAAATATCCTCAACATCCCTTTGGTAGTTACAATCAAACAAACCAATCAAATCGATTTGTACCTTTGTAAAAATATCAACCAATCAGTGCCCGAGGGTCAGATAATGACCCTGTCATCTGCATGAAAGTGAGATTTGAGGGCAAGGTAACGGAAACTTTTTCTCTCTCTCCTCGCCACTTTGTGACTCATTGTCACCACTTCACAGCTTGCTCTCTCTTTCACGAAGAAAAATTTCAAGAAAAACCTCTGGGACCAGGGTAGATGAGTGACTTATTTGATTAAACATGTCGATTTTTTCTTCAAACAAAATATCCTGGAAGGAAGAGAAACGTTTAAAAGTAACTAAGACTGTTTTCATATGAAACACTTTGGATTTTTGATCTTTGTTACTGCACGAAACAAAAACTTAAAGTATGGTTTGTGCACCTAATAAATAATGTCACAAACTACGTTATATACCTGGGCACTCTCTGTGTCCTTGAAGTTTCCACTGAGAAGGGCAGCGATAAAGGGTGATCTTGCCATAACGATGGCCTTGTGAGCACGAATCACTTTATCCTCCACAAGAAATGAGACATCAGAAAATGTTGTTGCTTGCAAGTCCAGAAACAGATCATGGACAACACGTGGGCGTTGTGTTGTTGGTTGTAGTGGCACAAGCTCTTTATCTGAGTGATCAAAATTTTCCTTTTTGGCACTGACAGGTTTCAAAAAATAGTTGCACACTTCCACTAATGGCTGGACTTTTAATTTCTCTGAGGCTGCTAAAATGTCTTTAACTTTGTTGAGTTCTGTGACTTTTAAAATTTCTGCCTCACCAGTGTAGAAAAATTCCAAAACTCTGACAAACGTTTCACGAGAAATCCAACTTTTCAAAAGTATGCAAGTTCTAACTCGAGTAGAAATTTTTGAGCGAGAGTCATCAAGAGCTATTTCATCAGAGTCCTTGGAGATTTCGGTTAGCTCAAGAAGATCTTTGAAATTTTCAAAGTTGTTGCAATTTGCATCAAGTAAAACATCTTTAAAGATGGAAGGAGTTAACAACAAAATGATTTTGTGTGCATAAAGGCTTGCGCTGCCATCTTCAAATTGAAATAAAACATCAGCACTTCCAGTGTCATCCATGACTTTCTTGAAATCACTAGAGTAGGTTGAGGGTTCAAACTTGATTTCTGGGGGGGACTCTGTAAGAATAAGAATTAAGAAAGAAGTCATTAATACAATAACAATGACAATGATGTTAATGATGTTAAAAACAGGGACAATGGTGGCGATAATGATGACTCCATAACAATGAACTTGTGTTGCTGCATGCCTTTTCTAAAATAAAAACTTACTTCAAGCCATAATTTCCAAAAAGAGGGTGGGTCTTGATCTAAGTCATGATTGTCTTGAGTGAAAAAAACCTGATTGTCTTCTACATTTGTACACCTGATTTGACTGATGATACAGATTATATCAAAAATTTTAATTTTTTAATGAATAAACAAGCATGACCTTTCAATACACTTTTAAGGACTAAATTTTTTCTGATTTTTTTTCTTGGTTCAGGGATTCTTTTTTTCAGTGGTAAACTAGTTCCTAGCCATAGGGATACTTTGGCTTATGGGTGTTTGTTCCTAGGTGATCATCCCCACCATATTATGTTCCCATCACTTTAAATCTGGAGAAATTCACCACCTCTCAAAACAAGATAGCCAGAGAAAACAGCCTACATTCACAATGCCACCACAGTTTTAGGAACGAGCACAGAAATTCGATACTGATGACGTGTCACTTTCCATGATCTGTGCTTCTGATTGGTTAAAATTTGCTTCAACCAATCAGAACCACTAGCAAGACCTGGGTAAGGACATGTCATCAGTATAGAATTTCTGGACTTCTTTCACAGAAATCATTTTGCAGGGAAATGTTGGTGACATCACAAATTGTCTGCTGTTTTCTCAGGCTGACACCAAGAATATAACTTTGCTACTCACTCATTGGTGGAATCCAAGTTGGATCAAAGCTGTCTTTATCGCCGATCTTCTGTGACAGTTTACCCTGCTGGTTTCTTCTGGTATGCCCAAGCTTGACAGCAGCTTCAAAAGCATCTGCCACATGATCACCAGTCTGTGCACTGACCTCTTGGTACAGGACACCCAACTTCTCTGCCAACTTTTCTGCTTCACTAACTGATACCATGTCATAACACTCACCACTGCTACAAGATGACAAGAAAATTAATAATATTACAAAAAAGGTTTTTTAATCGGCTCTGGCAAAGACATTTAGTATACAAATGTCAAGGCTCAGAGCAAAAGTTATACATGTAAACAAGAGCACATAATTTGTTTAGATTGCTCAAACTTCATCAGCCTTACCATGAAATGTCAGGTTACCTAACATTGCTATCAAACAAAGACAACCCTACAACAATATGTTCCTGGAAATACAGTGTACATAACAGCCTTTCTGTATGCCATCTGACATTTCACATCACTGATGAAGTTCAACTATTCGAATGAAATATTCGATTTCATTTTAAATTTTGTTTTGAGTCTTGAAATTTGTTTTCTAAAAGAAATAATATGATTGCATGCAATACAGTGTTTAGGAAAAGGCTAGGGAGATATACAAGGGGGTAGAATAAGACAGAGTACAGGTTGGGACTTCCATACAGTGCAAAAAATTTTTTAAAAAAAATCCAAAAATTACGACAACATTTTTTCCTTAATACTTTTTACTATCACTGGGGTGAAGAAAATTGTTCGTTAAAACAAGGACTTCATTAATAAGGGGTTGTCACATTGAGGTTTCACTTTTTGACAGTTCTTAAAAATTATGTGATCTACATGTGCTTGAGATCAATCGATAAATCAGTCGACCAATACACTTTATTTGAAAACAATACAAGGTAAAGTTTCAGTAAAAGGGATCAAGCTTGTAGCAACAAAATATTGTGTTGAGTGAAAAATTTCCAGGATGTATGCGGTCTCCTAAGACTCCAAACCTAAATGATGATATAATTTTCAGTTAAGGTGCCCCAAGCATTGAGAAACCTTTTAATATCACAAATCTTGCCCAGCTGAGAGCTGGTAAGAGCTCTGTATTGTTGCAGACATGTCCAGTGAAGTCTAATGTCAAAATAAAAAGACAAAAATAAAAAGACTAGAAGAAATAAATGACAAAGCTCTTTATATGGTTCTTTAGTTTAATCCAAATCAGTATTATCGGCGCTTAACCCGAATCACTGTAGTCAGTACTTAATCCTAATCATGATTGAAATCGGGGAAGCGGGACGAACGTGGGGAGGAAGCGGGGAGGGGAGGGGGGTGGCTATAATCCGGCTGTTTCCTTGAAAAATTACTTACATTGCAGTTTGGTCTCGAAGATCAGCCTTCGTACCAACAATAAGAACCGGCGTATCAGGTTCATATTTTCGAAGTTCGGGTAGCCACCTTTCTGTGACGCTACAAAACGATTCACGATTGGATATATCAAAGCACAACATAAAGACATCGGCACGAATGTACGCCAAGGGCCTCTGCCAGTCGAGGATAGCACAGCCGCCAGTGTCCCAGATATTCGTCTGATAATTACCAAGTTGTGTAGTGTCTATGTTGCTAAAGCATGTTTCAAAAACGGTCGGAGAGTAAACCAAATCATAATCAAAAGGTTCCTTCATTAAACTGTAGTGATCGTGTAAAGTGGCGTAGAGCTCCTTTGCTCGAGAAACCAACCATGTTTTCCCGACTTCTGCATCTCCAACAAGAACGATCTTTAAGGCGTTCATAAGATGCCTGAAGTACGCTGCAGCCATTTGCGAGGCTTAAGATTTGCACTTGATCACTGTGGTCACGAAACATGGCTTTGAAATGATGCTTTTATACCGTGTTTTTATCTTCGGTTTATTCCCACTGATACAGTCCGGTTTTATATGCCGCTCCATTCCAAAAATAACTAACCAATAGGTTTAGAGAATAGTGACGTAGTGGCGTAATTTTGGAGATAGCACAGGCAGCCCAATTTTTAGCAACAGAGCAGACCTGTTTCTATATTGGGTAACGTTTATCGCAACAACCCGCGAAGCTGCAACACGTGGCAGCAATATGAAAACATTGAAACCAGCCCATAGCCACAAAATGTATATGGTAAAATAAAATAAAGACACAGTGACACAAACAGAACGACCAAAAAAGGGAAAAAAATTCTCGGCCGGGAGTCGAACACCGAGACATATTAAATTCTGCAAGCAGAATACTGCAATGCTGATCGTACTACGTGAAAATTAACTCTGCAAGACATCAACACGACAACGAAAGAACTCAAAACAGAGCGGGATTGTAGCCATAGACAGCTGTTTGCAGTCTTTTGTGGTTAATTTTTGTACAGTCGAACACCGGACGTTGAACTACAGGTTGCCCAAGCTCGAAATAGGAGCATCGGCATTGTCGCGTAACATTTAGCCTTTGTACAGATCCCACCCTCCCCTCAGTAAAAATCGGAGAGGGGAGGAGGGGGGGGGGGGGGTCTGTACACAGGCTACGTAACATTCGAAACATAAGGATTTGTATGGGGAAAAACCCATCGTTTCAGTAATCTACGAAAATAATGAAAGGATTTCAATAAAAAACAGCTTACTGTAGGGGGTGCTTACGTGACAAAATTCGCACCGGCGCGAGTTTTATACCGGGATGATGTTTTGATTTCGTATCGCGTTAACATAAAATCGCAAGCATAACGCATGCGCTACCCTATATTGCCCACCTGAAGACCGATTTCACACCGAAGAGGTTTCGCGTTTACGTGATACCGGTGCGAAATTTCGTACAGGAGTAAAATTCTCGCTCCGGTACAACAACCGGGGTGACTCGCGTTTTTTGGTGTTATCATGTAATATCCATGGGCCCCTTTATGGTCGTTTTTATGGGTTATAGTCAAGAGAGGATAAAGGAGACAGAGAAGGCATCCTCCGTACACACCCTATTCCATGGGTAATTCGTCTCGAGTTACTTTTTAAGGACCACAGATCCCAAGGGGGATTAGACAACAGCCAATCACGTAGCGCAAATGTGTTCTGCGTGAATGACCCATGCTCAGAGCCACGCATTCTTCACGAATTGAGGCAGAAAAAAATGGCAGAAGACGCGGAGAGCGATATTGCTATTCGTTTTGTCGACGAAAGCGACTAAAGAGAGATTTCTGCTAAAGCTGTGTCGGCGAAACGGAAATTAAAAAAGAATCGCCCTTCCTCTCTTGCTAACAGTACATCAGGGAAATCCTTCAGTACACTGAATATTCCCTCAGAATCATTTATAATTTACAGTTTGAAGACAGCAATTTCTGGTTTGATATTTATTCTTTCATTAGTCTTTTATTATTCAACAAAAATAACACTTGGCGTCCTATAAAAAACTACAATAAAATTCAATTTGTAAAACTAACTACATGTACATGAATATTACTTGCTACTTGCTTTATTGTACAAACGACTGGTTTCAATAGACCGGCCAAATTTCTCCTTTTGTTTAAGTACTGAGGTTACGATAACTTCGAGTTAAACTGATTTCACAGGTTGTCAAAGAGTCGAGCGATTCCCTCTTCCCAGGTGAGCGCCGACTCATTTCGCTTCAATATTCAGAAATGATCTCGATCTCTTTACGCTTTCATCGCCTTTCGCCCGACATGTTTTGCGCGACGTTTAGTCATGCGAAACCTCCACGAAACATCCACGCAGCGCGCGAGGTAACCTTATCCCGATTCTAAAAATAACTCGAGACGAATTACCTATGGAATAGGGTGTGTATGGGGGATGCCTTCTCTGTCCCCTTTATCCTCTCTTGGTTATAGTGTAACCGGTTTTCTCTCTCCATATAGAGAGAGATTCAGATTTTGTTCTAGCGCTATGACTCGGGAGAGCCGAGCGGTCTTTGCCGAGGCGCATTTCTTTTGATTAAAAACATCGACGGGTCAGTTTTGAAAATTACGACCAGCTTTCTGCTATGTAGATCATATGTTACCATTCAGTTCCTTTTTCGCATAGTTCTTTTTAATTGTGTGAAAATCAAATCAAAGTTAACCATGTTCAACGAGAAATTTATCAGATCTTATCAATACAATTGCCGGCTGTTCGCATTTGTTTTCACAATATAGACTCTTCCAATTAAAATCCACTTAGGGCACAATAATTCCCTGATGTTTGTCCAAATCTCGTTCTTTGTATTGTCTTAGTCAGAAACACGAACTCACTATATAATAAACGCTGATGTCAGGCCCAGCTCAAACGTGGATCATTATATATAAAGTACCGATTAATACCCACTGAGGTTTACACCCGGGGGGGGGGGGTACTTTAGGAATTTCCGGGTGGGGATGTACCGCTGGGACCCTAGAACCCTTAACCTATACCAGAGCTAGTTCAGCTGAATTTTGCTACCCTATACTAGAGTAAACTCCCCAAATCCCCCTTATCCTAGAGTAGCTGTTTCCCTTGTCCAGATAAAATCTTCAACCAACTGATCAGTTTCCTGAAAAATGATACCTTCAAGACCCAAACGCTCTGATTTATATACCCTATCCTAGAATAAACTGCCTGAAAACCATACCCTTCACAGCGGCACATACCTATATAGCCTATATATGGCAGTACCCCCCCCCCCCCGGGGGTTAAAAATGATATAAGTTGACGGTTGATTCAGAGACGTTGAGCTTATTTAGTCGGATTCAATTCATTTGCTCACAAGTGAAACTAAATTTTAGTAATTTATGTATTAGGTTCGGCACATGGGAAGTTCGACGTTTGAAACAAAGTCGCTCGAGCTCAGTGGAAATTCCCATGTGGGCGCCTCGGTCGACCCAAATTAGATGTGTCGAAATTAATTGATTCAAACGTCGATCTTTTCATGTACTTAATTGAAAGAATTAAGTTCGTAGCCTGAATTTCAAACCATTACTTCGAATCGCCTTTACTCCCTCACTTGCTGAGAGGAGAAAACGACTCGAAGTAATCGTCTGAGATTCAGGCTATTAGGTTCGGTATGAGAAGATCGACGTTTGAACGGCATGGGCCTCAGTAACTGAACGCTGATTTGGATATTGATAATTAACTGAATGATTTCCAATATAGACAGTTCTCTAAGTGTCCGCAAAATACCGAGTTTTACCTGTACATGCTTTTTATCTTCTTTATAACAACTTGTTTTTAGTATATAATAAAACAGTGGAGTAAATATCCACCACCACTCCTGACCACTGCCCATCTCCACTTCGGTGATATGAGTAATTGTTACATATTTATAGCCTCCGATTTCACTTCACACTTAGAAATTCTGAGTATTAACTCTCTGGTTCTTGTCTTTGTGCACAGTCTCGTGCTATCAACTGAGTTGTATTTAACAATTATTCCTCGAGCCCGAATGGGCTCTGAGTCAGTAGCCCATGAGGTCGAAGGCCAAATGAGCTATTGACTCAGAGGCCATGAGGGCGAGAGTAATAATTGTTTTAGTGAAGTCCAACTAGTTGGTCAAAAATATCGAGACAAAACAACTTTACCTAGTTAAAGCTAGACTTAAGGCCTCTTTTGCCGCCAAAAAACCCAGCGCTTTGCGCTACTAGTGGGCTATAGCGTATAGCCTAGTAGTAGCTCAACCAATCAGAACGCAGCATTGATAATAGACCACTAGTTGGATTTTACTAATAGAGGATATCCTCTCTTCGCACTTAGCCTCGCTTTGAAACAGAGGCTTGGGGCAACTAGAAAATAGTCTATTGGATTCAAATCAGGTAAAAATGTTTTATATTCACTTTAACCGCCTTCAGAAGACCAAGAAGGAGAGGAAGGCTAGTTAGTGTCCCATCGTCATCCTCGGCCCTCATAAGAACGCCTCGTACATGCGAATATTTTACTTACTGATTGTCGAATGGCTTCGTTTCTTCTGAAGTTGATCAGTGGGTTTAACATTCCGTTCAACGTTATAAATATGGTAATAAATACCCGAAAGGGTGCTAACCTTTTGAACCCTATTAAAATCAGAGCAACAGGGGAAATTAAAGCTGGCAGGATCAATAATATCAGCATCATTAAGATTAATCCTACAGTGACAGCGAGCCTCTTTTCTCGGTTCAGTAAAACAGCTGATCTACGGCTTCCAACTTGGGGAAAATTTTTCCGGCGATGTGTTCTCATCGCGAAATGTATTCCAATGTAACTAGAGATGATTGTAAATACAGAAACGGAGCAGAATATTACGGCAATAACATTCTTAATGAATGCGAATTTCTCTGGCAGATAAACAATTATAACATATATCGTAATTACTGTAGTTAGACTTATCAGCCAGCTACTAATGGCTTCCTTCAAGGCACGTGACTTGGTCATGTAACTATAATACCACTGAGGCTTTCTCACTGCACGAAAACGATCTTTGCTAATGACGGTTAGGTTACTGAGGGTGGCAAAGATGTACCAGATTGAAAGGTAAATTTCTTCTGCTCCACTTGATGGACAGTTATGAATGTGTACTATAATTTTGGTATTTCCATAGAAACTAAGCACTGTCCAGATTAAATCACTTGAAGATAGACTACAAAGTAAAATGAGAGACGGATGCTGACGAACTTTTATTCGCGCCACGGCAATGAGAAGGAGAGAGTTCGCGGTGAATGACATGAAGTTTAATGCCATATTGAGTGGGAGGAGGACTGTGTTGGTGACGAATCGTAGATTCTGTTGAGTCTCCTTGGAAACGCCAGGAAAAAAACATGTTAAGTACGGGAGTGGAGTGCTGTTGTTGTTTGTCTGGCTCGATGTAAACGCCATTGTCTGTTAGGAAAAGTAAATCTTGATGTACAATATGCGATCTGTGAAGTGGAATAAGCTAACAGGGCTTAGATAAAAGGCAAATTGTTTCCCGATAAAAACATATCAGTAATATAAATCTGTGAAAAAAGTTCGCACACAAATGCTCAGACGGGAAAACACACAACTGAAAATTGTTCTCAATTTTTCAATATTAACAACGGAGTTAACGGTTGGTGGTTCCGCGGTATCGTTTAGAAAACATCTGGTTGTTTAGTTTACAGTTGCTAACTTGCCTGTAAGTCCAGGGTTTTTAGCTGAAAATTATGAATGTAAAGATGTGAAATTGTTCCAAGCAAATTTAATTTGAAACATTTACCATTTGAAAGTAGTGACATGCAAAAAGGGTTTGATATGAATGGTCACACCGTAATTTGGTTTAGACCCAAAAACTTGAAACCACCTTATACAAGGGAGAATATGCCCATCATTTACTCTGGGGACGTATTGAAACAAGCAAAAACATTTACCTACTTGTGTGCTCTGTAATCGGCGATTCACTCAAGTTCGCGCCGGTTAATTTCTTGAAACGTAACTTATGGTAGGATAGAAATGTAGGCAGTTTTAAAATGAGGTGACTGATTCCTTTTTTTATATTAGTGGTTTTGTGTTAGACGACGAGGCTTTTAGCCTTGCTCGCTATTGTTCGTCATTGCCAGCTAGATAATGGTCAAGGAACTAGAGTGGTTTTCGTTTGAGTGTCGTAAAACCAAAACCAAAGTAATTACTTTGGCCAATCACATAGGACACAGACAATACATTGAACCAATCAAAACTCGAAGTAATTACATGTGGCTGACGCAAAGCGCGGGAAAATGCATGCGAGCGCGTCACAATTGGCTTTGGTTTTACTTCTGATTGGATGAAAAGGTGGCGCGAATCTTTTAAGCCAATTGCATCGTGTAGAAAGTGCAAAACCAATTACTTTTCGACACTCAAATGAAAACCGCTCTAATGGTCAAGGAACTAAAATAAAAGTTTACTTAACAGCAACTTGAAATGAAACAATGACGTGTGTTCGTATGAATAGTGCACAAATCCTGCCTATTCAGGAGCTGCCATGTGCTGAGTGCATGCTTCGTTTCTTACAAGAGAGGATAAAGCTCTAGAGCTTTGTTATCTCTTGGTGTCTTAGTAACTATCTTCCGCTGCGTTCATACCTTAATGGCCACAAATTCAAAATCTCTTTTCTGTTTTTAAAATAGAGTGTGTCCTCCCAGTATGAAGTGGAGGCAAACTAAGAGAAACAGTGATTACTATCCATACCAATATAATTTATAAAATTCTCAGGCAAATGTTCTGTTAAGTTCATACTTATTTCGCCTTATTCCTGGCTCTTTTACTTTTCCCACTATTAATGAAATGACTATGCTTTTTCATGTTTGAAACAAATGTAGCCTGATAATTTACAGTGGAAAAACAATAAATTGCGAGTCACCCGATTTTTAAAGTTGTTGTTATTTTCTATCAATAGTGACGACAGTCCATTAAAGCCGAAGTTTTCTTCAGCGGAAGGTCGTAAGTATCGAAAAGTGGATACCAATAGTTTCTGACTGATTGCCGAGTTGTCCGCGTGAGAAAGATTTCTGATGAGACAATGAACGCAATTCCAAAAAGAAAGCCTGAAAAAAAAATTCAGTGCCAGTGCACGGACCCTTGCACAAACCTCTTGGGTTCGAATGTCGACGTGCAAACCTGACTTTTTTAAGACCTTTTCTTGTCGCAAACTGTAATGATCTTCTTCATATTATAGTAAGATATACTTGGCTGTGTAGCAGTCGGGGCATATCAAAAAGTAACAGTGGTAGTGAGGGCGTCAAAATGTGTAAACGTCTTTATGTTCGTGGCCTCCGGGATCGCGTCGCTCGCCCTCAGGCCACGAGCGTAAAAAAGGTTACACATTTTTGACTCCCTCTCTACTACTCGGGGGGAGAGGGGGGCGGGGAGGGGGAGGGGGGTGGAAATCGACGCCACTGACCAGCACACCTTGGAACGTGGCTCCGTCTAAAAAAAAGTCAGCCGGGACGAAGGCAGCAGAACGGAAGCTGCGAGCAGGCGGCAACAGCCAACATAATTTTCAGATTGGCTGCAATCGAAAACAGCCATTTGACGTGTCTGCGGTCCATGGGCCGCCCGGTCCACGGATCTCGAGCAGACATTTAGAGATTGACAAAATATATGCATCATTGCCACATAGAACGACCTCATAGACCGGAGTGGCGATTTTGAATACACGATGTACGATTTGTTGGTCGAGGAGCTTCTGCAGGGAAGTAATGCATACTCATCGCTTCAAACGTAAAATAAAAAGCTGTACAATAGAATAGTGTCCCTGTCCAAACCAAGCACCAATTATTTGAAACGAAGCTTCTCTTACAGCGGGGCCGTGTTATGGAATAACTTGCCCAAAAATTTGAAAAATGCTGCATCCGTTGAGCATTTTAAGCGAAATATCAAGAAGGTAGCTGATATATCGGATTCCCACACGGTAATCATGTAAAGCAGTTGTAATTAGTTTTAGTTTTTAACTTAAGCTTAACTGATGATTTTCCGTGTTTAAATAAAGATTTACATACATACATACAATCTCTTTTTTGCTCGTGTCGGTGTGCAAGGGCTTTCCAAGGTGCTTGAATAGCTGTACGCTGCCAAAGGAGGAGGCTTTCCGAAGAAACAGCGGAAGAATTAATACAAAACACCTTGGAGGAGGTGTTTCCAGAGTAAGATAGTTTGTTAATTTGTGATACAGCCGCCGAAAAGGCAATGTTTCCTTCTCGCAGATAAACCGCAGGGAGATAACTAGGCAAAGTGCAGGGGATAGTTGCCAAACCAACAAGAGATGGAGTGGACAAAATAGGAAAGGAGCAACAGAGTGGATGGCCGCAGACTTTAGGTTCCGGCGTTGCCCAATCTTCTTGACAGAGATCTCGGCCGTACAGGGCGATGAAGCGGCGTTTTCTCCAAACTCTGCTGCTGGAAAAAAGACACAACCCTGGCAGCAATCCCAACCCTGCAGAGTTCCTTCCACCCACAGAGTGCATCGTGTGGATGTAGCAAAAGAAAATAGGAGTATAAAAGCCCTCGTGCGAGCTAGTGGAGATGCCGAAGATAGAAGCGAGAGTTCTCCACACTCTCGACGAGGCTTCATGCGTGCTAATTCGAGGTGCTTCTGGATGCCGAGCAGAGGTGTTCTGGGAAGAAATAATGAAACAGTTCACCAAGGAGTAGAAGGAAAAGGACAAGAAGGACCGCAAAGAGATCGAAGAAATGGACAAACTGTTGGAAAGGCGCTGGAGCTTTCTTGTAGAAAAAAAAGAAATGCGCTCTGTTGTACAAAAAATCCTCTCCAAAAAAGAAACCATAAAAATTGCACAGTGCCCAAATCCCAAATCCAGACCAGACGAAGAATCTGTTGGAGATAGTACAACAGCTGGAGAAAGAGGAAGAGCGTTTGCAGTAGAAAAAAGAAGAGAAAAGTAGGCACAAGCTTTGGCTCCGTGAGAGGCTGCTACCGCAAAAGGAATGGAAAAAAGCCTTTGAAATGGTAGACGGCGAGTATTTGGCAACAAGCTACGAAAAACAAATGTTTCGTGGCGCCGAGGAAAAGGTTTTCTTTCTTCTCTCAATTGCCGAAAACAGGGAGCCAACGACAGATGCGGAAGCGCCGGTGTGGGTCTATTTTCTGCAAGAGGAGGCGCAAAAACCGATCTTTCAAAATTCGAGGGGTGTTTGTTTTCCCGGCTAGGTAAAGAGAAAAGAACCCTGTCGAGAAAAACCTATAAAGCCCAGCTGTTTGTCGAGCTGAATTAGAGAGTCATTTACCACGGTAAAAGTGTTCCTTGTAACCGCACCCATACGCACTTTATTAAATCTATAGTACTTTCGTCTGTTTGAGCTGTCTCAAACGTGACCTTGTGATATATTCCTATTCAACAACAACAAATGCGCCCGAGGCAGACCGATGATGAGAAATTTCCCACCTTGGGACGCATGTACACAAGCTGAGAAATGTACAGGGAGGGAACGAAAACGCTTTCATGACTGGATCATTAACAAATTTAACTCTGGACCTACAAACATTACCTTCATCAAAGGAAGATGTTACTAAAATAAAGAACGGGAAGCGGGAAACGAGCAGGGGGAACAGGAAAATAATAAAAAAAGGGGAACAAAACTTAACGTGAGCCCTAGCCCCAATATTTGTTTATTGTTTTCCTCCATTTATTTATTTTACAAGCCATTTCTATTGTATTACAAGATTTGAAGATGAAGATGCTATTTGTAGAATTAAATATCAGGTTACAAGAATAAATGGAGAGGGCAGGATATAGTTAAACTATTTATTTGCCCTTTGATTAAATTACAGTTTTATTTAGGTTAAAAGAGAAAAAAAAAGAAAAGTATAAACCCTATAAACTATGAAAAATATATGAAAAGTATTCAAAAGAGAGGAAAAAAGAAAAGCACATACACACACACATAAAAAAAATATGACAATTGAGAGTCGGTGAGTCAATAGTACAGAGCTTAGGTAACAACGACGGCGACGGCTACGAAAGCATCAGTTAAAAAGTGTGTTCGTGCTGCTTCAAACTTAATCACGCGTATTCCATCTCGTTCAAATAAGATGTTGGCGAATTTTTCAGGAGTTGAATTCTAAAGGACTGTATCAAAGTTCAGAAAAAGAAAAAAAAGGTCGTAGTGTTGTGTTCACGTCCTCAACACAAAGTGAAATTACGTAGTTTCATGTCGTAGTCGTTCGACGACGGCAAAGAAATGTGAAAAAAAGCGTAATGTACGTGCAGAGTTGTTGTTCTTTGCCGTTCTTGTGCCGTCGCCGTCATCGTTGCTTAAGCTCCCTAATGACTTTATTTCTAATTCTCTGCTTTGCTGCCATGTTTTATTTTTCCGTTCCCCGTGCGCGTACCCCCGCTCCCCATTCCCAGTTTTAGTAACATCGGTCAAAGCCTCAAAGATGGTTGCAATGTTCAAATAACAGTAAAAAAAATAAATAAGAAATAAAAATTTAAACAAGTGCGTCAGAAAAAATCCTCAATTCATGGTTAATTGTAATTTTAATCAGATATATTTTTGTATATTAATCAGTAATTCTGATTTTTAAGAAGGCGTCAATTAAACGCGTTTCTCTTTAATTTCTTTATTTCTGCTTTGCGGCATTAGCTACAAAATAACAAATCCATTAAATTCTTTAATAAAAGCAAGTACCCTTGATGAAACGAACAACGCAGCTAATTAATTCGAGGTAAAAAAATCTAAATGGAAGTCTTTCTAGTGATAAATGTGTCTTAAGAACAAGCATCCCCAACTCTTTTTTATTCCGAAAAACCGAAATATGGGCATTGCACGCAAAGAAAACGGTTTTTTTCAAATGATGAACTAAAGAATATGGAGAGATACGATTTTGTAGTTGAAGCAATTCGGATATGTGTGATCGAATTACTTTTTTGCAGCACAATTACGAAAGAAATAATTAAAATGTGTATTTAGTGTTTGCATAATGTGTCGACAGGTGTTTGAGTGTTAACTTTTTCCATTACTTACCACTAATCCAATTACCCTCCAATAAACGAATTTCTCCTTATTGGATCAGTCCAGCAATATTTAACTAAAAGTAGTACTTTCGACATTGTTCCTGACTCTTAATGTTTGTTCTGTACAAGAATATGTAAGAGACATCGAGAACAGTTAGATTTTATTTCAGTTTAACATGTATTGCTTGAGCGACAGCCACGATACATGAACGCCGGTTACTGGTGAACTTTACAACTAAACCCATCCAGAGTCCAATGAGGTAAATCCCTGATGCCTTCTTAAATATATTTGCACGCTTGGTGTTTAGTCTACAGCAAATTTATAAAAATTAACATTATTTTAATCTGATAGGCTAAACAATCACTGTTACCAGAGAAGTAAGCATGCAATGAAAATCTACTTCTATATAGCAATAAATTTTGCTTTCAATCAGTTCTTAATTTTTGAAGTTATATCTACAAGTTCGAGCCCCGTCCGTTAAAAATTGCTAACGATTTGGGCGTTTTTTTACAATTTATTCCCCCAAAAAATTTTAAAAAGGACTCAATTTTGCTCAAACATGGCATGACTGTTGTCAGTGATAACCTTAAACAAACGTCTTATGAAAACTAGACTTTCTAATTATATAAATAAATTGAGTTAGTACCACTAGTGATTGCCACTCGAGATATTAAAATTTTGGAAAATGGGTCAGGTAAAATGGGTTCGATACTAAAAATTATGGGGAGCGGCATTCAACGCACCCAGCATTTTACCTACTACGCAGAATCGACGTACTAATATTATGTTCTTCTTCTTCCTTTAACTTTAGGATAGAATCATGGCTGCTCAAAACTCCAGCCACTCTCCCTACGAAGCCTGCTTTATTGCTAACCTTCCAAGTGATGTTCAACACCAGATACTTAACACTGGCAACTACGTTATCCGTCCTTTGAGCTTTATTCTGGCTTTTTTGTCATTTGTCTTTAATACGCTTGTTATCATAGCTGTGGCACGAACAAGATCCCTTCAATATCCAGCGATGGTCATGATGTGCAGTTTGGCAGTGACCGACGTAATTTTTTCTTTGCATTCTCTGTACACATATATAGAAATATTTACAGACCAACACATGTGTCAAATCTCTCACCCACTTCAGGCCTCCTTTAGTATTCTTTGTGGCTTAGCAACGCTTAGCAACCTGACAATTATAAGTAGAGATCGCTATGTGGCAGTCCGAAGGCCTTCTTGGGACTTCTTGGTGTCGTAATTACATGAAGAATTCTCGTGCTTTTAAGATAGTATGTATCTCGTGGTTGACCAGTGTAGTATCTGTACTCGTAATTAACTTGTCAGTAAGTTTGGGAGGTATTTATAGACTTTTGGGAGTAATTTTTAGTGTAGTTATATTTGCTATTTATGTAATTGTCATAATGTTCTGTTATCTTAGCATTTATTTTCGTAAAACTATGATAGAAAATCAAAACGACGCCCTTTTGAGAAGGGATAAAAAAGATTGGCTAACACAGTTGCTGGGATTCTTTTGATTTTTCTATTGACCTACTTCCCAGCGTTTCTTTTCCCAACGGTTTTGTTTGCAAAAGGATTCAAGAATTTCCTGCCCTTTCGTCCTTTTTTCATGATCTTTTTTCAGTTAAATGGAGGTTTAAATCCTTTGTTAAACTTCGGCCGTTCTACAAAGATGCGAAAAGCTATAAAAGACTTGTTAAAATGCCTTCCGAAAGTACAGCAAGATTCATGTGTGAAAAACACCAGCAACAACAGCAGCAAAAACCATAATCATTCCCATACAACAGGGATTACTGTAATGACCCCCAAAAGCACCAACAACACCGACTCAGCAATAGCAAGTGCTAATGACGTATGGGAACAACGGTGATTTAGTCATATATATATATCACATCGCTAAAACTGAAGTCTAGAAGACTCCTTACGTTAATTTCTGCCAACGAGGTTTTCGTGTTAGCCAGAAAACTTGAAAAAATTTATACTCAGTTAGAGGGACAAACTTGACAAATGAAGAGTTTTCTCTTATTGCCTGAATCAATCCTACCTCTCCAGATAACCTAGAAGAGGTCATCCAAGGAGCTGACTTATTTACTTTAAATGTCCCCTTTAAGAGATGTTGTATATTTCCACCAAAGGTCAATTTTCCTGCTCATATCAAAGGATCTGAATGGCATACTAATAAGAGCTCCAAATTTCTAGGTGAAAGAAACGTAGAAAAAATATATGTAATAGAGATATCACTTGATTAAATTTTCTGAATCGGAGTACCACAAAATTTAACGTATACTAACAGTCAGGCAATATGGGTACCATCTGATTCTCAACGTGCTGCTGCCTTTCCACATGTATCTGAGAGGGAAGCATATGGCAACCAAACAAAGTCTAAGTGCCTTTTCCTCTATTAAATTTTCTTTTTCAAAGGGGATTATCAATGTTCGGACTTGAAAAAATTCGGTAGACTCTTGGCATCGTGATAACATTCATCTGAGAAGTTGAAACGAATGTCGAAAGTAGCAGTCATGTCCAATCAGTAAAATCTAATAGATTCCAGGGAACAAAAGCAGGAATCTACTGGAGTAACAAGAATTTTAGTCTTGAAATGAAAAATATTTAAACCTTTTACAATTTAACTAATTTTGCTTTGAATTTTTTACTGCGGCTAACGCTACGGCACGGCAGAGGTCGCGTGCAATTTCGTTTACGTGTGGATGGAAACTGAGTAAACAACAACAACAATAACAACAACAATAATCTTTATTTATTCTCGAATTGAAAAATAACAATAACATGCTAATATCTCCTAGGATAAATAGCTAAAAATAAATAAATAAAAATAGATATTACAAATATTAAACAATAAATAAACGCTCAACTTTGTACGCAAGTAGTCGCATGTGTCTCTTAATATCAGCTGTGTTTTGTTAAAAGCCAGTTGCGTTAAAGGCTTTATGACGATTGCCGTTTTCATTAAAAAAAAAACTGAGTCAAAAGATAAGATCACATAATTCACCTAGAATTTAATTTGCCAAGAACGAGTATATATAGTCATTAGTAATTTGGATAATTTAACGGATGCAATCAAATTAAGACGCCCAGAAAACTTTCTATAAAGATCCGCATAATCCATTAAGACTAATTAAAAATTTTGTTTCTTTACTTAAAACACTTGAGCTACTGTGAAAAAACAGTTGGATTTTAAGATAAAGAATAAAACCAAGTGAAAACTAATTGAAGTTATGTGACGAAGGTCGGACTTACTTTTCCTCAATTTCTGTTTTTCGGAAGTCCTTTGAAAATGAAAATCTATTGAATTCTTTGAAGATATTAAAACGCTTTTAATTAACAAAACGTAAAAGAAAAGTTAAATGGATGAGAAAATGTAAATCAAGTTGGTATCTGTTAAAAAGACCGAATCAGTTTTTCAGAAATCTGCTCCCTCTAGTTATCAGGGAACAGAAAAACGTCCATCGAATCAAGCATGAAACGTACAATCGGCATTCTGAAAGCAATTATGGCACGTGTGTACGGTTTTTTTTTGCCCTGCAATTGATAATCGGGAAGGAGGAAGAAAAATTTCGTAATTAAATTGGTTACAGTATTTGTGGGCCGGTTTTTTCATGTTAATCATTCCCATATTTTGTTTTTACTCTAATTACTTCTTAACTAACCCAAAAGTCTTAATGAATCAGTCCAGGTCTAATTACTTTTATGAAAATCACTTCGACTTATCAAGAAGCCTTTGACAACGGCGCCTGTTGACTGAAACAGTTCTATTCTCGGTTTGATCGATATTTCCTATTCTATCAAGCTATTAAAAGTTTTGCTGCGACAGCAACGATTTATGATCATCAATTGAAGAACTTTGTGAGAAACCCGCCTACAGAATTAAGGTAAAAACCATCATGTCTCTTGCTTTACTTATCGTACCGTTATTACTTATTTAACTGCCATGCAAACTCTATCTTGTGTCTGTTGCAATAAGTTTTTATTTTATCATCATATTTTCTTTCCTTTCTTTCATGTTCTTTTTAGAATCAGGCTAGATAAACAAGCTTGTTTTCGAAAACTGAGTATGCAGTAACAAAATTTAATTTTGGGTCGCCGTCCGTTTTCACCTTCGATTCGCTTGATTAATTTTTTAGCAATTTTTGATGGTAACATAATACGAAACTGTCAGCAAGTTGTCCTGACTGTATGCGAGCATAGTTAATTGAGTGGAATGGTTATGAAACCCGTCAGACTCCTTTGTTATATGTTTTTTTGGGCCTGAAAGTGCACGACGTTCAAAAGAATTCCTATCATTTTGATTGTATTGACCAAAAAAAACGTTACATTAATTTATTCCGTAACAATTTGCCAACAGAAAACAAAGGATTGTGCACTTTCAGGGTGCTGCAGCACTGTTGTTTTTATCATTGATGTTTGCCGCTTTTCATAACCAGTCTCCTCTAATAACTATGATGCGAGTTTCTCGCAATTTTTACAAAAAGTGTAAAAATGACTTAGTATTTAATTTTGCTCAAACAAGGTTCGAATATTATCAGTTATAACTCTAAACAAAGATCTAATGTAAGCAGGACGTTCTAATTTAAAAACAAAATCGGTCAGTATCGTGCGGGTGTTAAATTTAGCGAACAAAGTTCATCTGACCCACCATACAAACTCGGAATTTTTATTCGTTCCTTTTTTTTCAATTTCAGGATCGAAACATGGCTTCGCAAAACTCCAGCCAACAGTTTCCCTACGAAGCTTGCCTGATTGCTGACCTTCCAACTGATGTTCAACACCAGATACTTAACATTGGCAACTACGTTTTCCGTCCCCTAAGTTTTATTTTGGCTTTTTTGTCACTTGTCTGTAATACGCTTGTTATCATAGCTGTGACACGAACTAGATCTCTTCAATATGCCGCGATGGTTATGATGTGCAGTTTGGCATTGACTGACGTAATATTTTCTCTGTATTCTTTGTACAGATACATAGAAATATTCACACACGAACACATGTGTCCAAACTCTCACCCGCTCCATTCTGCCATCAGTGTGCTTTGTGCCCAAGCAACGCTTGGTAACCTGGCTGTAATCAGTAGAGATCGCCATGTGGCAACCCGGAGTCCGTTGTGGTATCGTAATCACGTGACAAAATCACGTGCTTTCAAGATAGTATGTATACCATGGCTCATCAGTGTGGTAATTGCCGTTGTACTTTACTTTTCGAGAAGTTTTGAAGGCGTTGGTAAATCTTTGGCACAAACTTTAATTCCAGTTCCTTTCGCTCTTTATGTAATTGTCATAATGTCTTGTTATCTTGGTATTTATTTTCGAAAAACTATTGAAATAGGAAATCTAAACGATGCTCTTTTGGAAAGGGAAAAACGATTGGCTAACACAGTTGCTTGGATCCTTTTGATTTTGCTTTTGACCTACTTTCCAGCACATCTTTTCCCAATAGTGTTGTTTATAAAAGGATTCAAGAATTTTCTGCCTTTTCGGCCTTATTACCTGATTTTTTTCCAGTTAAATGGAGTTTTAAATCCTTTGTTAAACTTTAGACGTTCTAAGAGGATGCGCAAGGCTGTAAGAGACTTGTTTAAATGCCTTCCAGAAGTGCAGCCATCACCTTAAGTCAACAAAAGCTACAACAACAGCAACAGCGACAACAACAACATCAACAACGGCAACCACCGCAATAGCCCACAAAAGCTGGCAACATCACTGACGCAAAAATTGCAGTGACATATGAGAAGAACAAAAACAGCAGTGGTTTTATCAACTATTACATCGCTAAAACTGAAGTTTAGACAACCTCTCCTTTAGCGGAGAACCCCATATTTTAGTCGTGGTGTTATTAAACCATGCCCATACTTCAATCTTGCTTTTGATCTCCACTTTTACATGTTGTACTACAACAATTAAAAAAGTAACCACACATAATTAAACAAGAACATGCAATAGTGGAGATCAATAACAACATTAAATTCTGAGCATGGTACTCCACGACGAGAATATGGGGTTCTCCGCTAAACAAAAATATTTATCGCGGTTTACGTACTTGTTATCATTCTGGAAAAAGTCGTTATCGACGATCCTTTACTACTTTGTTTCAGTTTCGAAGGAAGCTAAGTAAACGTATATCAAGTTTGTACAGAAGCATAATTATGCTTCTCGTTTGTATGCATTTATATATGCACTTCTCTTGTCAGCTTTGTTTTCTCAAGCCCCTTCAGTGCTTTAAGGTTTTAATTATGACTATTGCCGTGTTATGACTATTGTTAGTGTTGCCGCCAGTTTTCATCTTCGCTTACATTTTCAACTTTTAAAAGTAGTATTAAAGAAAAAAAGTTAAATGACTTAGTATTACTTTTCTTCTCAAATAAAGTTTGAATATTATTAGTAAAATCCAACTAGTGGTCTATTATCAATGCTGCGTTCTGATTGGTTGAGCTACTACTAGGCTATATGTTATAGCCAACTAGTAGCGAAAAGCGCGGGCTTTTTGGCGGCAAAAAAGGATTAAAGTGTAGCTTTAACTAGCTATTTTTTTTTATTATCGATATTTTTGACAAACTAGTTGGATTTTACCAAAACAATTATTCCTCTCGCCCTCATGGCCTCTGAGTCAATAGGCCATTCGGCCTTCGGCCTCATAGGCTATTGACTCAGCGCCCATTCGGGCTCGAGGAATAATTGTTAATTATCAATTATACCTCTAAACAAAGATCTTACTGAAAACAGGATGTCTAATTCACCAAAGAAATTTTCAGTGTCCATATCGCGGTTCCTTTAGTGAACCAAGTTTACCCACCATATACGTTCGGGAGTTGCAAGCACGTTCATCTTAAATTTCAGGAAAGAACCTTGGCTGAACACCTCCGGCCAGTTCCCTCCAAAGCGTGCCTCATTGCTCACCCTCCAAGTGATGTTCAACACAAGATACTTAACATTGCCTACTACGTTTTCTGTCCGCTGAGTTTTATTCTGGCCTTTTTGTCATTTGTTTTCAACTTGCCTGTTTATTAAATTATCATTGCTTTGGCACGAACCAGATGTCTTCGATATCTCTCGATGGTTATAGTCTTTATATCCTAAAATACTTGGAATGAAAACATACAGTTGGATGTTAAGTTGAAGAATAAATGTTAAAACCAATTAAATAACGAAATTATATGAAGAGGACTTAATATACTTTTCTTCAATTCCTGGTTTTCGGATGTCCTTAGATGATAACGCTTTAACAAATTATTAAACTACGGAAGATGGTTACAGTTGAAAGGAAAGAAATATGTCGCCCCATTGACACGAAACGGAAACTCGCCTGTCTGAAAGCAATTACGGTGCGTCAACTGTGGGTGAACAATTTTGTTTTGCTGCAATGGAAATTGGGAAGGAGAATGAGAAAATTGGTGAAGTGGTTACAGTTTGTGTGGGCCTTTTTTCTGTTAATCACTCCCATTGTATCTCATTTTTATTCTAATTTCCTTCTTATTAACTGAGATCTCTTAATTTATCATGATAGTCAAGGACCATACTTAAGTAAAATCACTTTCAATTATTGGAAAGCGACAATTAACTTTAGGAGAGTCCACAACCACGGTCCTTAGTAGTGCTGTCAAGCTTTAACTGTGACAGTCAAGATTTATTAACATCAACTGATCAGAAGCTTTTTATGGGAAAACTTGTATCCAAGCTTAAGGTAAAAACCATGGTCTCTTTCTTTACCTATCGTCAGTTTTTTCCTAGTGTTCTTGTCACGGCCATGCAAAAAATGAGCAAACCGTAGAATCAAGTGAGAGTACTTCTTTTTGTGTCTGCTGCAATAAGTTTTTATTTTATCTCATTCTGTTTTACTTTCTTTCACATGATTTAACAAAATTTACTTTAGTGTTGCCGCAGGTTTCATCTTCGGTTAATTGAATTTTCACCATGAGTTTTTAAGGGTAACATAGTGAAAGACTGTCACTAAATTGTATGCTAGTTTCTCACAGGTATTGCAAAAGGCGTAAAAATGACTCAGTATTAAATTTTGCTTGAACGAAGTGTCGAATATTATAAGTTATAACTCTAAACAGAGATCTAATGTAAGCACTGACGTTTTAATTCATAAAACAAAATCGTTCAGTATCGCGCGGGTGTCCTTTAACGAACCAAGGTTACCCAAAAATACACTCGGAATTAATGAAATTGTTTTTTTTTTCAAATTTCAGGTTTGAACGATGGCTGCGCACAACTCTAGCCAGTCTCTCTACCAAGATTGCCTGATTGCTGACCTTTCAATCGATACTCAACTCCAGTTACTGAACATTGGCAAATAAGTTTTTCGTCCTCTGAGTTTTATTCTGGCTTTTTCGTCATTTGTCTTAAATACGCTTGTTATCATAGCTGTTGCACGAACCAAATCCCTTCAATATCCCGCGATGGTTATGATATGCAGTTTGGCAATGACTGACGCAATATTGCCTTTGTATATCATGCACAAAAACATAGAAGTATTCACATACGAACACCGCACGCGTCCAAACGTGCACCCTAGACCTGTTCAAACTGCCACAAGTGCTCTTTGCATCCAAGCAACGCTCGGTAGCCTCGGTAACCTGGTAACCTGGCAGTTATGAGTAGAGATCGCTATTTGGCATTGCGAAGTCCTTGGTGGTATCGCAATCACGTGACAAAATCACGTGCTTTTAAGGTAATATGCATACCGTGGTGCACCAGTGTGGTTAGTGGGCTTTTTCCGCAGCTGCTCCTAGGTTATGGAACCAGTTGCCCCCCGAACTCAGGGGTGTTACATCTGTCGACCAGTTCAGGACGCAGTTGAAGACATACTTATTTTAGTAGCTTTATTTAATTTTTATTTTATGTTATAATGGTTTTTAACTCTAGTTTCTTGCCATATCATTGTACAGCGCTTTGAGAGCAATTAGTGGATACCGCGCTATATAAGTGTCTATTATTATTATTATTATTATTATTATTATTATTATTATTATTATCATTATTATTATTATTATTACTATTATTGTTATTATTATTATCATTATTATTATTATTAGTGCAGTTGCGATCTTCTTGTCAGGAACTTTTGGGGGCGTTTACAAACTTTGCTCTATTTTAGGTCCGGTTTTGTTTACAATCTATGTTAACGACCTCCTTTCTGTTCCTAAACGTTGTCTATCTGCCTCCTATGTTGATGATTGTAAATTGTATTTGTCCTTTTCACCTGCCGAATTACCCACGTCCATCCTCGCCTTAAACGAAGATCTTACGAGAATATCTCAGTGGTGCTGTAAAAACTCTCTTTTGATTAATCCGGACAAAACTAAGGTTCTAGCTGTTGGATTACCACAACTTTTAAAGAAACTGTCATCATTCAGTATAACACTTTTTGACAAGGAAATAACACCTGTGCCTGTCGTTAAGGACTTGGGTGTTCTTCTCGACACACGCCTCAGTTATAACCAACATATCACTGAGATTGCCTCTAAATGCCTTTTTAAATTGTACCAAATTAACAGAATCAAGCACCTCCTGCATAGGAAAACACTTCTGTTAGTAATAAATTCATTTGTCTTTAGTAAACTCCAATATTGTTCAACTGTCTGGAGTAATACCAGCAGCAGCAATATTGACAAGTTACAAAAAGTCCAAAACTTTGCTGGGCGAATTATTCTGGGACTAAGAAAGTATGACCATATTTCGGATGGGTTGCGATCATTGAAATGGCTTCCTATTAGAGAGAAACTCATTCTAAATGACGCTACTATGATGCACAAATGTATTAACAAGCTTGTTCCAGACTATCTTGCTGATATGTTTAAATCACGTTCTCAAGTCCATAATAGACAAACTCGATCATCTGGTGCTTTGGATATACCTTTATGTCGCCTGTCAACAGGGCAGCGCTCCTTTGCTTTCAGAGGAGCCAAACTCTGGAACTCCTTGAATGATAACATTAAGTCCTTAAAATGCCCCAGGAATTTTAGACGTCATCTTGCAAATGTTTTATTAAGTTGATATATTATATTATTGATATATATTTTGTAATTATAATATTATTGTATTTACATTCTCAATTAATTTATATATTTGTATTTTTTTATTCTATTGAGCTGAAAAGCCCACTTAGGGAGCATCAATAAAGTGTATGTATGTATGTATGTAACTTTTGGCACAAACTCTAATGCTAGCTCTTTTCGCTATTTACGTAATTATCATAATGTTCTGTTATCTTCGCATTTATTCTCGAAAAACTGTTGAAGTAGGAAATCCAAACGACGCTCTTTTGAAAAGAGAAAAACGATTAACTAACACAGTTGCTGGGATTCTTTTGATTTTGGTATTGACCTACTTCCCAGCGCTTCTTGTCCCATTTGTTTTGTCTACGAAAGGACTCTATGAGAATTCTCTGCGTTTTAGGCCTTCCTACGCTGTTTTCATCCAATTAAATGGAGTTTTAAGTCCCTTCTTAAACTTCGGTCGTTCTAGAAATATGCGCAAAGCTATTAGAGACTTGTTTAAATCCTCTTCCCAAGTGCAGTCATCATCAGCTGTCAACAACAACAACAACAACAACTACAACAAAACCTATCATAAGCTGTCTTATGCAACAGCGACCACCGCAATAACAGCCCAAAAAAGGAACAACATTACCAAGGCAGCAACTGCAATTTTTAAAACATATCTATTTAAGAAGGCTTTTAGTTAGATTATTTATTTATTTATTTATTTTTAAATATTGTAATTTTACCGGTAATTTTACTGGTTTTTAATTTAGTTATTAATAATATTGTAATGCGCTTTTGAGTATTTTTATAGAAAAAGCGCAATATAAGTATTAAATATTATTATTATTATTATGACATTTGAGGATAACATTAAAAAAAGAAGCGATTTAACCAACTATCGCGCCACCAACCTGACTGAAATCTTGAAGGAGACGGCTCTTACAACGGTTAATAAAGTGACCACAATTGAAAATTGTTAAAATAACAAATAATAAGGGAGATAAACAAGACCTCGTGTGCCTTATGCCAGAGCACCCGAAACACTCCGACGAAAATATGGAATTTTGAATAAACCACTGAAATTAAATACTTCATGTACATGTGAACGTACCTCTACTATTTACAGCCACATTTATCAATGCATATGCATTATTCGAGCATTTTAGTGTTAGCCCAGTTTTCCCAGAATTTTTTTATCTCAGAGAAAACAAATATTAAAACATTTTAAAGAGAAAATGACGATTTAAACTCGAAATTCAAACAAACAAACAAACAAGTGAATTGCGTTAAAACTGAAAAAGAGGAATGAAGGTGAGCGTTTTTGATGTCACATATGCCCACCGTGACGAACCTCCGCCGGTATCTAACATGGAAAGTTATGGAAACGCTACCGCATCTCGCGAGGAAACTACTCTGTTAATTGCAGAAACAGTTACACACAATTAAGGCCGCATATGTGCAGGATAAAAGACTTGTTGAATGTCAAAGGCTGGGGCTTCATGGACACAAGCGTTTTGCGGCAAGCCTTTCCTGTTGACAAGAAAACGAATAACTTTGTTAGACAAGTGCATAACCAGGTGTTTAATCTACTCAACATCCTGTTCCGCTTAGACATAATCCTCCCCTTTACACCAATCTCAAGCGAGGCTCTTACAGAAATACTCGATTTGAAGACAACTGCCCGTGAGGTGACGGAATCGACAGCTTTTTAAGAATTCTTGCGGAAATCTGATCCTGCCAAACTCTCCTTTATTGTCCCACCGATACGGCGGACATTAGGTAGCGAGCAGCATCAGCGAGCAAAATGGGAACAAATATTTTTTACGGTGTTTTGCATGAACAGAAAGTGTATTAAAAAAAATTCCTTATTCGTATAAGACACACTCCTCTGCTCTATGAGAGTACGTTAGGAAAGAGGAAGATAAACGTCAGAACGGTCAGAACTGATGCGCAACTTTGTTTCCGGTAGGCAGCCTCTCCCAATTTCTGATGGAACACCCCTGCGGACGAAGTTGTCGAGTGCGGGGCCATTTATTTGCACTTTATTGAATCTCTACCTTTCATTTTATAAGGTACTTTGTTTTTATATATTCAAACTCGACAATAACAAAATAATGCACTTTCACTGGTTGTAGAGCAGTTTGACGACCATGTTCCCGGTAGGTACACACAACCTGAAAAATGGCAGGAAGGAAGAGAAACTCCTGACCAACTACTGCTCGTTGGTAAAAACTGCATTCATCTGTCTTTTCTACAAAAATTTCCAGTGTTAAAGACTCAAAGACGACTGCCGCAGCTACCGTGGGTTTCTGACAAAAACGTAGTCGTAATCTATTAGAAATTTATCTTTCGTTGTTTCCATAAAATCCCTCAAGTTGTTTGGTCCAGAAATACATTGATGATGATAATAATAGTAATAATGATAATAATAATAATAATAATAATAATAATAATAATAATAATAATAATAATAATAATAATAATAATAATAATAATTATATAGCAGTCAGTTAATCCAGTATTGTCAGCACGGCTATTATCCTTTAATTTCTCAGAACTGTCCAATTTGGGATTTAATTTGGACAGTTTTCAATATGGAATTTGAGTAAAAAATGCAGAAACTGTCCTATTTGGGAAAAAATAGGACAGTTTGTTTCGGCCAATGAAATCCGAGAAAAAACAATGGATTGTGAAACCAACCAATCAGCAGTGAGCAAACGTCAGCACTAAAAGCCGCACAGGTCGCCATTGTTGTTGACAACATGGAGGAATTCAGTGAAGAAAATTTGCCAAATTTTTCCATCTTTAGCAGTTCTAACACAAATGAGAGATTTCCATGGTTGCAGGAAGAGGAAATTAATACTCTTAGAAGCAGAAACGAAAACTCAAACACCGCCAAGAGCACAAAAACGTGGCTGAACGTTTTCAACGAGTGGAAACTCCAGCGTAACGAAGCGAGACGTTTTGAAGATATCCCTCCAGAAGAGCTAGATGCAATTCTCTGCCGCTTCTTTGCCGAAATTCGAAAAAAAGACGGCGGCGAATATGAACCAGAAAGTCTGGCAGTGATGCAGAGCGCGTTGGACCGCCATTTAAAAAACGCTGGCAAAAAACACAGCATCTTGCGAGACCGCGAATTTGAAAAGTCAAGGCAACAACTTGAGGCGAAAGCAAGAGAATTGAGAGTGAAGGGTTACGGAAAGCGAAAAAATGCATCTCACGCTTTGAATGAAGAAGACGAAGAATTCCTCTGGCAGTCAGGTCAGCTCGGTAAACATTCTGCTCAAGCTCTGGTCAATGTAAACTTTAAAAATGTCACTGAACACTTTGGCCTCCGAGGGAGACAAGAGCACTATTCAATGACGGTGGAAGATTTCAGCATCATAACCAGTCCTGACAGCGTTGTCAAATACATAACTTTTAAAGAAGGTCCTACAAAAACGAGGCAAGGAGGTCTCCGGATCGCCCACAGAGCTGTACAACCCAAAATGTTTTCGACTGGCGGCGAAAGATGCCCTGTAATGCTTTTCGAAGAAATGCTGTCTAGAAGACCACCAGAAATGAGAGACAGTGGGCCATTCTACTTGACAACTATTTCAAAACCCAAGGGCCAAGTATGGTTTAGCAGACAACGAATGGGTGAACACAAAATTGGACAGCTTATGAAAGACATGGCTGTCAAGTCTGGTCTAACTGCTGCCACTGGTAAGAAAATTACCAATCATTCGAGCAGAAAAACTTGTGTGCAAAAGCTAAAGAATGCTGGTGTCCCGAGGGACAAGATTATTGATGTTACTGGACACCGTAATATTCTCAGCCTTAATTCATATGAAGGAGATGACGAGAATCAGGCAAGGGAACTGTCAAATATAATCAGTGGATGCAAGCAAACAAGTGATATTCAACAACAACCTGCTAACAGCAGCCCCAATAAGGATAGACTACCCCTTCAAGCCAGTTCTTCCAGCAACAGTTTCAGTACCATCAACAACTTTACAGGTCCAGTGAATTTCTATGGTGCATTTCCTGGCTTTCCAGGTCTATCTAATATGCCAGTGCCAACTCACCAAAGCACAGAGCCACCACATACATGGAAAAGGATCAGAGCTTCTGTACTCTCAGACTCAGATGAGGACTAGCTATTGCTGACTGCACAAAAACTTTAAATTTACACCTTTCTTGTATTCATTGTAGTTTTGCACTTTTTTAATGTGTGCATGTTTTGTACAGACTAAAATAATTAATTTTATTTTTTCTGCACTTTGTTAATTGCATTCTTTTCTTAATCTTTTCCATCTTTATTGTGTGTGTGTTATTTCTTTACACACTTTTATTTCTTGATATTGAAAACTGGATAGTTTCAAAATAATGGAATTCTAAATTTTTTGACCTTAAAGTTTTACAGTATTGTTATATTTATTATATTTATTAAATTCAATTGTGATAATGAAATTCATTTCTATTTGGACTACAGCATGTATTTAAAAATGAATTAAAATAAAAAAATTATTAAGATTTCAGTCTGTTTTTTATCAGAGACAGTTCCCATAGTTTTCCTTGCAAAGCTGTGTTTCCTCACTAGCTATATAATTAATAAGTAAGAGGACTACATGCTTGTCCAATTTGGAAATAATTGGATTCAGAAAATTCCTCTGACAGCCAAATTGGACTCGGCCTACGGCCTCGTCCAATTTTGGCTGTCCTCGGAATTTTTTTCATCCAATTATTTCCAAATTGGACAGCATGTAGTCCTATTACATATACTAATAATAATAATAATAATAATAATAATAATAATAATAATAATAATAATAATAAAGGTGCTCAGTGTATGAACAGAATGATTGACTTGAGTGTCTGACGCTCTAGGTGCATGGTTTGCGTCCGGCAGATGTACAAAAAGAACACCAGCAAAGACTGTGATAATAGAGACAATAATAATAATAATAATAATAATAATAATAATAATAATAATAATAATAATAATGATAGTAATAATAAATTAAAATCATGTTAAAAGCATTTAAAGGCTCGGCCTTAAATTAATTTCTATTTTTTGACTTCTTCAGAGCAATTACACTTGAACGGAATGCGGAAGTCAGTCAAGTGGGTGTACCAACAATAAGCTACAATAAATATGCACGGACAATTGTTCTAGTGATAACTGTTAAGAGAAACGCTTTTTTTAGTCTTTGAGAACAAGATCTTCCTCCTCTTCATCCGCAAGTCAAGAACAAGCGCATAAATTGGCACGAAACAAAAAATCAATTTTGGATCAACTAAGGAACAGAGAAAAAGAGCCAGAAAATTGTAAAAGCATGTCGACGATGCTTGTGAACAAATTTCTTATTGCAAAATTGGGAAGAGAACAAAGAAAATTTGTAAAGCATTTTCCTCGTGTTTACAGAATGTATTATGTTTTTATCTTAATCGTTCACATTATTTCCATTAAAATTATCAACAAAGCTCTCTTGATGCATTGGTCGAGGACTGCTTAACTAAAATCACTTTCAACATTGTTGCTTACTCTTAATGCTTGAGATAAGTTTCAAGGATAAAGGAGATTGACAACGCTCCGTAGTGATGAAAACAGTCCGATTCTTGGTTTTATATCGCTTATTTTCTCCACCTTAAAAAGGCATGGCGGAGACAACCAATGACAATTCACGATCACCTGAAAAAGAAGAACTTTATGAGCAACAGAATCAAGGTAAAAACCATGGGTTCGCTGCAGTAACTTGTTTTTTTTTTGTTTATTTCTTTCCTTAACGTAATTTTTTTGTGTGGAATCCGGTGAGATAAAGCTTGCTAACGAAATTTTTTAAAGTAATATCTATTGCGAGACCGTCAGTCAGAAATATTTCAGTCTACTAGTAACCGTATTCGAGTTTCTCACGTTCTTGAAAGCAGGATGTTCCAGGTCATAACCGCATGGTCGCATTGAATGAACCTAACTGGCCCACCATATATACTCGGAAGTTGGATAATGACGTTTTTTTTATTTTCATTAGTTTAGGATAGAACCATGGCTCACCTGATTATAGCAGTACAAATTTCTTAAAAACAAACATGAAAGATCTCCAAATTTACAAGAACGGAGATAGGAGTAAGTACTGTATCAGATTTTACCTCTTAATAAAATTTTCTGAAAAATACATGAAATATGAGTACCAACAGATTTGAGTTTAGTCAGCAATTTTTTCGATTATCTAACAAAATCGAACGGTTCAGTTCGATTTTATTCGATTTGCGAAACCAATCAAAGTCAATCGGCCAAATGAAAAGTAAGACTGTTGAAAATCAGGTCATCATAGCCTCGACCTCGTCTTAGAAAGACTAATTATTACTTGACTGAACCATGAACAAATTCATCTCTGGGTCTACAGTGAAAATAATCTAAAAATACACAAAATTCTCAAGGTGAAATAAAGAAAAGCAGTTTTTTCCTACAAACATTATCTGTGTAAAAGGCGCAAAGGTGATTGCCGTGTTACCAGAAAAAAAAAAAAAAGAATGAAAGAAAGAAAAAGTAACTAGTGCTTCGGAAAAATCTTTAATTGATGGTAAATTCTATAATTTTAATCTAAATCTAAATGGGTAGTTAATGTTCATTGGTAATTCTGATTTTTAATAAGATCAATTAAACGCGTTTTCCTTTTCTTTATTTCTGCTTTGCGGCAGTACTTGGAAAAAAATAACAAATCCATTAAATTCTTTGAAGCAATTACGTATACTCGTAAATGAAATGCGGAAGACAGCCAAGTGATTCTTGGCAAAAAATGTAAATTTTTGTGGTAATAAATGTGTCTCAAGAAAAAGCATCCCCAACGCTTTCTGCATACAGAAAACCGCAAAGAATATTCCCTTTTGCTCCCAAAGAATTGAAAAGAAAATTGATTATTTTACGGTGAAATACCGGATAGAGAGAGAGCTAGGATTTTAAAAAAAGTGAACGTATCTGGGACACGTGTTAAAGAATTTCTTGCTGCGCAACAAATGACGAAGAAAACAGTGAAAAACTGGTTGTAGAATATGTCAGCAGGTGTTTCACTATTAACCATTCCCAAATCCAAATAAATTCAATGGAGCAATTACGCTTAAAAATGGGAAAGACACTCAATTGTTTTTTTTTTAATGAAAATGAAGGTTTGTCTAATGATAAATTGTGAAAAAGAGAAAAATTAAGTCTTTAGAACAAGCATATCCAACTCTTTATTCTTTGCGCGTACGCAAAGAAAAATCGGTCACTTATTTCATGACAAGCTTGTAGATAGAAAGAGTCAGGATTTTGTGTAGGCAATTTCTACATACACTTTTCTTGTACTTGACTGGATCACGAACAAATTCATCTCTGGGTCTACAGTGAAAATATTCTAAAAATATACAGAATTCTCAAAGTGAAATAAAGCAAAACAGTTTTTTTCCTACAAATATTCTCTGCGTCAGAGGCGCCAAATTGAAGGTGATTGCCGTGTAACCAAAAAGAAAAATAAAATGAAAAAAATGAAAAAAAGAAAAAGAAACTGTCATTGGTAATTCTGATTTTTAATATGATCAATTAAACGCGTTCGCCCTTTCTTTATTTATGCGTTGCGGCACTACTTGGCAAAAATAACAAATCCGTTTAATTCTTTGAAGCAATTAGTAATACGAATATTCTTAAATAAAATGCGGAAAGCAGCAAAAAATGTCAATTTTGTGGTGATAAATGTGTCTTTAGAGCAAGGATCCCCAACGCTTTTTGTATCCAGAATGCTGCAAGGAATATACCGTTTGCACGCAAAGAAAAATTCATTATTTTATGATGAAATACTGGATAGAGAGAGCTAGGATTTTGTGGTGAACGCAATTGGGATACGTGTTAACGAATTTCATGCTACGAAATACAATGACTTAGAAAATAGTGAAAAACTGTTTGCAGAATGTGTCGGCAAGTGTTTTAATGTCAACCATTCCCATTATTATCTATTCAAAATACCTTTCAATTAACCAATTTCTCTTAATCGACAGTCCAGCAATACTTAGCTAAAGACGCTTTCAAGATTAAGTTGCCAACTATATAAGAGACATCGAGAATACTTAGTATCAGTTAATATCAGCCTGATATCAGTTACTTGAGGGAAAGACATAATACGTGAACACTAAATGAAGAACCGTTATAAGGAAACATATCCCGAGTCACGGTAAAACCCTGATGTCCTTTTTAATAAATAAATTTGCATTGTTCTTTTTTGGTCTACGGCAAATTTATAAAAAAAATAATATTATTTTTAACTGATATCCTTAACAAGAGAGAGAGAGAGAATGAATTTAAAGCAGTTTTGCACGAGTGTACAGGTTTTTTTCCCCTGCAATTGATAATTGGGAAGGAGGAAGGGAAAATTTGTAAAAAGTAGTCACAGTATGTGAGGGCCGGTTTTTTCATGTTAATAATTTCCATATTTTTTTATTCTAATTGCTTCTTTACTAACCCAAAAGGCTTATGCGTCAGTCCAGAACCATAATTTTATGAAAATCACTTCGATTCCAATATTGGGGAGTGGACTTATCAAGAAGCCTTTCACAACGTCGCTTGTGAAAACAGTTTAAGTTAGATCTATTCTCGGTTTGATCGATACTGCTTACTCTATCAAGCTATAAAAAGTTTTGCTGCGACAGCAACGATTTATGATCACCAATTGAAGAACTTTATGAGAAAACCCGCCTACAGAATTAAGGTAAAAACCATGGTCTCTTGCTTTACTTTTCGTACGGTTATTCTCATTTAACCACCATGCAAATATCAAAGCTTAGTATAAAGAGGGTAAACGTGGACTATGTTGTGGCTGCTGCAACAAGTTTTGATTTTGTTATTATATTTTCTTTCCTTTCTCTCATGTTCTTTTTGGAATCAGGCGAGACAAACGAAAACTGAGTATGCGGTAACAAAATTTAATTTTATTAATTTTTGATGGTAACATAATACGAAACCGAAAGCAAGTTGTCCTTACTGTATGCGAGTTTCTCGCAATTTTTGCTAAACGTATAAAAATGACTCAGTATTTAATTTTGCTCAAACAAGGTTCGAATATTATCAGTTATAACTCTAAACAAAGATCTAATGTAAGCAGGACTTTCTTATTCATAAAAAAATCGCTCAGTATCGCGCGGGCGTCCTTTAACGAACCAAGGTTACCCAAAAATACACTCGGAATTAATGAAATTGTCTGTTTTTTGTTTTTTTTTTAATTTCAGGTTTGAACGATGGCTGCGCACAACTCTAGCCAGTTTCGCTACCAAGATTGCCTGATTGCTGACCTTTCAATCGATGCTCAACTCCAGTTAAAGAACATTAACAAATACGTTTTCCTTCCTCTGAATTTTATTCTGGCTTTTTCGTCATTTGTCTTAAATACGCTTGTTATCGTAGCTGTTGCACGAACCAAATCCCTTCAATATCCCGCGATGGTTATGATAGGCAGTTTGGCAGTGACTGACACAATATTGCCTTTGTATATCATGCACAGATGCGTAGAATATTTCACATACGAACGCCTCACGTGTCTAAACTTGCAGCCTAGGCCTGTTGAATCTGCCTTCAGTGCTCTTTGTGTCCAAGCAACGCTCGGTAACCTGGCAGTTATGAGTAGAGATCGCTATTTGGCAGTACGAAGTCCTTGGTGGTATCGCAATCACATGACAAAATCACGTGCTTTTAAGGTAGTATGCATACCGTGGTGCATCAGTGTGGTTGGTGCAGTTGCGATTCTTCTTGTCAGGAACTTTTGGGGGCGTTTACAAACTTTTGGCACAGACTCTAATGCTAGCTCTTTTCGCTATTTACGTAATTATCATAATGTTCTGTTATCTTCGCATTTATTTTCGAAAAACTGTTGAAGTAGGAAATCCAAACGACGCTCTTTTGAAAAGGGAAAAACGATTAACTAACACAGTTGCTGGGATTCTTTTGATTTTGGTATTGACCTACTTCCCAGCGCTTCTTGTCCCATTTGTTTTGTCTACGAAAGGACTCTATGAGAATTCTCTGCGTTTTAGGCCTTTCTACGCCGTTTTCATCCAATTAAATGGAGTTTTAAATCCTTTGTTAAACTTCGGTCGTTCTAGAAATATGCGCAAAGCTATTAGAGACTTGTTTAAATGCTCTTCCCAAGAACAGCCGTCATCAGCTGTCAACAACAACAACAACAACAACAACAACTACAACAAAAACCATCACAGGCTGTTCCATGCAGCAGCGAAACCACAATAACAGCCCAAAAAAGGAACAGCATTACCGAGGCAGCAACTGCAATGACATATGAGAAAAACAATAAAAACAGAAGAGATTGAACTAACTATCGCACCACCAACCTGAATGAAATTTAGAAGAAGACGGCTCTTACAACGGTTAAGAAAGTGACTGTAAGGAGAGATTTCCCATGTATTCTTTATTTGATTCGAATTTCGTATCTAGCTTTTAAATATTCCCTTTGAAGTTGTGTTAGCCGTAATTTACATTGAATTTGCATTGAGTTGTTTTAGTTCCCTTAAATTATACACATTTTACTTCAATGTTTACTTTTAAAAGGATAATTTGTTTCTGGATAATTATTACAGCTTAGTCACTGAATAATTGGATTTTTCGCCTGTTCAAATACCAACCGTTCGTAGTTTTTAGTTTTGACATTTTAGGGAATCCTGAGCAAAGGAAACGCGAATTCTTTTACACAGCTTTCTTTGTAGGTTTCCTAAATTCACTTGCTTGACTGACATTTAATTTTGAGTTATTTAGTTTAACATATGAACTTTAAAACTGAATTTATCCAGATTTGTTTTCGCTGTTCAGCTGATTTTATTCAGCCTTTATGCCATTTGTTTTGTGATGATGTAATAAGTTGATCAGTTAGTATAAATAGAGCACTGTTATTCCTGTTTTTCGATTTACATTGCGGAGTTATATGCTTGTACGATTTACATTGCGGATTTACTTGACTGTATATGATTTACGTTCACGAGCTGTTCACGAAAGTCCAAGTTTGAGTCCTGTCCTGTTTCCAGTTGTAGCAGATCCTAGTACCTTGGAATAGTGACGAGTTTCTTTCCCGCTAGCCAAGCGAGTTGCAGAGTGAGTTTTCTTCCTTGTTGTTCATACGCCGAAGTCACTCGAATTCTCTTAACGCTTATTTCCCCGATTTGTGCTTGGAAGGGCAAAACCTATCGTCACATGACCACACTGAAAATATTGTTACAACAACAAATACCTCGTAAGCTTCATGCCAGTCAGAGAGCACCCGGAACACTCAGACGAAAATACGGAATTTTTACTGTGCTTTTCACAAACATGCGAACTCTAAAGTTCAAAAGCCGCCTTCACATTTTTCGCTGCCGTCAATCATAATTACGATCACAAGCAACGAACCTTGAAACAACGGATTCAAATCCACCAATCACAAATCACAAAAGATGACCTTTTGAACCCGTTAAAGTAAAGTTTTGCTTCCTAGGAGGTCCGTTAAGATGATTGACGGCAGCGAAAAACACAATCGTCAGTTGCCTTTTGAACTTCACAATTCGCATGTTTGTGAAAAGCGCAGTAATAAAGCACTGAAATTTGATACTTCATGAACATGTAAACGTACCTACCAATTTACAGCCACATTTATCAAAGCATTATCAGAGTATTTTAGCCGTGTAGCATTTTCCCGGAATTTTACAAAAAATTTTAAGGAGAAAATAACGATTTAAACTCGAAATTCAAACAAACGAACAAACAAACAAACAAACAAACAAAAATTCACCTCAATACAGCCATGTAGAGGACCATTTTCTGCTGTGTCAAAATTGTTAGCTTTTATAAATTGTTGTCAATGCACTTATATACATTTTCGTTAGCCTTTAACAACCCTCTTAAAACGTTTAGAACTGATAAAACGAGCCTTAATGACTATTTGGGGGACGACCGAACATTTTAGTGGGCAATGTAAATATAGCATTAGCGTGGAGCATTTAACTGGGAAAAAAAGCATAGTGTAAAAAGCCTACCACTTGAATTCTTCGCCATTTTGTGCTATTTTTAGTAACAAAATGATGGAAAATTGAACTTTCAAAACGCTATATCTTTTGAGTGGATAGGCATATTTCAAACATTTTTTCTTTTTTGACATCCTTGTGTTGACGTCTTTCAGAAACCATCATTAGATATCCCATGATATTAAAAACAAAATTCGGCGGGAACTTCGTGACGTCTTTTCCCGCCAAAAGTGCCAAAATCTGAAAAGCAAAAAAAATAGGTTTTTTGGGAATGGTGAATTGCATTAAGACTAAAAAAGATGAATGAAGGAGAGCGTTTTTGATGTAACATATGCCCACCGTGACGAACCTCCGTATCTAACATGGAAAGTTATGGGAACGCTACCGCATCTCGCGAGGAAACTACTCTGTTGATTGCAGAAACAGTTACACACAATTAAGGCCGCATATGTCCAGGATAAAAGACTTGTTGAAGGTTGGGGCTTCATGCACACAAGCGTTTTGCGGCAAGCCTTTCCTGTTGACCAGGAAACGAAAAAAACGTAGTCGTAATCTATTAGAAATTTACCTTTCATTGTTTTTATAAAATCCCTCCAGTTGTTTGGTCGAGAAATACATTGATAAAATAGTAATAATATTAATAACAATAAACTACAATCATGCTAAAAGCATTTAATGGCTCCGTCTTAAATTAATTCTACTTTTCAACTTCTTCGAAGCAATTACCGCTTGAACCGAATGCGGAAGTCAGTTAAGTGGGTGTACAATAAATATGTACGGACAATTGTTCTAGTGATAACTGTTAAGAGAAACGCTTTAGTCTTTGAGAACAAGCTCTTCCTCCTCTTCATCCGCGACTCAAGAATATGCCCATGGCACGAAGCAAAAAATCAATTTATGATCAACTAAGGGACAGAGAAAAAGAGCCAGAAAATTGTGATAGCATCCCGATGCTTATCATAGCAACGCTTGGCAACCTGGCTGTTATCAGTAGAGATCGCTATTTGGCGGTCCGGAGACCTGTGTGGTATCGTAACCACATGACAATATCACGTGCTTTTAAGACAGTGTGTTTACCGTGGCTTATCAGTATGGTATATGCAGTTGCAACGTACTTGACAATACTTTTGGGAGGAGTTTACGCACCTGTGGCACTAGCTTTTGTTCTTCTTTTTTTCCCTTGTTATGTAACTGTCATCGCGTTCTGTTATCTTAGTATTTATTGTAGAAAAAATATTCAAGTGGGAAATCTAAACGAAGCATTTCTAAAAAGGGAAAAACGATTAGCTAACACAGTTGCTTGGATCCTTGTGATTCTGGTATTGACCTACTTTCCTGGCCTTCTTTTTGGAGGTGTTTTGGTTGCAAATGGAGTAAATAATCTGCCCTTTCGGCCTTATTACATCACTTTTGTCCAATTAAATGGAGCTTTGAATCCTTTGTTAAACTTCAGTCGTATCAAAATGATGCGCAAAGCAATGAGAGACTTGTTTAGATGCCATCCGCAATTACAGTCATCATCACTTGCCAGCAATAACAACACCAGCAATGAACGATAGCATTACCTATCACAACAATTCCCATACAACAGCAACCACATAAATAACCCACTCTAGCGGCAACAGCATTGACCAAGTTAATAGCAATAACATAAAATTATGAGGAAAACGATAAGGGTAGCAATTTTATCAACGATCCTATTCAATACCAACCTTGTTACAAGATTACTTAGGTTCCGCACTTGTTAATGAGCAATGAAACGCCAACATGCCCTATTGCAATTCTGTAGTTAAAAAGCCATTATGGGTTGGAAAATAATTTAGTGCTCATTATTAAAAGATGGTTTGGAATCAATAAAATATTCATCAAAACGTGATGGTTCAGTGTCTTTATGTAGTAGGTCATATATTTTTTGGTAACTGTACACGCAACTGGCACTAAACTACCCAGACTTCGACAGTAGGGTTTGGACAAGCTGGCAACTCGTAACCTGAGATCAGGCTCTATTTTCGTTTCGCTTTGTAAATAACATTCCGGCGCCGTTAGAGAGAATGTATGAGAACCGCTCAAATTGGGCCTGATCTCAGGTTACGCAGCTTGAGAGTGAGTTGCGTAACAGAAATACTATAAGACTTTGTATGGGAAATTCTTCGATCTTTATTAAGGGCATTAAAATAGAAATAAAAATACATCAAAACTTCCTACCTTGTCTGCTTGTCTTGTTTGTGGTATGTTCTTAGCATTTCTAGCCGTTTCAGCGCGATTTCAGCGAGTTTTAGTTTTACCGTTGATCGATCTCGCTCAAATCCTGCGCTGAAACGGCCAGAAATGTTAAGAACATACCACAAACAAGACAAGTAGGCAAAGTAGGAAGTTTTGATGTATTTTTATTTCTATTTTAAAGCCCTAAATAACGATAGTAGTTAGTAAAAGATACCTTCCAGCGAAATACCAAATTTCATACCTGGTGCCCGCATTCCTTCAAAATGCGCGCCCCACCATATGAAAAACGGCAAACCGCTAAAAGAGTATCTTTCACTAACTACTCTAAAATAACACAAATTAACACAAATCTACAAATTCCTGATATTACCGGATACATAAATTATCCCATATTTCAAATTCCACGTCAGAAAAAAATAAAATTGAAATTTAAAAGAATAAATTCTTAAAAATAGAAATCATGTCAAAGCAAAAAGTTGGTGTTTCTTGTTTAAGCAGTAGAAATCAAATCCCAGCCCACGCAAAGTTGTATGCAAGAGAGTATCAACTAGTCAAAGGAATAAGTAATGAGTACAATTATCTCAAAAACAAATTGTATGACCTTAATAACGGATTATTTGAGTCACCAATAGCCAAAAGAATAAAGTATTTCATCAAAATCTGTTTTAGAGGAATAGAAAAAGGTAAATTAGGAAATATTAGTAATTTGGAATTAGAAAAAGAAGATTTGGAGAATTTACTATTTTTTGTTAGACAATATAAATATTATAAAATACGACAAGATTTTTTTGATGACGATGAGAAACCTTACCCAGGTTTAATAGAATTTTATGATGCTACTTTTAAATTTTATAATAAATTAACTGAATGTTATGACAGTGACAGTGACAGTGACAGTGACAGTGATATTCAGATTTATATTGACAGTGACAGTGACAGTGATTAAATCTTATAACTTCATCTCAGTTATAAGATTTTTTACTATAACCAATAAATAAAAAGATGGAACCAAGATCGAGAGAAACTACTCCTACAAAAGAGGATTTGGATTTTATAGTTGATGGTGGATATCGTTACGATGAGGACCCAGATTACGTTCCTCCAAATGAAAGATTTATTCTCACAGGAGATAAGTTTACAAAATTAACCAAAAGAGCTAAAAAACTTGGTGCAGAATCACTTGATTACTCAACCAGAAAAAATAATAAATATATGGCGACACTTCCAGGTGGAAAGAAAGTACATTTTGGTTCTCCAAAGTACGCAGACTACACAATACACAAGGATAAAGAGAGAAGAGATAAATATTTAGCTAGAGCTACAAAGATAAAAAATAAACAAGGAGAGTTAACTTATACAAATCCAGAATCGAGTAACTATTGGTCCGTTAATCTTCTTTGGCCAAAAAAAAATTGATTTTTTAATTGTAGTTTAAGAAATAAATTATAATTAACAAAATGCAGTTATCCAGCTACGATCATTTAACAAAAGACACCGTTATTTTCAAAGAAGCAAAAGAGTCAAAAGTAAAAGATAGTAACATTAAATACAAGCGTATACCAATTGAAATCAAATACCAAAATAACAAAAAAGGACCACTTGTAATCGAAACCCCATTTCTTTTTAGCTTTGGAGTAAATGAAAAGAGAAATCAAGAAACAAAAAAGTTAGTAGGATACAGTATACCAGTATGTCTTTGGGCAAAAGATAGCGAACCAAATGAAAAAGAAAAAGCGTTTTATGGTGCTATTAATAGTCTAACATCTTTGTCTATAGAACATTTAGAGAATGAATACGGACCAGATTTAGCCTCATCTCTTTCCCCACCGTTATACTACAAACAAGAAGAATATATAGATAAAAAAGGAAAGAAGAAAACTAGAAAAGATCCCTCATCTGCACCAGTTTTTTATACCAAACTTATTTACTCAGAAAAATCAAAGAAAATTTTATCTTTGTTTAAAGGAAAGGGGGGAAAGGATCTAAATCCTTTTAAACTCATAAATCAGTATTGTAATGTGAAATTGGCATTAATAATAGAAGGAATCTTTATAAGCAAAACTGTTACATCTCTGCAAATAAAAGTTCACGAGTGCTATGTTAAACCACTCAAACCAAGAGAGTCTTTACTAACAATTGAAGAGGAAGACGTCGACGACGACGAAGAGCAAAGCGATAACGAAGAGGATATTGAGAAATTAGTTGAAGATTTAACTTTATCTGATGAAGAGCCAAATGAGTGAATAGGATTTTATTTTTAATACATTATTTGTATTAAAAATCAACCAAATCCTTAGAACTTACCCATGAGTTAAATTTATCAGGATATCCACTCCATTTTACTAATGCCATTTTCTTCTTATTATCTCTCTTAATAATTTTTTCTATTCTAAATGTCTGCTGTTTTGCTTTTTGTAACTCTTGCTCGTAGAAAGATCCCTTAACCTCTTCTCCCATCAAATCAGTAATAGAATATGTAACAGGTTTTGTTGGCAGAACTTTATCAATCACAAATATCTCCTCTGTCCAGTTTGGTGTGTAACCTTTATCAAATACCTTTCTCTTATATTTTGAGATTCTAACTTTATCACCAATTGCAAACTTTGGTTTACCAGGTTTCAAGTAGATTAAATCACCGTATAAATTAGACCAAACTTTATTTTCATTCTTCTTTTTACTTGCTTCAACAGGACTCATTTTTATACTAGAATGTCTAGCGTTATTGTAATCATCAACTAGTTTATCTATCTTATCCCAGTAAACAGTGTTGTTATTCACAGTAAACATCTTCCACATTCTGTTTTTCATAGTTTTATTCCATCTCTCAACAACACTAGATTTCTCCTCGTTTTCAGTGTGATACAGCTTGATACCATTTCTTTTAAGAAAATCTTTAAAATGTTTACTGATAAACTCAGAACCTTTATCAGTCCATAACATTTGAGGTTTACGTTTACTTTTGAATACATCCCCGAATGCTTTACTAACAGTTTCAGTTTTCTTATCTTTCAAACCTATAATCCATCCATACTTGCTAAACACATCAATAATCATCAAGAGATATTTTAATCCTTTGTTCCACTTACTAAACTTTTGCATTTCAACTAAATCAGCAGCCCAGATTTCATCAATACCGTTTGAGATTACTGATCTTTTTTGAAAGTTTCTTGTGATTGGTTTGTGAAGTTCGTCGGCTAATTGTTGAGACCAATCACTACTCAACGCCGACTCGCGTTTAAACCAAGTCCAAGTTTTTGTTTGGTATTAATTATTGTTCTAGCCAAAGTATGCCCCCATTGTCTTTCTTTCCAAGGAATAGCATCCAACGATTTTACCATCTTTCTGTCTGCCTTATTTTTACACTTTCGGTCATCTCCACAAACACTATAATCAACATCATGTTGCATAGCCACAGCATCAGTTGCTCCAGTTGGCTGATCATAAATTTCTAATATTTCTCCGGTTACTGGGTCGTATCTTACTTGGTTTTCGAGATCATTATAAGGACCTGTATATTTATGCCCTGGTAATGTCCATCCACCTTTTGGTTTAGGTAATTTACCAATATGCTTGTGAATATCTATACCCCCACCATCAAGATCTTTTCTGTTTGTTTTGTATTTTTTCTTTGGCCGTATTTTGGTTGATAATTGGTCTAAAGCTTGTGAACCCACGTTTTGTATCATTGGATTTAATTTGTCCAAAGCGTAATTTATTGCCTTTTTTTGTAATTTAGGGTTTCTAAGAGCTTCTGATCCATAATACCTTCCCATTTCAACTGCTTTTTTACCCATCCAAGGAAGCCCGTAATGAACAAACCCATCAACTGCTGTGCCAACAACAGTATCAAAGACGCCCGCCCCTTCAGACGGGCTAATTAGTTTTTTTGATTTTTTCCCGTTTTAACATATCTAACTTTTTTAATTCCACAAACTGCACAGTGACAGTAAAATTGAGTTCTACCTCTTTTATCTTGTTGGTAACCACTTGGCTCTGTACAAGGAGTTACCCTTTTATCTTTAATACAATAAGTTTCTTTCATTTTATATAACGTTTAGATAAAAATTATGTCTACTAGATCTAATTTTCTGAAAAGTGAGCTCCAAAAGATATACATTAGCCTAAACATGAGTTATGAATATGCTGATTTTTCTAGATTGGAAAACGATAATAAATTTATAAAAGTATTTGAGTTGCTTATGGAAATAAGTGAGAAATCAAATACGCTTAACAAAGTTGTAAAAGGTAATTATCTATTTATATAATAAATGGAAGCTAAATTCTTTTCTGAGATAGAAAAAAAGATGGATGTTAAAACAATCAAGGATTTTGAGAAAGAAGTAAGGTCAAAAATATATAATGAGTTGGAGTCTCTTAGAAAGAAAAACGAAGATCTTTCTAGAGTTCTGATGGTTGGTGAATGTGAGATGTGGAAAAAAATAAGAAACGAGGAATATTCTTGGTTGCAGCTAAATAGTGATAAAAAAAAGAAACTTTATCGTCTTATTGATATTTACTCTAATTTCATAGATATAGTTGATAGTGTTAAAGATCTAAATACAAAAGTTGAGAGGGTTGAATCACTAAAAAATACACCGGTTGATGAAGATTAAAAAATAATATTTATTAAATATTATTTTTATTCTCCCCCCCCCCCATTTTATCCTCCAAAATATTCTTGTATGAAATCGCTGTTATCATCATCAAAATGTGGGTTATGTATTACATTTAAAATACTATTACCCCGCTGTCTCTCAAATAAATAATATAAACACCAATAACCACAGAGAACAGTATTGCGATTTTGTATTTCATCCATTGAGTAAATAATGCGTTTTCCAGAAGTATTAAAATATGTTAGTGCTTCATTTGGCATTATTAGTCCAAATGGATCAAAGTACTCAACTACATTGTCTATATTTCTATAACAAACCCAATGTGTTCCAGGACCTTGTATATCATCTAGATTAATTATTCCACATTCTTTTTTTATTTTATGAGGTAGTCCATCACGACTATATATTCCTCTGAAATGTTTTATACCAAGTTTTTTTATCCATCCCATTAGGTCAAAGTTGGATAGAGGTTTAATTACAAAATGGTACCTAGTATGGGAATTGAGTTGAATGGGCTGTTTTTTCCTAGAAGAAGACCTTTTCCTTTGGAGTTTTTTTTTTTAACACCCATTCCTATAGGGTTGGACCATGTACCAATAAAAGGAGGTGATTGATACGGATAACCCTTACCATTTGTGGGTGGTACGTAAACATTTGCTGTATTAGATGACCCTTGTCTATCAACCTGAAGCCCTCCTCCAAGCATCTTAGATACCAGACTAATTGCTATTGGAATTCCAATAGAAGCAAGTGTACCTAAAAATCCTCCTTCTATTTGTTTTCTAGTTGGCTTTATAGTAAATCCTCTACCCGTTTGCATAGCTCTGCTAATTTGGTTCAACTGTGATTTGTTAAAAGCATTACTTATACTTGGAAGCAAAGTTAATGCAGCTGCTGGAATTGGTATTCCTTTTCTCGCTATTTCATATAAGCTGGCTAAATCCGTTGCTCCTCCTCTTTGTCCTTTTCCAAATATTTTATTTAGCCCAATTTCACCAAGTGCAGTAGCAGCGCCAGTTGCTAATGCGGGAACAGCTTTTGAAATTCCTTTTATTGCGAAAGGAAGAACTTTTGCTCCAAGAGATGCGAGTGATGAAAATAAGTTTCCTCCGTGTTTCACAGATTTTCTAATTTGAGTTTTACTTATCTTTATATCTGATCCTGTGCCATTTGCAATAGATTTATTTATTTTGGCAATCTGTCTTTTTGTCAACATTAACTCATCATTTCCTCTAAGATGCGAATGTTTTAACCGAAGAGTCAAAGGTGACTGATTTATTATTGCGGAAGCCAGTTTTGTCTTTTGGCCATCTGTAAGTTTTACTCCGTATTCCATATAATTAGACATTTTATTTTAATGTTTATATTAAATTAAGGGGAAACCAAGGTTCCCCCAAAACCCCTTCCCTTTTTCTATGTAATTAGATTTTGAATGTAAAATCTAATTTTTTAAAAAAATGCTTTACGTGTAACCTCACTCGGCGCAGTCAAGTGAGGGGTTTTTTCCTGTGTTACATAACACGCACTTTTTAAAATCACGTGTAAACTCACGCGGCGTAGCAGCAGGGGGGTTTTGGGGGAATGCAATCCCCCCATTAGAACCTTCTAGAAGGCTATTGTTTTTAAATCACACGATAATCTCGTGATTATTACATCATAGTATTTTTTTAGAAGCAGGGGGGTTTTTTGGGGGATGCAATCCCCCCATCACTAATTTCACAACATTTTATTCGCCGCGTATATCAAGTTGATAGCAGTTATCTAGTTCACTATCACAGTGTTAGAAAGTTTGATAAAAATGCCTCTCTCATTGTAGCCAAGGGAGGGGGTCGTAGGGGGGTTTTGGGGGGACGCAGTCCCCCCCCATGCGTAGACAAGGAAAGGGGTGTTAGGGGAAAACGTAGTTTTCCCCTTATCTATGCTCTAAGCAATAGTTTTCCATCTTGTTGTGATATTTCTGCTACTCTTTCATGTAAGACTAGCGCGTAAATATTATAATCAGCGTCTGGATTAGCTGTTAATTCGTAATGAAATGCTAGTTTTGTGACTCCATCTTTTATATCCATTTTCTGTTTAGTCAAATCAAAATAAATAAAAGGAAATAAAGTTTTGAAATTACTTCTATTGAGTAATGTTCCACCTTGATAATCATTATTTGCATAGACGTATGACATTACATTTCTAAAAACTCTTGACAAATCTATAGAAGGTTTAAAGTGAATATCAGGATATTCGTTTCCATTTGCAACTTCTAGATAACATCTTGATATATTAGCATTATTTGGTAGTTCAAAAGTGTCGTATAAAAATGGATTTGCTGTTTGTGAATCAATATTGGCTGTATCAATTCCAAAAATAAATACATGACGTGGTTTTGAAATAGCATTTGTAATTCTAAAATGACCTGTCTGTTGTTGTGTATTATTTGATCGCTCTACTACTTCATTCAAATATGTCCATTTGTAAGGTTTAAGATAATTTTCCATGTACAACTTTTCTCCTTCTGAATTAAACGTAAGTTTTGGAATAAAAAGTTGTAGTCTTGTTATAATAACTCTACAATTATCAGCTCCTTGAAAAATTAAATTTGCATCTTTTTCAATTTCGATATTTAGCTCAATTTTTGTATTTGGAAGTAATTTGTCTTCCAATGCTTCAAAGAAAGAATATCTATTAAGAGGAATTTCACAGTTTACTGTGGCTGATACACCTAATAGTAATTTTCTTTTATGAAAACCTTTATTATAAGTTGCTTGAGCAGGTCTTTCCTCTGCAGCTCTTGATGTATCAAGATAGTAAAATTCGTTTGTAGCTACACTCTCAGCATATGAAGGATTATACTCAAGAAGATTTTTAATATTTACAACATGATTTGCATAATTACAACTATAAACTTCTCTTCCATTTGCTAGGATACTTAATTTTTCTATAAAGGAGTTACTACCATTTACAATTCCGTTATGGTCTGCAATCGCAATGTTTCCTCCATCTGCCAGCTTATTTACTTTAAAATCCATTGATAGTCTGGCGTTATACCAATCAAAAGGAGTGGCTTCTCCTGTATTATCAGCTACAAATCTAAGACCTGTTTTAGTTTGGTGAGCTGCATTTGCTGGAGCAGTATCTAAAGACTGTTCCAGGTCATAAACAACATCCTCATATCTATCTAAATATTTTGGATTTCTAAAAGACTTCATTTTATTTTAATAATTATATAATTTTATGGGGGGATTGCATCCCCCTATAAGGGGAACCTACGGTTCCCCTAACACCCCTCCCTTATAGCAGCAGGGGGGTTTTGGGGGGTGCAACCCCCCCCATTTAATAATTGTAGAATTTTCTCTTACGTGTTGAACCTCCACTAAGAAGGTTATTCAACATTTGATCTATCTCTTTTTGAGTCATTGTTTTGTTTGGAGTTGTCTTAACTTTTTTAGCAGGGGGTTTTCGGGGGGGTGCAACCCCCCCGTTGGATAACATTTGCACTATTTTATCACCAGCCTTTTTACCAGCATGTTCACCAGTTTTTGTTGCAGCCATTGTTAGTACTTTTTCACCACTTTTTTTAGCAGCTTTATTCATTGTCTTTCCAAATATTTTTTTACCAAACGATTTAAAAACATCTGTTATTCCTTCACCATAAATATGTTGTTTTGTAAAACTACCCAATTCAGGGTCAAATCTCTTTTTATACTCTGATTGTCGCGTCATTTTTATCTAATGAATATATATTTAGCTGAGGGAGGGGGGCGCAGGGGGAACCGTAGGTGCCCCCGCTTACATCGAGTGGAGTATTAAAGTCATAAACCAATCTATACCATTAAAATTTACTGGTCTTCCAAGTGAGTCTGTTACATAGATTCTCATTTCATCAATGTAAAATGAAGAGACATCACAATACAAAGGTCTTTTAGGTTCGAAAGTAAATGGATAAGACCTTGTGAGGTTATCAGTTGGTATCACAGCAATGGTATTAGTATTTATTCCATTTACAATACTATCAGTTATCGCCGTTGTGTTGATATTTAACACATCAATCGAATTTGTGATATTTGGTAATTTTGATCCATACTCTGTTTTTGTAATAACTTTCTTTTCAAATCCAATCAGGTCTCCAAATTCTGTTCCTCTCAAATCAAGTTGATAATCACCATCAAGTGATACTAACACACGATAGGTAGATAGTATAAAAGTTAGATTGATTGAATACTTTTTTACTCCTTTAGAATCTGTTGTATGGTGAGACTTTTGATCCATGTACTGATGAATGTAATCATTGATATCTGAGTAGGAATACATTCCATCTGTAAAAGTAATTGTTTGCCAGGCGGATCCATCATGAGTATATTTAATCTTATTGTTTTTATAATCACTTCTAATGTTGTACCATGAGTAAGTCATTGACAATCGATCAAGAGCAAGTTGATGTTTCTTATCAGTATCAAGTTTCAGAGATGGGTTAAACTTAATAGTAAAATCACCAGGTCTGCTTGTTCCTCTTTTTTCCCTATTTATTGAAGAAATATGAATAGCTCGTTCTTCCATTTTTATCTAATAGTTATATAAGTTTTTATTAAATCATTTAGCTGTTTTTTTGAGATCACTTTCATTTGGTTGAGAAGATGTGCTATTTGAGAAAACTCAGGTATCACGCCATTATTCCCAGCTAGAATTGAACCACCAAGTAATTCAAGTCTGTTTAGAAGTTGATGTGGGTTGTTATAGTAAATAATTCCTTGTCCCATTTTATACTCAAGCGAACCTAAATAAAGTTCAAGAATGTTTTTGTATTTATGTAGTAAATCTTTTTGCATTTGAATAAAATCTATTTCCATTTTTTCATCTTCTGTTTTTTGTTTTTTTCTCTTCAAACCAGCTATTTGCCCTGTAGTAACTTTTACATCATTTTTTACTTCATCACGTATTTCTCTAAGTCTTTCAGGGTTAGTATCAAAAAAATCATTTGGTCTTGGGTAGCCCATATCCTTCAGTACTCCTAAATCCACATTGTCAAGATGTTTTTCAATGTTATAACGTGAAGGTGATCTTGGTCTAGATGTTGTAGGTTCATCATAATCACCTTCCAAAGCTGGTAATTCGGACATTTCAGCCAATCTTAAATTAGTTTCATTAATTTTTTCCAATCCTGATGTTAATGCAAGTTGATTTTTTTTAAGCTGTGCTATAGTTGCGTTTTGCTGCTCATCAATACTTTTTTTAATAGAATCTTGAGATTTAATAAGTGGTTTAAATGTCTCTTTAAAACCTTCCCGCATATCTTGTTTTTGCCATTTTGTTGTTTTTATAACATCTCTAACCTGTTGAGTCAAAGCGTCAGCTTCAATTTTATTTTTTGCAAATTTTTTGTATTCTTCTATATCCATTTATCTAAAGATTAAATAAAAAATGTGTAGCAGCAGGGGGGTTTTGGGGGGAGGCACTCCCCCCATTTTATTTAATCATTAAATAAAATGGAAATTCCAAATTATGATAGTACCGATGACATTGATAAAAAATATAAACAATTATTTCCTTACATGCCATCAGACACATTTCGTATGTTAATATGTGGAAATAGTGGAAGTGGAAAAACTAATCTTTTGTACCACATGTTAATCAAACCACTATTGCATTACGATGAGATTTATCTTTACGCACGTAATCTAGAACAGGATAAGTATCAAAAACTCATTAAAAAAATGAGGGAGTTGAGTAGTAAAATTGGATATGAAATACTTCATGTGAGTAACGACGAAATAACCCCGGTTACAGAAATGGATTACGAAGACAACCAAAAACTTGTGATATTTGATGACTACGTTTGTGATAAAAACCAGAGACAACTGATTGATTATTTTATTCAAGGACGACATAAAAATTGTTCTGTGGTGTATCTCAGTCAATCGTTTTATAAAACACCAAAGGATATTCGGCTAAATTGTTCTCACTATTGTCTGTATGAATTTCCATCATCGAGGGAAGCAAACAGAATATCATCCGAATTAGGAGTTGACAAAGAGGCGTATAAATCAGCAACAAAAAAACCCTTTTCATTTCTATACGTTGATAAACCAAAAAAACGTATTGCTAAAAACTTCACCAGTAATATATCCTAATAATAAAAAATGGGAATATTTAACGAACAATCGTTTGATCATCCTTTTGCTAAAGGTATTCCTGGTGCTCCAGGAGTTGGATTTAGTTTAACCGCAGATGGTAATTATGATATGAATAAAAAGAAACTCACAAATGTAGGAGCACCTAGTAATACCACTGATGCTGCTACTAAAAAGTATGTTGATGATAATTCCAGTGGATCACCCTCAACATCAAGGCTAACAGTTGATTCTAACATTAATATGGGAGATCAATACCGAATTACAAATCTTAGCACACCACTGGATGCAAAAGAACCACCTACTAAAGAGTATGTAGACAATACATTTCTTGATAGAGATGGTTCGTACCCAATGAAAGGTGATCTTAATATGGATAATAATAAAATGGTTAAAGTTGGCGCACCAACAGCTAATGATGACGCAGCAAATAAATCCTATGTTGATACAAAAGTAACAAATACAATGAGCTCTGCAGCAACAAAACAAGAACTAGCTAATTATCTTAAAAAAGATGGGACTGATGCAATGAAAGGAAGTCTAGACATGTCCAACAATAGAATATTCAATTTACCTAATCCAACGGGGTCCAAACAACCAACACCATTAGCTTTTACTGATTTAAAATATCTCCACGTTTCTGGAACAAATAAAATGTTAAATAATCTAAACATGGATAATAAAAAAATAATTAACCTTAGTCTACCAACATCAGACACTGATGCCGCAAACAAAAAGTATGTGGATGATAATGCTGGGGCCCCAGATCTAAGTGATTATTTGGAAAAAGATGGTACTGTTGCTATGACAGGTAACTTAAATCTTAACAGCCATGAAATAGATAATCTCAGTGACCCCACCACAGATAAACAAGCTGCTAATCGCGGATGGGTACGTAAACAAATAGAAAGGCTTGATCATCATTCTGGAGAAGCCTCAAGTGGCGTATTCACAATAACAGATCCAGCTAGACCTACAACAATGTATCTACAATATATCAGTGGGGGGAGTGCCTCCCCCCAAAGCCCCCCTACTGTTGATTTTGTTTTAACTACATCAGCACCTGGTCAAGCACTTGCTTCATTTGCTCCAACAGCTAACACATACGTTAACAAAATAGAATTTCAATTTGGATCGCGCAATGTCAACGTCGACTTTCTGTTTTTTATTCCCAGGGACAACAATCATTCCAATTCTGTCTTTTGGGTTAGTGGAAATCGAACTGGCACATGGTCATTGAATATCCACAAGTCCTGGAACTACAATATGTCAGGAGTAAAACTACGAACTCATAATAACAACAATCACTCTGCTATAACTTGCAGAGTATTTTTTGATCTACCAAAAGCAATTACTAAACCACTTGGTAGAATAGAAATTAACACACCTAAAATTGTAATAAGTGGGGTTGTAAAAGCAGATGTCAACCTTGGTGGTAATAAAATAAAGAATCTGGGTGTACCAACCCAAGACAATGAATCGGTAAACAAAGGTTATGTTGACAATCTAGTTCATCATACCGCAGTTCAACCAAGTCATTATAAAGATGAGTTTAGTTACCTCATGTTAAGTGGGGCTCAATGGACTGATGAAACGGATGGGGGGAATAGTTTTGTTATATCAAAAATAGGAGATTTAGCACCAAACAAAGGAAACTTTCACGACTATAATCACAAAGTAATTTACGCGTCTATACGAAAGAGATATGATGGAAATACGCATAAGAATACATTTAATTATAAAATGGGAATTAATTTTTACAGACTAACTGCAAATACCGAATACACGTTGTGTTTGGAAATACTTAACACTGATTATAATCTCTGGAATAATACTCAAATAAGTGTTGACAAAGGAACTTCAACAGGATTATCAATTGGAAATACAATTGTAAAAAAACTATCCCATAGGTATACTGATTCAACAGGATCAACAAAAACTATGTACTACCACAGAATAATAGTTAATTTCCGAAAATTGTCATCTGGGAATAAGTTCTTTCTTCACATTTCGGTTAATTTTCTTCAGGGCGGATATAATATCTCTACGTATCCATCACTGTTTTCAGGAGTTTACATCATTGCTTATGGCATTGTGGGTACATTTAGCAATATCGACCCAGATAAAGTTTACGACTATCACACCGCATTTGATATCAAACCAACAGAAGTAGTGTACAACGTTGATATAAATGCAAATCAAAAAGAAATTACAAATATCAAACTTGACCGACAAAATGATAATAGTGCCGCGACAGTCGCTTTAGTAAAAGAAGTAGCTCCTTTTACTAAAAATTCTTTGTATAGATTATACTTTAGTGAGGTCTATGACTTTACTCATGCGGATAGTTATGGAATAAATATAGGTTCATCTGGAGTTATTATTAATTCTGTAAAGCCTAATATTACACTACCACCTAATAAAGACCTAGATGAAATAGAAAAAGATGGATTACATGTTAATGGTTACGATGTTACTTTTTCTCCTACACATTCTTCGAAATCTACTTTATGTATTGTTTTTAGTCATTGGAGAAATAGGAGTTTTACCCTAACTAAATATTTATCAACAAACAATAATATTTTAGTAAAATTGGATTATAATAAATCAAACAATAAAGTAACTTTAACTGTCAACAAAACAACTCAAAATTTTACCATGCTAAGTGAATTTAGTGGAAAAATAATTGTATTATGGCTAACAGAAAATTTTGATTCAAATGTTACAAAAGTTAAAATAAGTAACTATAGCGGAACATTAACTATACCAGCTGTTTTTTATAATGTTAATCAACGTTGGAAGTTTAAAACTGAAGATGGAGTGTTAAATAAATTAATGTACTCTCCAAACTTTTACGACACTGATTCTGAGCAATATCATAAAGTAATGCTTCAAGAAAAGTTAAACGGAAGTTACATAGTATAGTGGGGGGATTGCGAGCCCCAAAACCCCCCTGCTGCTACGCCGCATAATCTGAGTATAATATAAAATGAAGGATATCTTTGAGTTTAATCACATTGATAAATCTCTGTCAGAATCAGATATTGATGTTCTAAAAGATTTTTACAGGCATTATCACAAAAAATATTGGTGTTTTAAAAGGTGTTACAAGAGTTATAAATTTCTTGATGATTTTTTTACGATAACCGGAATAAGTCTTGTGGCTATAGGAACAATTGCTGGTGGGATAACACTAAACCCAGTTATTCTTGGTGTTATAAATGGCGCTGGGATTATTGTAGCTGGTATTGGAAAGAAAAAGAATTTCCAAAGAAAAATTAAGATGACAAAGATCGCATTCACGACTTATGAAAAGGTACTAGTAGAACTGAGATCAGCTCTTAGAGGAGATGAATGGGATAAACAAGAGTTTATTGATAGGATGAAACTGATAGATGAAATGATAATTGATCAAACTCCTATATCTGATAGATTTGCTAAAAAATATAATAAGAAGTTTTCACCCAAAACCCCCTGCTACAAGATTTAATATAAGCAAGTAATAAATGGAGGAGTTAAGAAATTTAAAAAAAAGTTTTATAAAAAATTTTGAAACTACTTTATCTTCTGCCGGAAAAGATTTGGTAAAAGAAATGGAACAGAAATATAGCGTTGACGACCAAATTTGTCTTGATTATGCTATGAGCCTGTGCCATAAGCTTGTCAAAATGGATGGAGTTAGTGCAGAAGATGAGAAAAAGTGCCAAGAGTTTATAAAAATTTTTTATTATTTGGACGAGATAAAGTCACTGAACTAAAATCTAATCCAAATATCTGAAATAATATTTTTGGCCATTTATTTTTGATGTTGTTGTTTTATAAATACCTAAGCAAATCATACTAACTTGGGCTGGATTTATTCCCAGCATTTTTCCAACAGAGTACAAGCTTTTAAAATTTGTTTCTTTTTTTGTTACCAAATTTATTGCTGTTACCTTTTTAGGATTTTTGCGATAACTACCAAAATTTCTGTTTTTTGCTGATTTTTTAATATTTTCGCTTGGTGTAACAATCTCCAAATTTTTTATCCGGTTATCCGTTCTGATAGAATTTATATGATTTATCTGTTTGTTTTTCTCAATTAAACCGTAAAAGCACTCGTAAACGAATCGATGAGATGAGTAACATTTATTTCTGTTTTTTTCTAAATATATTGTAAATCTTAAATAGCCTGTGTTGATAAGATTTCCCTTTCTTGGTTTTCCCAATTTAACATGAATAATTTCACCTTCATCATTTGCTGCGTATTTGTTATAAATAGGATGAATGAAATATTTTTTGCCGTTTTCTAAAATATATTTTTTCATTTTTATCTTAGAAATTATTTCTTAAAGCTACAGATTTTATTTTTTTATCCAAGCATAATATAAAAATGTTAAAGGAAATAGTAGCATACGTAAACTTCAGATTTCCAGCTGTAAAAACACAGTTTTATAACGACAATTTTATTAAAGCTTGTCTTGTTTATGAGTATTTAAACGCAAAGTATTTCAACCAAGTGATGGATTTGAATAGAATTATTAACAAACTATCTGCTGACAGACATTCCATTAGAACTAAATCTAAGGTTTTGACTAACCATTTGATTTTCAATTTAGGTTTCAAAGCTTTTTGGAGCCACTTCAAACTTGGAAGAGGCTGTGTTTATGTTTTTGACTCTCGTTTTCAAGAAAATGAGGTTATTGGGTATTTGACAGGAATTTTGTATTGGATTTTCCATGGGGGGGTTGTTTAATTTTATAATACAACTATTATAAAATTTAAAGCAGGGGGGCTTTGGGGGGATGCAATCCCCCCACTCTTAATTCAAGATAACTTTCCCACCATTTGTCATAATATTCTTTTGTTTGAGATGAAATATTAAGCGAAATTTTGTTTTTTGAGCCTATTTCCCCCAAAATTCTATTTGCGACATAAAAGACATTAATCATTCTCTTACGGCTAAACTTTTTATTTACCTCTTTCATAACTTTCTCATCTATTTCCATTAACTTTCTGTATAATTCATCCTTTTCCTCTCCTGTCAAATTTGGAATCTGTTTTATCTTTTTGTCGTAATAGTATTTTCGCTGGTAGACGCTTTTCTTCCTGAAATATAATCTGTCATACTCTTTTGGATCAAAGTAACCTAATACATGCCCGTTTGTTGATCCACATTCTTCACAAATCTTATAACCAAAATCTATTGTAAAAGACGTTCTGTTTTCGCAATTAGTACATTTAGCTTTCAAATTTGGTTCATCTGAGAGATTTTTAGTATAATTATGCAAAATTTCTAAATATTTTTTTATTTGTTCTTCTGAGTATTTCATTTATTTTTTATTTTTTTAATTTTTAATTTTACCTTATTGCTTTAGTATCAACTTTGTTGCTTAGTACCAGCCTTTTGTCATCATCGCAGCTCAGAGCTATTTTATTAACCTCTTTAGAATATATATCGTGGTACCTACTTTGTATTATTTTCATACTTCGCATTTGTTTCTCCCCCGTGAATAAACAATCAAAATAATGCTCAAATGTAATTCCTTTTGACACCACAGACTTTTTTATTCCCTTACACTTTTTAACATTTTTGCCATCTTCTATTTTAAAACTGTAAAGCTTTGGGCGAAGACCTATGAAATGAGAGATTTGCTTTCCAGCAACTTCATCCTTGAACATTCCAATTACTTTTTTGTTTAACCCTGTTGGAATTCCAGATGGATGAGATTGAGGGTAATCTGATGTGTCAAACTTGGATTTCACATCGTCTGTTATGTCTACGTAAAAATCTTCTGTTTGTATCCGATACATTAGGCTATCAGTATCCGTAAAAAGTAACTCAGCTTTTGTGTCATATTTTTCTTTTATATAATTGTAGTGAAAGTCAAACATTAAAGTTTTGGACAAGTCTAAGATCGCTTGGCCTACATAAACTGGTTTATTGAAATACACCTCTGTTTCTTTCATATGGGCCGCAATAAGATTTTTATCGAAAATCGTGGCTCTTTCAAAGTTGGGCCTTTTTGAGAGTTTTAGAGCTATTTTACGATTATCAACCAGTTTTATGTTTTGTCTTTTTCTAATGTTTTCTATTGTCTTTCCAAAAACTGAGTTATTCATGAGTTTAAAAAAGTCTTTCTCAAAACTGTTTGCTGCCGTTTTACGCAATTCTGTGTTCTTTCTTATATAGGGTTCCATCCAGGGGGATTGCTCAAAGGATATAGCTCTGTTTACCGCTTTGAGTTTAAGACCCATATTGAGATACTGTTTCAGATTTTTGTAATGAAGCACATAATTGTTTCTTGGTTTGAAATGGCATATAAGTTTTTCAACCCCATTTACTTTGAGAAGTTCTGGAGCAAGCGGGTAATCGTTATGCTTTTCCCAAAGATGTTTTGGGTAAACCAGATCTACATCAAAAATATAACCCTGGGGGGACCTTGTCCCCCCAAAACCCCCCTGCTCATCCTCCTCTAATATACGAAGGACTTTTTCTTTTGTTAGATTTTCAACCCACTCAAAACCATGCGTTGGGAGTGGCTGAGACATCGCCCAACCATAAAGATTATTGGCATCAAGGTATTGAATGTAGGACGAGGGTTTTTCTGGGTTATAATTTTTCATGTACTTATTATTGGCTTCCGCATATCTTTTTGATATGTGAGTTATTCCACCGCGTATTCCCCTTTCAAACATCATTAACATATCGTAATCGTCAAGTAATTGTAACTGCTGACCTGTTGTTTTAAGGCATGCATCCCAGGCAAGACCTGGTGAAGTGTAATAATAAGCTGGATCAAGATTGTAATGTTTCATACAAGTTTTCCTGAAGTTTTCAAACACATCGGCAAGGAGTAACACATCAGACTTAAGATAAAGATCATGATAATCTCTGATTGTTTTACAATTGAGTGTGTCCCAAACACGAATTGCGTGATAGAAATCTTCTTCAGCTATGTGCTCATCGTTTAGCTTTGAATAAAATTCTTCTCTTGGTGGGAGTTGTGTTTCAGAAAACTTCTTTAGATTTGAAACGTAATCGTAGGGGTAAACTCCTTTACGAGTAAGCAGTTCAGTATTATTTTTAAACTTTCTTCTTGTATTAACAAAGTCTGTTGGTTGTAGATTTGAAACAAGATTTGCAAGAGATGTTTGAAGAAATTTGAAAGAGTCTATGAATCTGATTTCAAACGTAATTTCAATCATTTTACCTGATACGCCTTTGAACTCTCCCACTTTAACGTGTTTTGAAAAGGAAATGTATTTCTCTTCCGTAGATGGAATGCATTCTAATTTTCCTGGAATTTTAGCAAGTTCCTTTATGAAAAGATGTGCATCATAACCTTGAAGATTATGGAATATAACTGGAAGAACTCTTGGTTTACGACATCTCAAATTACACTCGTTGTGGGCAGCACCTCTGTATTTACCTGTGAAATGGCAGTGATCTCTGACTCTGTCTTCACCCAATTCTTCCTCACATAACGAGCAATATTCAGCTTGTTTAAAAGAAATCTTTTCCTTTTTAGTTATTGTCATTGGTTTTGGTTTTCGATAGTATTCGGTGTATATTGATTGGGTATAACCCACAATTTTATCTACAAAAATAGCCGCCACATTGTCATCTTCTTTTTCCTTTGTAAAGCTTTCTGTTTTAAACCTTCCTGTTACCCCTTTGAGATAAAAACAAAATCCTGATGGTTCGTGTTTTTGGTATTCTATGTTATAAGATTTACTTGGATCTGGCTTACAATTTGAAACAGGTTTTGTAAAACACTCAAAATCAGCATATATTACAAAAGGAACCGGATACTTTTTGTGAAAGTTTTTAAAATAAAGGCTTTCTCCCTTCTTTGGCATTTTAACTGCAACCATTTTGTTGTTTGAACAATATTTTTCGTGTTTTTCAAAACTACTTTTTACTTTGAAATGGCACAAACATCTTTTACAAATAAAAACACCACCAATAACTCTTGTTTTAGTCAGTTGAGTTCTAATTAACCTACTTAAATTTTTTATCAGAGAGTAGTGACTTTTACCATCCTCTTCAAAAAGAAATAAATCTATACTTTTTTGACAATTTTTGTTTGAAAGTTTAAGAGGGTAAATAGTTTTTCCTTCAACCGAAAAGACTGCTATACTTGGAATATTTGGGTTAAGCTTTTCAAACTTACTTATTTTTTCAATATCCATTGGAAAAGTTAATCCCTTTGTTACTAACTCGTTTTCATACTTTTTCAAATCTGAAATTATCTCGTTATCTCTTGGTTTTGGATGAAGATATCTTAGTACACACCAGATAAAGCATTTATCGTCTTTGTTTTTCGGGTTAATTATTGCCTTTTTATTTTTAATCCAAACTGGTAAATCTATATATGATGAGCCTTTTTGAGGGAAGTATTCAACAACATTTATCTGCAACTCTTTTATGTTCTTAAAATACCATCCACTTCCATTATTTTGATACTTTTCAATATCCAAGTTAATCTTTTTAAAGTTATCTTTTACAAGCTTTTCCACATTTGTTGACTTTAAAACTCTCTTTTTCTCAGTTCTAAAATACGCTTCATCCTCCTTGTAACCAGCAAGACCATTTTTATCAAAAAGTGGTTGCTGCATATCACAAACAAGAACAAAATTTGCTTTAATATTTTTGTTCTTTTGGAAGAATAGTTTAATAATATTTTTATTTTTCTCAAAAAATTGATCAGGTGTTAAATTTGGATCACCCTCTATTACATACTGTTTTGCAAACTCATCAATAGCTGTTTTAGTCTCGACTATTTTCTCGTCGTATTGATCAATAAGCTTTTCAAGTGCTTTTCTGAAAAATGGAGGGGTATCTTCAGGAATTTTTCTGTTTTTTATACACTCATCAAAATACTCCTGAAATGTCTTCTTCTTTTTAGTCTTTTTTTTGATATTTACTCCCTGTCTTACTTTTTGCCTAGCTTTTTGTATTTTTTGAAACCTTTTGATGAGTTTCTTTCTTTCTGCTAATTCTGAGTACTCTTTTTTAAGAGCTTTCTCCTCTTTTTTTACTAATTTTCTAATTTGATCCAGAGACATATTCTGGAACTCTTTTGAAACTGATTGTTTTGACATGATTCCTTGTGAAAAGCAATTTTATTATAAGATTTTATTCTTTTAAATTCAATTTTATTTTTTCTGACGTAGGGTTTAGAATATGGGATAATTTAAGTATCCGGTAATAACAGGAATTTGTAGATTTGTGTTATTTTGTGTTATTTTAGAGTAGTTAGGGAAAGATACTCTTTCAGCGGTTTGCCGTTTTTCACATGGTGGGGCGCGCATTTTGAAGGAATGCGGGCACCAGGTATGAAATTTGGTATTTCGCTGGAAGGTATCTTTTACTAACTACTAACGATCGATAAATTTTCCATACAAACTCTTATAATATTTCTGTTACGCAACTCACTCGCGATGGAAAATTTGTAATTAATTAAAAGTGTTTACTCCTGGTTTGCAGAATGTGTCGGCAGTTGAGTTCTTCCATTTGCAATTATGTTCCAGTTAACCAAGATCTCATGCTCATCATGCATCAATACAGGAATACATGACTATTTTAAAAACACTTTCAACATTGTTGGCAAATCTCAATGTTTAAAATGATAAAAACGGATGCAAGGGAAACAAAGAACAGTTCGATTCTTATTTTTACAATTTTAGCAACTGGATAACTCAGTACTGAAATTGAGTGATGAGTAAACCCATCCCATCCCATCCCATCAGGGTCATCTTTATTTAATATTCTCCAATTCTTTTGTATTCAAGGCCAAATCTAAAAGGAATATTATTTGGAATTTGATTTAATTAGATTAAGAAGCTCTCCTACGAATGAATTACTGCACAATATCTACCGCTGTATAACCGTGAATCATTTCACTCCCCCTTTTTTAAAAATTTTGAACTAGTCACTAGTTCCAGACTGTCAGTAAATAGTGCTGTCACTTTGCTCTTTTCTTACAATTTCTCGTAAAAATGTGAAAACAAAAGACTTTTATTATTTCAAATCTTTCAGGCTAAAACATGTTGCAACCTTAGGCAAAGAACTATCTTCAGAGTCAGGGCGCCACTGGAGAGACTGGCGGAATTTTTTGAAAATGGGACGTGTCGTGATAAAATGGGTTCGTTGAATCGTTGGATTTGTTGAATGCGGCCTTTAACAAACCCAGCTATAAACTCGGAATCAGAAGTTACAAGTTCGTATTTTGTACTTTAGGATTGAACCATGGCTGTGCAAATTTCAAGCCAGTTTTCCTACGAAGCGTTCCTGATTGCTGACCTTCCAACTGATGTTCAACAACAGATCGATACTAATAACATTGGCAACTACGTTTTCGTTACTCTGAGTTTTATTCTTTGGCTTTTTTGTCATTTGATCTAAATACGTTTTTTTTATAATCGTGGCACGAACCAGAAAAATTGAGATTGAAGTTGCTGAATGCGCACTTCGATGAATTTGCAGTAAGTTTTGGATTATATCTCTTTAATGCTTTCGAGGCAGACCGTAGAGGAGAAAAGCCCCATCTTCAGTGGTTACACAAACCCAAGAAATGTCCAGGTAGGGGGGAGGAGAACACTTCACTTGTATTTGACTGGATCATGAACAAATTCACCCTGGGTCTACAATGAAAATATTCTTGAAATATAAAAAATTCTCAACGTGAAATAAAGCAAAACAGGTTTTTCCTAAAATATTTTCTGCGTCGAAGGCGCAAAGATGATTGCCGTGTTACCGGAAAAAAAAAAGAAGAAGAATGAAAGAAAGAAGAAAAAACTAGTGCGTCAAAAAAATCTTTAAAATTGATGGTAAATTCTATTAGTAATCTTAATGTAAATCTAAATGGGTAGTATGTTTATTGGTAATTCTGATTTTTAGTAAGATCAATTAAGCGTGTTCCCCTTTTCTTTATTTCTGCTTTGCGGCAGTAATTTAAAAAAGTAACAGATCCATTAAATGCTTTGAAGCAATTACGTATACTCTTAAATGAAATGAGGAAGACAGCCAATTGATTCAATGCCAAAAGTAAATTTTTGAGGTAATAACTGTGTCTTTACAAGAACAAGCATCCTCAACGCTTTTTTAATCCAGAAAACAAAGAATATGCCCATTGCACGCACAGAAAAATTGATTATTTTATGATGAAATACTGGATAGAGAGAGAGCTAGGATTTTGTAGCGAAAGCAATTGGATCGATACGTGTTAACGACTTTCTTGCTGCGCGATAAATGACGAAGAAAATAGTGAAAAACTGTTTCCGGCAGGTGTTTTAATATTAAGTAAACCATTCCCGTTATTATCCATTTAAAATTTCTTCCAATTAAACTAATTAACCAATTTCTCTTAATGGATCAGTCAAGAAATACTTAACTAAAAACACTTTCAACAATGTTGCTTACTCTCAATGTTTGCTCTTTACAAGAATATATAAGAGACATCGAGAATACTTAGTATCAGTTAATTTCAGCCTGGTATCAGTTACATGAGGGACAGCCATAATTCATGAAAACCAAGTGAAGAACTTTATAAGGAAACATATCTTGAGTCAAGGTAAAACCCTGATGTCCTTTTTCATAGATAGAAATTTGCATTATTCATTTTTTGGTCTGCAGCAAAATTATAAAAATTAATATTATTTTAAACCGATATGCTAGATAAGAGGGTCTGTCGAGAGAAGTGAGCATGTCATGAAAATCTACTTTTCCGGTATAGCAATGAATGTCGTCGACTTCGTTCAAATTCTTAATGTCTGAAGTAATATCTAGTTAGAGACCATCAGTAAAAAGTACTAACTATTTGTGCGTTTCTTAAAATTCATGGCAAAAAATGTAAGAAAGAAGACTCACCTTTGCTCAAACATGGCTTGAGTGTTCCCTTTAACTGATCCGAGGGAAAAGACCTAATCAAAACAGGAATTTCTAACTAGTAATAGTTGACACTACAGCTGCCCCCGTTTGTATATTGTCGGTCAATAGTATTCTTGCTTCCGCTGGTTGTGCAGCTCTTTGAAATATACCGATTCATAATGGAGATTTTCACACATATTCCATACAATAGGAGAGATAAATACAGGAAACTCAAGGTTCCATGCACAGTTTCAGCTCGATTTACTGACAGCTTTGATCAAAACATTCCCAGTTTCGAGAATAGTTTGTTCTAAACCATAAGAAAAGATTTAATTAGAAGCTGAATTTTTCGCTATTCCTCTTTACCTTTTTACATTCAGTTCATTTTATTTGCCGGAAAGTAAGCCTTAGAAATTAAAACGACGTTTGATCGATTCACGATAGCGCATTCTAGTCTTATTTGAAACTTTATAACGGAAGGACATCTGTGAGCAGGGAATATGTCAGCACAGAGCGAATTGCTGTAAATGTCCATCAATCTGCTAGTGATAAGCAAGCCGTTGTTCACTCGTCTTGCTTGTTTGGGGCTGAGTCTTATTCCGGTCAAAGAGAGAGAAAGAGTGTCTGGCAAGGTTTCCAATATAAATCAAAGATTTGTGAACTTGTGTCTGGCAAACGCTCCAAGTGTTTATATATCTACACAGTTAAACGCACCTTATAACCTCCCCTGCGCTTAACGAGTGTTATTTGGTCCATAACTTTCAAAACAACTGCTCCACAGAATGTCACTGCGTAACGCAAAAGAGTATCGAAGTATGACTGCACAATAAGTGTCACAAAATCTACCTGAGCGGTCCCTTCGGGATTTTATGTCTTTACGTCATCCTAACCATTTCGTACTTGCGGGCGCAAACAATAGAAACGTCATCATTACCTACCGATTCCTCGCGTCCCAGTTCGAGCAAATCGAGATTCTTTCTAGTATACTGACTATATTTGAACTGTAAGTATTGTCCTTCATATACGCGCGAGTTAGTAGGGTTTTACTAGGGTGCCTCCAATCCCTGCGGGGGCAATTAATACCCATTTTTACCCGCGCGGAATCAAAGTTCCACGTTCTACTTCAGTTTCCTTTGGTTTCCCCTTTTTTTTAACTTGAGGATAAAATTATGGCTAGGCAAAACTCCAGCCAGTTTCCCTACAAGGCGTATATTCGACACCACATACTTGACATTGGCAACTACGTTTTCTGTCGTCTACGTTTTATTCTGGCTTTTTTTTCATAGACTTTAATACGCTTGTTATCATTGCTGTGTCAATAAATGCGCCATTCAACTCACCCATATATATATGTCACTTACTGAATATCCCTGAATTGAAGTCCACCGTTCCTTTTTCAAATTTCAGGATAGAATCATGGCGGCGCAGAACTCCAGTCAGTATCCTTACGAGGCGTGCCTGATTGCTGGCCTTTCAAGTGATGTTCAACATCAAATACTTAACATTGGCAACTACGTTTTCCGTCCCCTGAATTTTATTTTGGCTTTTTTGGCATTTGTCTTTAATACCCTTGTTATCATAGCTGTGGCACGAACCAAATCCCTTCAATATCCCGCGATGGTTATGATGTGCAGTTTGGCAGTAACTGACATAATATTCGCACTTTATTCTATGTTCAGATACATAGAAGTATTCACACACGAACACATGTGTGCAGCAACATCGCATGAGCACCCACTCTATTTTGCCATCGGTGGTCTTTGTACCTTGGCAACGCTTGGCAACCTGGCTGTTATCAGTAGAGATCGCTATTTGGCAGTCCGACGACCTGTGTGGTATCGTAATCACATGACAATATCACTTGCATTTAAGGCAGTATCTTTAGCGTGGCTTATCAGTATGGTATATGCAGTTGCAACGTACTTGTCAATAAGTTTGGGAGGAGTTTACGCACCCGTGGCACTAGCTTTTGTTCTACTTTTTTTCCCTTTTTATGTAATTGTCATCGCGTTCTGTTATCTTAGTATTTATTGTAGAAAAAATATTCAAGTGGGAAATCTAAACGACACCTTTCTAAAAAGGGAAAAACGACTAGCTAACACAGTTGCTTGGATCCTTTTGATTTTGGTATTGACCTACTTTCCTGGCCTTCTTTTTGGAGGTGTTTTGGTTGCAAATGGAATAAATAATCTGCCCTTTCGGCCTTATTACATCACTTTTGTCCAATTAAATGGAGCTTTGAATCCTTTGTTAAACTTCAGTCGTATTAAAAAGATGCGTAAAGCAATAAGAGACTTGTTTAGAAGCCATCCGCGATTACAGTCATCATCACTTGCCAACAATAACAACAACAGCAACAACGATAGCATTACCTATCACAACAATTCCCACACAACAGCAACCACAGCAATAACCTACCCCAGCAGCAACAATTACACTGACCCAGTAATAGCAATGACATATGAGAAAAACGATTAAATAAAAAGTGCAGTAATTTTATCAACGATCCCATTTAATACCAACCTTGTTACAAGATTACTTAGGTTGCGTACTTGTTAATGAGCAATGAAACGCCAACGTGCCCTATTGCAATTCTGTAATTATAAAAAGCCATTATGGGCTGGATAATAATTCAATTTAGTGCTCATTATTGAAAGATGGTTTGTAATCAATAAAATATTGATGAAAACGTGATGGTTCAGTGTCTTTATGTAGTAGGTCATATATTTTTTGGTAACTGTACACGCAACTGGCACTAAACTACCCAGACTTCGACAGTAGGGTTAGGACAAGCCCGCGAGTGAGTTGGGTAACAGAAATATTAAAACAGTTTGTATGGAAAATTTATCGATCGAGCGAGTTTTAGTTCTACCTTTGCTCTCGCTAAAGTCGGTCTGAAAAGGCCTGAAATGCTAAGAACATACCACAAACAAGACAAGCAGACAAGGTAGGAAGTTTTGATGTATTTTTATTTCTATTTTCATGCTCTAAGAAACGATCTATAAATTTTCCATACAAAGTCCTATAATATTTCTGTTACACAACCGGCACTCGCAAACTTGGGGTACCTGTGAGGAAATATGGCAAATTTGTAATTATAGTGTTTGCTCCTGGTTTGCAGAATGTGTCGGCAGTTGAGTTCCCCCATTTGCAGTTGATAATGTTCCAATTAAGCAAGATCTCATGGTCATCAAGTATCAATCCAGGGATACATGACTATTTTAAAAACACTTTCAACATTGTTAGCAAATCTTAATGTTCAAAATGATAAAAAAGGATGCCAGGCAAAGAAAGAACAGTTCGATTCTTATTTTTACAACAGCAACTGCATAACTTAGTACTGAAATTGAGTGATGAGTAAACCTATCCCATCCCATGTCGTCTTTATTTAATATTTGCCAATTCTTTTGTACTCAAGGTCAAATTTAAAATGACGAATCAGTTGTTATTGACTGGACCATCTCTCAGGGTCTACAGTGAAAATATTCTACAAATATACAAAATTCTCAAAGTGAAATAAACAGTTTTTTTTCTAAAAATATTCTCTGCGTCAAAAGCGCGAAGGTGATTGCCGTGTTACCCCCCACCCCCCCCCCCCCAAAAAAAAAAGGGAAAGAAAAGAAAAATAAATTGGTTTATTGGTAATTCTGATTTTTAATAAGATCAATTGAACGCTTTCCCCTTTTCTTTATTTTTGCTTTGCGGCAGTACCTTGGAAAAAATGACAAATCCATTAAATTCTTGGAAGCAATTACGTATACTCGTAAAGGAAATGCGGAAAGCAGCAAAAAATGTAAATTTGTGGTGATAAATGTGTCTTTAACACAAGCGTCCTTAACGCTTTTTGTATCCACAAAACCGCAAAGAATATACTGTTTGCACGCAAAGAAAAATTGATTATTTTATGATCAAATACTGGATAGAGAGTGAGCTAGGATTTAGCAGTGAAAGCTATTGGGATTCTTGTTAACGGATTTCTGCTGCCCAATAAATTACGAAGAGATTAGTGAAAAACTGTTGGCAGAATGTGTCGGCAGGTGTTTTAATGTTAACCAGTTCCATCATTATCCATTCAAAAAAGCTTTCAATTTACCAATTTATCTAAATGGATCAGTCCAGCAATACTTAACTAAAGACACTTTCAACATTGTTGCCAACTGTCAATGTTTGCTCTGTACAAGAATATATAAGAGACATCGAGAATACTTAGTATCAGTTGATATCAGCCTGATATCATTTACTTGAGGGAAAGCCATAATGCGGCGTGAACACTAACTGAAGAACAGTTATAAGGAAACATATCCCGAGTCAAGGTAAAACCCTGATACCCTTTTTAATAAATAAATTTGCATTGTTCTTTTTTGGTCTACGGAGAAGTAAGCATGTCATGAAAATCTACTTTTGCCGGCATAGCAATGAATGTCGCCTTCACTCAAATTCTTAATTTTTGAAGTAATATCCACAATAGTTAAAGACTATTAGTAAATAGTGCTAACTAATTGTTCGTTTCTTAGAATTTATTGCCAAAAAATGTAAGAAAAAAAGACTCACCTTTGCTCAAATATGGCTTGAGCCGCTTACCAGCAACTGATCCTAGGCAAAAGACTAATGAACACAGGACGTTCTTCTTTTCTTCGTTCTTTGTTTTTAACTTCAGGATAGAATCATGGCGGCGCAGAACTCCAGTCAGTATCCCTACGAAGCTTGCCTGATTGCTGGCCTTTCAAGTGATGTTCAACACCAGATACTTAACATTGGCAACTACGTTTTCCGTCCCCTGAATTTTATTTTGGCTTTTTTGGCATTTGTCTTTAATACTCTTGTTATCATAGCTGTGGCACGAACCAAATCCCTTCAATATCCCGCCATGGTTATGATGTGCAGTTTGGCAGTAACTGACATAATATTCCCACTGTATTCTTTGTACAGATACATAGAAACATTCACACACGAACACATGTGTGCAGCGACATCGCATGAGCACCCACTGTATTTTGCCATCAGTGGTCTTTGTACCATGGCAACGCTTGGTAACCTGGCTGTTATCAGTAGAGATCGCTATTTGGCAGTCCGAAGACCTGTGTGGTATCGTAATCACATGAAAATGTCACGTTCTTTTAAGACAGTATGCTTACCTTGGCTTATGAGTGTAGTATATGCAGTTTTAACGTACTTTTCAAAACGTTCGAGCAGAGTTTACACACCTATGGCACCAGTTTTCCTTCTAGTTCTTTTCCCTTGTTACTTATCTGTCATCACGTTCTGTTATCTTAGTATTTATTGTAGAAAAAATATTCAAGTGGGAAATCTAAACGAAGCTCTTCTAAAAAGGGAAAAACGACTAGCTAACACAGTTGCTTGGATCCTTTTGATTCTGGTATTGACCTACTTTCCTGGCCTTCTCTTTGGAGCTGTCTTGGTTGCAAAAGGAGTAAATAATCTGCCCTTTCGGCCTTTTTACGTCATTTTTATGCAATTGAATGGAGTTTTGAATCCTTTGTTGAACTTCAGTCGTATTAAAAAGATGCGCAAAGCAATAAGAGACTTGTTTAGATGCCATCTGCAATTACAGTCATCATCACCTTGCGAACAATAACAACAACAGCAACAGCGATAGCACCACCTGTCACAACAAATCCCAGACAACTTCAACCACTGCAATAATCCACACCAGCGGCAACAATTACACTGACCCAGTAATAGCAATGACATATGAGAAAAACGATTAAATAAAAAGTGCAGCAATTTTATTAACGATCCCATTTAATACCAACCTTGAAGTTTACAAGATTACTTAGGGCAAATAATGACTTAGGACTTATTAAACGCAATCTGTGGAACTGTCCAAACTCAGTTAAAGAAACCGCGTGAACTACACCTGTGAGACCAAAGTCTGTAGTCCATTGGACTTGCACCAGAAAGATAAAGCCGCTGTAATGTGATGAGCGGCTTGCTTTGTTACGGGAAATTACGATCGAACAGCGAGGGTGGTGGGAATTGGCTGCATGATTTAAAGTTGGACACACTTGAAAAAAAGGAGAAGATACGCAAGGCTGTCCGTTATGAGATGTGCCATGGTTTCCAGGATTCCAAATAGAGAAAGGAGAACACGAGGAGAGCCATAACTGATTTTGTTATTTATTTTAGTACAAAAGGGCAAAAGGATATTTTTAGATTTTCTTTCTTTCCCAGGACAATAACCGTGGAATGGAACAAACTCCCGATAGAAACTCTTACCAGTCAATCTCTTTCTATACTATTTTCCATATCAACTTCTTTAGGTTATCTTTTGCTAGCAGTTCATATTAGTTTTTATTATCATCTTGTATATTTTTAGTGTTTTGTGTCTCGTGGATGTTGCCGACAAAACCATGTTTAGATTTAGATTTAGGTTGCGCACTTGCAAATAATCAATGGAACGCCAACATGCCGAATTGCAATCCTGTGGTTAAAAAGCCATCATGGGCTGGAAAATAATTAAAATTTAGCGTTCATAGTTATTGAAAGATGTTTTGTAATTAATAAAATATTCATCACGACGTGCACGTTCTGTATGAACGAAATACGAAGTACGTCATTTATTTTTTGGTAATCGTACAGGCAACTGGCACTAAACTATCCAGATTTCGACGGTAGGGTTAGAACAAGTTTGCGAACAACATTTTCTTGGTAGAAAACCTGGAATTCTGAGAAAACTTATGGTATTGAGAGATACGAACTCTTGTCAAACGGATAGTGAAACTTGACAAACACGCTTGGTCAGCAGTTTCGACTTTGGGTCACTTGATCATATTGAAGCCAAGGAACCAATTTACAGTTTTTATCCGTTTGGAACCCAACGTTTGTAGTATGGTAAAACTTTGTATTCCAAACAATCGTATGTTTTTTGTTTTTCGATTTTAATGGTTCTTGGCAGGGAAATGTCGTCAAAAGATTGAAAAAAATTTCAAGTTATGGCAAAAAAAAGTTATGGCAAAAAAAAAAAAAATTGAAAGAGAGTGAAGTGAGAGAAACAAAAATGAAATGTGGAAAATTGTTTGGAAAAGCTCAATTGCCTTAGGTGATATAGCATCTTGAAACGTGCTTATATATGGTTCTAAAAATAGTAACAAAATTGAGGGAAATTCAAAAATCAAAGCTAATTTTTTAATCAATAGAGTTCTTAAATGTGCGACGTCATAAAAATCAATTTGTGAAATTATAGGATTTGTCAAGATATTCTAAATGAACAACATCCAAGAGGCCTACTTGCCAAAAACCAGCATTGTGGGGCAAATTGTCTGTTGGTTATTAGCCCAGAATGCTCTGAAGACTGCAGGAATATGTAATATCTATGCTAAGTACCATAACGTGCAAGTTCAGTCAGTGTCTTTAAGGACTTTCGCATTACATTTGGTAATCGTAACATGGGCAAGTGGCACGAAACTACGTAGCTACCCACATTTCGACAATACATGCGGGTTAATTCTCCGGAGGAATTTTCGACTATTGGAAACAAAACTTTACCGTATTTAGAGATCCTAACTCACCAAACGATTGTTAAAATTGTCGAGAAAAGTATTTTTTAAGTACAGAATTATTCTTGCAAACGCCCTAGAGGTCAACAAAAAGTACGCTCCTTCACTTCGATCGTCCATTTTCATATACTTCCAGTTTCATATATTCTCTGCCAAAGTCAATTTTTCCTGATTTCAACCGAACAAAGTCTCGACAGACTTTCTGAAAGATCTCAGTCGAAATCAGTTCTTGCTGACCGAGGACCGGAGATGATAAATCAGAGAGCTGCGGCTGAGCCAAATAGAAGTAAACTGAATTTGCTTTTCAAGCTATCACATATGAAATTAGCCTCTAGGGAAACAGCGGACACTCTGCGACGCTACCAATTAAATTGTATCCCTTCGAAATGACGTCTGAGAAACGAGCGCAGAAATTCCATACTGGCTTCTAATTGGTTGAAAATTTATTTCAACCAATCAAAAGGACCACTCAGATCTGGTTGGTGACACGTCATCAGTATGGAATTTCTGCGCTCGTTTATCAGACGTCATTTCGAAGGGATACAATTCAGTTGGTGGCGACGTGCAATGTCAGCTGTTTTTCGAGGCTAACAATTATGAAATCAAAGTTCGCATTAACTCTACGTTATCTTAACCTAAGCTGTGGACAACCTGGCCACATTAAATAAAGATAAATGATGATGGCTGGAGGCAACTGGTAACTTAACAATGTATAAAGGGGAAGACGCAGGCCATTGCTGTTGGAGATAATAATCCGCCGCCTAAAAACTATATTCATCGCCGTTTATAAAACTGTTAACATTACGATCGCATAAAATATGTCGTCTTTAAATGCAAATTAACTGCTCCTGAATAAAAATGCTTTTTTTCCCTTTCAACACTCCCTGTGTCAAAGGCTCAAATACGATCGCCGTGTTAAAAAAAATAAATAATAAATAAACGGAAAAGAATTCCGCCTTACGACCACATACGCCTGACCACCTCGTTACTACCATTATTAAATCGACCCAAACGTAAAAAAAAAAAAAAAACTGGGTCGTTTCATGATCATTATTTTGAAGAACCCGTCATTTAAAACAAGATATTATTTTAAGAGGTCTTTAAGTTTTCATTATGTTTGTTTTTCTTGGGTCCCTATTAAAGTTTTTTGGAGCAATTACGCTTGAACAAAATGCTGAAGACTGCTGAATGGTTGTAAGAAATGTAAATGAAATTTTTTCTATTGATGATTGTTAAAACTGAGGAAATTGCAGTCTTTCAGAATAAGCTGCTCCTTCTCTTTATCCGGAAGACAGAAATATATCCATAGCACGAAACAAAAAATCGATTAGTAATAAACTGTAGGGACAGATAGGGAAAGAACAACATTTTCTGAAGGCATTTCCGACGCGGGTAAACAAATTTCTTTCTGCAAAATTGGGAGGAGAAAGGGGAAAATTTAATAAGGCACGTGTCGGTCAGTGTTTTCATTTTAAAAGAAAAACATTTCCATTAATCACTTTCCTTTGTAATAAACTTCTCCTTTAATGCTTCGTTAATGCACCCGGTCGAGGACTACTTAACTAAAATACCTTCTTTCAAAATTATTGTTTACCCTTAATGATTGAAATGACATAAAAGGATATAAGAGAAACCAACAACAGTTGCCTAAGTGTTGAAAAAGTTCGAATCACTTTTCAATATTCCTTATTCTAAGCTTTTCCTGGAACAGCGTCTATTTATCATCATATCAACAGCTGAGAAGAACTTTATGGAGCAAATCGGTACAGAATCAAGGTAACCTGTCTTCTTTATTTTTGTTTACATTACCGGTAGTGTTTTCCGCAAACAACGGCCAAGTTTTCCTTCTTTCTTTCTCCTTTTTTTTTTCCATTGGCAAGGTGCATGTACGTGCAATCTCTTGAATATAATGAACGCAATTTCCTAGCTTTACACGTAAAAAAAGAATCCTTTTTTTTCTTTTTTTTAACATGTGGTTGCTGCCAGTAACCTTCGTTTGTTTCTTCCTTCCTTCCTTCCTTCCTTTCTTCAATATTTCATTTATCTGCGGAGTGATATCAGTGTTGCCGTCAATTTTTCAATTTGCCTTTTTTTCAATTTTTGAAAGTAAGTTCAGTACTAGACCGCGAGTACAATCAAACCCCGTGTAATACGAACCCTGAGGGGGTTCACAGAAAGTCTCCGCATTAATGAAGTGTCTTTATCAAGCGGGTTGAATGTGGAGAAAACGTGAGCATTTTCTTTCCCAAGGGACAAAGCAAACTGTCTGACGTAATAATGAGGTGTCCGTATAGCGTGGTTTGACTGTAACTGCATGTACAGTCCACTCTCTCTTAACGGTCACCTCTATAAAACGGACACCTCTGTAAAACGGACACCTAGAGTTGGTCCCTGCCTTTCTTTACTCCCTTTATTTGACTCTCTATAAGACGGACATCTGTCTAAGACGGACACTTACTGCCCGTCCCAAAGGTGTCCGTCTTAGAGGGAGTTGAATGTATTTGAGAACCCTGAGAACGACGGCATGATAAAAGATATTAAAAATTAAAAAAAAAAAAAGAGGAAAGAAAATTGTGAAAAATGAACTTACTCAATATTTTTGTTTTAATTTGTCTCAAACTTGGCGTGACGATTTCCAGCTATAACCCTATAGAAACATCGATAATAATATTTAGTATCGCAGGTGGCAATCGAAGAAACCATTTCACCCATAGCCGGGATGTTACTAACGATCCTTTTCAATACAGGATATAACTATGATGGCTGCACAAAACTCCAGCCAGTTTACTTACCAAGAGTGCCTGATTACTGAGCTTCCAACAGAGGTTCAACACCAGATACTTAATATTGGCAGCTACGTTTTTCGTCCTCTGTGCTTTTTTTCTGGCATTTTTGTCACTTGTCTTTAATACGCTTGTTATCATAGTTGTGGCTCGAAACAGATCCCTTCAACATCCTTCGATGATTATGATTTGCAGTTTGGCAGTGACTGACGTAACATTTTCTTTGTATTCCATGTACAGATACATAGAAATATTCACACACGAACAAATGTGTCCAAAATCGCACCCACTCCATTCTGCCTTCAGTGTTCTTTGTAGCCATGCGACGCTTGGTAATCTGGCAGTGATCAGTAGAGATCGCTATATGGCAGTCCTAAGTCCTTGGTGGTATCGTAACCACGCGACAAAGCCACGTGCTTTTAAGAAATTATGTATACCGTGGTTGATCAGCGTGGTAACGGCAGTGGTAGTTTACTTCTCAAGAACTTTGGGAGGCGTTTACAAACCTGGATCACTCACCGTTTCTGGGAACGGAGTCATCTTTCTACCGACGCTCAAAAATAAATAAATAGACACTCGAATTTTCAAGCAGTACTTCAACACTCAACGAGGACGACTCGATTTTCAACTCCAGGACTCGACGAGGACTCGATGACTCTGCGAGGATGACTCGATGAGGCACCATAACTACACGAGGATGACTCGCTGAGACACGGTTGACTCGACGACGACGACTCAAGCGATGACTCGACGAGGATGACTCGGTGAAGTTGACTCGACGAGGACGACTCAACCAGACGATGACTCGAAGAGGATGACTCGACTAGGCAATATGTGTCGACCAAGACTCACGGCAAGGGATACTTGAAGATAATTGAAAAGGACATTTGTTTTGCGATATTTCTTTTTTTTTTTTTTTCATTATTTTAAATGTTAAATCTTTATTGAAATTATGGTCATTTACCCAATTTTTATTCGGTTGTTTTATTTCACTCATCAATCCGTTGTTCTGAATACTAAAGCTTCATTTCATTTTCATAAGTTAGCCAGCCTTTTGACTTTTTATAGTTCAGGAATAGACATTACTAGCGGTATTTGAGGTCTCATAAGCGCGTTAACACGTTGGATCAGCCTGTAAACCCAACATTATTTTTTCTCGTTTCTAAGAAATATGTTCTAGTGTTTCCAATGCACACGTTGCAGAGGGTTACCTATTTTCTGGCAGTAGCAGGAATAGTGGTAAGGAGTACAAGATTGGGAAGATTATCATTCAGGAAATACCTGCATGCAAGAATCTAGTGGTTTACGAACTTTCTGGCGGAAATTTTTTCATCCTAATACTCACAAATATACTGAATATATAACAACCTTTTTAGCCCCCAAAACGGAAGAACTCAAGCAGGTTCTTAAAAAAGGAGTTTGAAGGTTGCAAATTGATAAGACAAGAAAATACTGTACCAAGTGTACCACGGTGACTCTTGTAATTCCAGAACAAAAACAGGGTTATAAAAACTACAGATTGTCTTCATGGACCTTGCCGAAAGGCACCAGACCCAAGGTCCTTTGTAGACTTCAAAAATGTAGGTTCTTACACGCAGATTTGTACTGTAACCGATATGATTTTCTATCAAAGCTTATAAATTTTTTAAAATAGTATTGAAAAATCCGCAAACCACAATAATAAGTGTAATTATTGTAACAAGGCTGTGCTCTAGTTTATATTGAAGTGAAACCCAGAGCTCTGAACCTGTGAAATCCAGAGTGATTTCGTCATTGCTCAAGAGCAAAAAGAGGGTGCCAGGGGCTTTTGGGTACTGCTACAGCACAGCCCTGAATATTTATATAATATGAAAAGAAACTACTCAACTTCCTCAATTTTTTTCTTTTTTTATATACATTTGTTTCTTCTTTTTTTTTTTTGACAAATTATCCTTAATACTTTAACGACTACCCTGGGAGCAATTTTGAGGCAAGACTGACATTCCAGCACTAACCATATCAGATAGCTTCACATGGAGTATTAGTCATGAATAATATTTAATATAGAAGGGGGGAGAGGAGAGTAATTTATGGTGGGAGAGTTAGTTGAAATGCCGAGGGGGAGGTGGCAGGGGGTAGACAGAGGATTTACAGTAACAAAAGCTGATTTTCATTTTTTTTTTATGTTTTATGTTCTGCTGGCCTCTGCTTTGCTCCTGCTCTGATGTGTTCTGATCTGTAAGAGAAAAAAAGAGACACGTAGTTGCTTGTTGTGTTATGTTCTTTGCTATATTACAACCACAACTTTTTTTTTCTGAAGTATTCATGTAGCTCAAGCAATCCCCCTCCCTCTTTTACACTTCTTGTTCACTTTCCGCAGAACCTTTACTTACATGAGAGGAGAACAGGGAGTGACTTCTATACTTTTTGTGGGTCAATACTACCCCTCTTTTCAGCTTTTTCAACGATAATTTTACAATTGTATTAAATGAATGTGTCCCCTGTGTTAAATAATTTTACCATTAATTTTACTGATGACTCGAGTATATTTTTCCATGGCTATTGAAGCTTCAATTGCTCATGTCTTGAGTGACAAGTTTGAAGGCCATCAATTCTGAATTATATTAGACTGCTTGTTTTCTTCTTCTTCTTTTTTTTTTTAACTTCCACCTATGTTGAGAGTCATTTCACTTCTTGGAAGTTCCCTACACTTGCTATATGTCTAATTATCTATAACACGCTGTGAAGTGAAAACTGACTTTTCAACGCACCTTTAGACGTTACTTTGAAAATTCAACTCCTTGATTGCTTCTTGCACACACCTGAAATGAAGAAAAAAAAAAGGTGGAAGTATGTCTTTCTAGAAAGACATACTCCCACCACCACAACAAGTGCTCATGGAAAGAATCCTACGCAAGGTTTTTTATTTCCCTAAATTTGCTTTCCTGTGTGAAACTTTCTTTTTTATTATACCCATTTCAATTAATTTGTTCCTCCTATAGTCTCTCTTAGCAAATGGTCCAGTTTGCATTTTTGGAAGAACACGATCAGTATCCTCAGCGAGTCAAGGCCCAGAATCCTCAGCGAGCCAAAGACCAGAATCCTCAGCGAGTCAGAATCCAGAATCCTCAGCGAGTCAAAGCCCAGTTCCAAAAAACCAGACTCATTCTCAGCGAGCCATCCAGATTCATTCTCAGCGAGTCAACTAGACTTATCCTCAGTGAGCCATCCAAACCTATTCTCAGCGAGCCAACCAATCATGTTCTTGGCCAGTCAAGACCCAGAATCCTCAGCGAGTCAAGGCTTAGAATCCTCAGCGAGTCAAGACCCAGAATCCTCAGCGAGGCAAGACCCTGAATCCTCAGCGAGTCAAAGGCAGGCTTATTCTCAGCGAGTCATCAGGACCTATTCTCAGCGAGCCATCTGAACCTATTCTCAGCGAGCCATCTGAACCTATTCTCAGCGAGCCATCCAAACCCATTCTCAGCGAGTCATCATGAGCTATCACTGCCTGCCAATCAGACCTTTTTCTAACCAATTGTCTTTTTTTTCATTATTTTTGCTAACAGAGTATCTTTTCGTACACAAAAAGATGAACAAAGTCCTCTTACATAAAAAATACATGCAATGAGAAGAGAGGTGCAAAAAAGCCTTTTTGTTGATTATCCATTGATTGTTCCTTTTTTGATAGTATTTTCCTACATAGTCATCAATAATCGGATTCATACATATTTCACAATCTTACGTGTGCATGTAACCAAGCAGAAATAAGAAAGTCAGTTTAGGCGTTTAAACTGTCTTATTTTGTTGTAATTAACCCTTTAGTTCAAACTCAGGTTCTACTGTATCAGCTGCTTAATTTATTTAGAATTTATTCGAAAGTACATTAGATAATAAATGATGCAGATAAGACTTTGCCTACTCATTTTAAATCAGAAAAGTGAAAGGTCTTCATGAACTTTTTTTCCTTCAGGCATTAAAGTCCTTTGAGAGCACATGTCTTTGCATTTTCTAGATGGTTCACTCTTTGGCTTTAACTTCAGTTTTCTTCTATAATATATCTGTCACTGGACTTCTGGTGTCTGGAATTTTCTTTCTAGGAGAACTTCAATAAGCCTGTATTTAATATCCTTTCATCTATTTGCTTCCTTCTTAGACATGTTTGTATGTCTGTAATAACTTCATCTGTTTTCTGATTAGTTAACCCATTTTCTTCACGCTTGATACACATGGTTTCTTCACCAAGAGAAGATTGTTTTTCTTGATTCGCAAGGTTTCTTCACCCTGTTGTATTCCTCTAGATAATTGCAGTATTGTTTCTTTTTTGCTGTTAACTTTTTTTAAATTCCCTTCTCTTGTTCCTCTTGTGTTTTCCATAATATTGCAAAAAAGAAGACACTGACCTGTCAGCACAACGTATTTTACTACTACATAGAGTATGTATGCATTTTATTGCTACCAGTGATATTGATGTCTTTGTGTTTCCATTTGGTGTCCTAAGCTTTAATTATAATAATAATATTGACTGTTATACGCCCGTCTGGCTTTCTGACATCTTTATGAGAATCTTGAAAGTACCCTCATTGGTCTGTCTCTGTATCTTGACAAATAGCTCAGGTGTCATCAACACATTACACAGGTTTGCTCATTAAGATATGGATGAGAACAGGTCATAGGGGTAACATGTGTCAGAGCATGCAAAAGCAAGTACATGGAAAATGTACTTACTTTACCAGTTAAGGACGTACATTACTAATATTTCTATCTATAAATACATTTCCACAAATGTAATGGACTTCCATGACAGTGCTAGAAATCCTAGTATGCAATATTTACTCAGCATTATAAGATTTTATTCATTACGTTTTTGCAATTTAGGACTAAAAATGGTTTAAACTTCACCAATTTAACTTTAATATGAACATTAATTTTAATTTTATGTTAATTTTCCCATTTATTTTATATTTACGGTCATCTCTAATCCTTAAATACTTTGACAATGAATGATAACATTTTATTATTGTTAGCAGACTAAAATGCTCAATATTGAGCAACAGAACTGTCTGGCATATACATTGTAAGTTATTATTTTTGTGATATTATTACTGGTGTTGGTGCTTGAGTAGTACATGTACATGTAAGTGTTGTTATTACAATAAAAGAGAACAAACAATAGGTATGAAAACTCCTCAATGGGCAACTTTTCGCTCTCTCAGTTTCTTCGATCAACTTTGTTTTTATTTGCCAAATTTATGTGATGAATTGTTTTTTATTTGCAGGAGAAAAGATTGATTACTGACCATTCTTCGGCAAATGCAAGAATTTCAGTCCAAACACACCCAACAAATTCTTCTAAATAGATTTTAATATTAAAATTTGTTTTGTTTGAGAAATGGCAGTACTATAAAACTGCATTTTCCCCTTTGGTCTATAGTATGTCCTTACACAATGAATTGGTCTCTTCGTGGGTTAATCAGCAGTTCAAAAGAAATAATAATAATAATAATAATACAGTCTGTAATAATAAAGAGATTTCTTCCATGAAGCACTCACCTATGCATGGCTGCTTCAAAACCACTGTCCTAATGTTGTCTCCATAACAAAATTCTTGTCTGTCAGTCCGTAAAAAGAAAAAAAGTAATTGACCTCTTATCACATTTACATTATCAATTTGTAATACAGACATTGATCCTTTATTTAAATTTAATCCCATCTTGGCAGACTCTTTTTTTTTTATCTATATCTTCACTTTTTACATGTAGTCTCCCTCGTAGCATTTCTATCTTGTATGACACTCCTCCCCAAGAAATGGTTCCTCACATTTGAACCACATTCTTTTCCTGATTTCAGCCAATCACAGCTACTGTTCTTTATTCTGAAACTACATGTATTTCATGCCACATTATAATATGAGACCGATATGACCCCAAGGACAGCAGATTTTAAGCTATATATGCTGCTGTTAAAATCAATTTCAGATTAATCAATATTTAACCTAGTTTGATCACAGGTAGCCCAAGCTCACTATGAGAGCCCTGAACAACATCATCCTACTTAGCTAATTAATTATTCATACAGCAAGAAAATTATAAGACGTTGTATGGAGAAATATTCTTTGCTCACTAAATTAGCAAAATGTACATTGAATATCGCTTTGAAGCTTACCTTTAGTGTCTTCTTGTTTTTCTTTGTATTCTGACTGCATTTCAGACCTCCTAGGCACTGTTTAAGGCCTATTTTGGAGCGACAGTTTTTCACCTAGATGACAGTAGAGAGAAGGGAAGAGAAGGTTGGCAAACCTCTCTTGACCGGCTCCGCTCTCGGCGGTGATAAATTCCGTGACATTTGCGGCATGGAGACAATTCCGCCAGAAAACAGATGTCCTGATAAATAACGCACATTTTCCATCATTCACATCGCCAAAATTCCCATTTCGAAGGTCCTAAATCGCCAACGAAGTGGGCAATACACGGCTGAGGTGAGGCGAGTCGAGAGCAGACCCGCAACGGACTCCAACCGTCACGTCGACAATTCAAACCGACGCGGGCTGGCAGAGTCAAATTGTTCAACCGTCAAAGGACAATTGGAGCATTTAGCCTACTGGGCACAGTAACTGATTTTTCACTTCTCACATTGCACTCCGGGGTCGCGGAAGTCAAGCATCGCGTGTGATAGTGACATGTAATATCAAAACATGTCGCGTTGTTAATGTTTTGGTCTCTACTCTTCTTTTTAAAAAGCGTTTGACAATGGTTTTTATGTATGATTTAGAGAAAAATTTTGCAATAAGAATTACTAAGGCTGTAAACAGTTGTTACCGGTAGCTATTTTTCCTCCCTTTTTGAACATGTGGCAGTAAGTAGCAAGTTTGAGGACAGGATCTTCCGGCAGGTGCTCTTATCTATTGTGAGTGTTTTTGCGGAAAGGAAATATGTAAATAAATATTTCTTTCAATTTTCTCTTGGTAATTCTGCCACATTAGCTACACC